>VZTG01009609.1:315854-387171 GCA_013397845.1 Melanocharis versteri | reverse complement strand
TGGAGTGAAGGCGAACGCGGAGGGGTCGGGGGGCGCGCTGGGAAGCTTGGGAGCAGCGAGGGAAACTGAGGGTGAGGGGGCACTGGGGCTGGGTCCGGGGCTTTTATTTGGAATTTGGGCCTCTCTGGGCCAGGCTGCGGTGGTGTTTCCCAGCCTGGCTGCACTGGAGCTGGGACAGCCTCGCTCAGTGTGGCTGTTAGCGGCTGTCCAGCTCTGGCCTGGCCCCGCCCGATGGTGCGGTCCGGCTCCAGCGAGGTCTTCAGGGGTCGGGATAGGCAGGACGATGCCAGGATGACTCCTTAGTTTCTCTGTGCTCCAGGACAAGGTTCAGGAACCTTCTGTATTTGCTTTCGAGTCAGCGTAGGAGAGGCCGAGACAGCTACAAGCCCCTCAGTTTGACAGACTTGCTTGTAGCTGCTTGAGGACTGGTAGGCTTGCTTACTCATCGGGTTAGTCGTGATAGGACAACCAAGGGAAGACTTTGGTAACTTTATTACTATTAGTAAATTGTTTGCAGAAGTAATTATAGGACGTGAGCATTCCACAGGTTAGTGTTCAGCAATTCTGTAATGAGAGCAGTAGCAGAACACTGGTGATACTCTGTGTTCTCTGAGTACGTGAGACTTTGGCTATAAGCATTAACCAAGATTTTGGTTAATTACTTTCGAAGAGGGGTGGAATAGGGAATTTGTGTTGCAAGATGAAGTAGCTTCTTATTTTCTAAATCTGACAGATTTTATTCTAGGTACATCATCCTCAAACACTGCTTCATTGTGCAGCTATTAGTAAATGTTGATAAACTAATGAAGAACTGATTGTTATCACCTCTGTAGTACTTTGGATAAACATTAGACAGTGCGCTTCTTATAGAAAGGGGAATGGTAGTTGAAATCTGTAACTGCTCACCCCACGGAGTTAAATAGTTACTATGTGGCATAAGGTCTCTAACTTCTTTGACAGATGTGCCTAAATAAAGTGTAGCTCTTCATAATTATTAGAAGAACTCATTATGGTGTGAGCTTAATGTGTACAGAACTTACTGAATTCTGGAATGTGATTCAGGTAGCTACAGCACGTGGCCTGGAAAGTGCACCTTACCTGTCCCTTTTTGATTGAGAAACCGAGGGTGAAGAGACATAAGCAAAATAAGTATTTAAAAGAGACTTTATTTTGAAAAGGATTGTAAAAATAGTTAGGAATGGCAGGGCCGAAGTAGTTGACAGTAGCAACACTAAGATACTGACAGCATATAAAATAGGTGTTTTCTAAAAAGTAAATTGAATAATTGACAGTGTCTAAATATAAGACTTGCTCTCTCTGATAACCTTATGAAGTTTAAAATGCTGCTTATACTGGAGTTCTGGTTGTATTTGATTTTCAATTCCATCTTACTCTTAAATTTGGATTTCATTGATTTGTTCAAGGGCAGCATTAAATCTGTTTGCTTAAAAAACAGAGAATGTTAAGTACTGCTTTTTTACTATGCTTTAGAAATCAAATATAGCAAAGAACTTCATTACAGAACTCCTAATGTAAAAAGCTGTAGAAAAAGAAAAATTCAAGTATATTTTGATATCAAGACTAATACAAGTTGAGATGGCTAGCCAGAGCAGAAAACCTGAAACGACTAACTTGATGATCTCTGGCTCTCATGAGTTATGAAAGAAGATTTTGCTCTTAATGGAGGACTTGAACTTCTCCTTTTAGCTCTTTTCAGTGTTCAGTAGTAGAAGCAGGATGGTTGACCTTAAGAGAATGCAGCAGGTGATTCTGCAAGCATGATGCAGGTGTGGGTAAATGGAGTAAATGAAAAGAATCGCATATGTGAGATGAACACATAAATCTGTATCTATACAGCACAAACAGGAAGAAAGCCCCAAAAGCATGGGAGGATGTACATGTTTGTAGTTTTTAGCACCCAAGTGGTAAAATTCCAGGTTAGTGAAGTGGTGAGAGAAGATATGTGGGAAAGATTTGTACTAAAAATATGTCTGATACCGTGTATGAAGAATACTGGAAAGAACTGTCCATTTGGTATCTAAGTACACTGATCAAAATACAATTTGTTTCAACTGCTGCCCCTTAACACTTGATACCATGCAGGCTGCTGGCCAAATAAATGCTTAAGAGGGCATGGGTAGATTAATCTTGCGAGCCTTTTGCTCTCGTCTCACAGCATTCATTTTAGCCCCCTGACGTACCTATTAGAAATGGTATTATTTTTTCCATTTTTGGTTCTTGCATTTTAGTTTTATTTAGAGGGTATTGATTTTAAGGTAAATGCTCAATTTTCTTACGTATCAGATATTCAAAGGTTTTGAATTCTGCCTGGCAAATATTGGGTCCTATGATCGCTAGTTAAAGTATTCTAACTTTAATCGTGCTTAGTCTGTAAGTTTGTTTATTCAGCTTTCAGGAAAGTAACACCAGTCATGTCTGAGTTGTTTTTACGTTACATTCAAATCTGTGTAATGTGGTGGGGGGACACATTACGCCTGGAATGTTCAGGGCCTTGTCCTACATCCTTCTGGTCAGGTGTCAGCCAGCATTCTGTCTTTGAACATTTGCCTTTCTACACTCTGTGTTTTAAATATAATATGCACAGGCATCTTATCTGCTCTCACCTTCTAGTAGGAACAACTCACCCTGTCCTTCCTGAAAATCATGAGACATCATGTGGCTATGTGGAACTATTTTTAAAAATCATTTATATATGCCACAGTTTTTCCCTAAGTTCTCACATATTTGTTTCAAAATACATCTTTTTGACAGATGCATTGTTGAAAAAAAAGTTGCAGCTTTTAATTATTTTTGAAGCTGCTTGTCTTGTATAGAAGACTCTTTTTTGCCTTCAGTTCCGATACTTGAGGGTTTCATATGTAAACCTTTCTATGCAGTGGTATTTATCGGATGAATTCTTTGATAGCAAAGGTAGGTAGGTGTTTATAATGTAAGCTGATATGTGGATGAGCTAAGCCAGCCCATTGTTAAATAAAGGAAAATGTGCTTTACTTGGCTGAACTCTGGAAATGAATGATCTACACTTTACCATGTTCACCTTAGGTTGGTTAAATGAACTGAAGCTAAGCATGAGTGTCTAACAGTCTTGTCTTCCTGCACCTCACAGTCATCACAGGCCATTTGTGTTTTCAGGCTCCTGTTGTTGCACCAGCTAATTGGTCTTCGAGTAGAGAGTCAGTTTTTGCAGCCTGTGCTTAATTTAGAGCTGTTGTGTTTATGGTCCTAGAACTCAAGGATTAATGTGAAGCTAGTTCAGGTATGGCAGCATGAAATGTTTGATGCAATGAAATGTGCTGTGTATTTACTTTCACAACTTTGTATGGCAATGATCAGTTAAGTGTAAAACAAAGATGAACACTAAAGCGGTTGTTATGCATGTGAAATGTGAGTTTGCAGTATTTTCACTACATATTCTGTGAATATGAAAATAGTGTAATGGAGTTTGACACGTGTAAAACAATGTGCTTACAAGTCTGTCATTGACTCCTGAAACATACTGGTCTTCCTCTGCCAGCCTACAGTTGTAACTAAGTTGTGGAATGTAAAATAACTCGTTCTTCAAGTATATTTCCTTTTCTTTTTAGGAGCTGGAGAAATGGCCACTACACAATCTGTCTTCACATTTGCTCTCTGCATTTTAATGATAACTGAATTAATACTGGCTACAGAGAGCTATTATGATATCTTAGGAGTTCCAAAAAATGCATCTGACCGCCAGATTAAGAAGGCATTTCACAAGCTCGCTATGAAATACCACCCAGACAAAAATAAGAGTCCTGGAGCAGAAGCAAAATTTAGAGAAATTGCTGAAGGTAGTATACACTATTTTTTGTCTTAATAATTTGATACATGTCTTATATCTATAACCTAAGTGCATTCTGTTTTTACTGAATAAGAGGTATAAAGGTATTTTTTTCTTAATTCTGCTTATGTGTTGTCAAATGTCCAGCATCAAAATCTGAGTTGTTTCTGTGTTCTTGCACCTGGGAAGGCCTTTTACGCAGTTTATGCGTTTCTACGTATTAGGCTTTTAGCGTATTTCTCTTCTCACAAAAATACTTGGTAGTAGGACAGCTTTAGCCCTAGGAGGTTAATAGTTACCTTTTGATCTGTTTCGTAAGATCCAGCTCAGGATTGCAACCAGGGCATCAGGAGGGCCTAACGGCAGCCTTGTAGTAGCTATGGGGAGATTATAAGAGTACAAACAGCAGGGTGCTTCAGTGGTTCGTGGTGGGAATACAATAGACAACAGGTGCAAGAGGTTCAGACTAGTTATAAGGAAAAACTTTTCCACCTTGAGGATAATGGATGGATTTGATGATCTCGGAGATCTTTTCCAGTCTTAACAATTCTGTGATTCTGTTCTGCAGGTCAGTGTTAGATTGCCTAGAGAGGTTGTGCAGTCTCCAACCATGGAGGCTTTTCAGGAATGACTGGGTAAAGCTCTGACTAACCTAGTCTGACCTCATAGCCGACCCTACTTTGAGCAGCAGGTTAGAGACTGAGGTCATGTCTAACTTGAACTATCCAGTGATCGTACAAATACACCGCTTACAAATATTTTGTGGTAAAATAAAATGGAGAAAGTGGATAATCAAGAACAGAAAGACTTGCTGAAAAATAAGGTTATACCCACTTCTATTCCCTGTAGACTCAGGTATAACATCCATCTATTTGTGTAGTTCTCCTGACTAAGCTAATATGTGATTTCTGGCTTTTACGTTCTTGTCTGCAGAAGAATTATTTTGAAAGAAAATTAGTAATGTAATGAAAGGAGGGGACAGTCTTGTTAGATACTTACTGCAGTTGTTAGCACCTACTACAGGAGGAAGTAGGAACTCTAAATGCTGAATTATATAGAATAATTGGAAGTCTTTGACAGGTAAGAAAATAAGTTTTTAAAATACTTAGGTATCAGAATGGGTATATTTTCTGTCAGTTTCTGCCTTGGAACACCAGTAACTGTAGTTCTAGACCAAAGATTGGAGGGAAATCCAATTTCATTTTGGGTATATCCAGTCAAAAAATCGAGGTTTGTTGCTGAACTTCTGAAAAATTGAGAATTGGCACGTAGTGAAATTCATTCACTTTATCTTCTCAATGTTTATGTTGTTGCTTGGTTGTAACTAGTGTAGCTAGTACTGGCTGGCTGGCAAGTAGCTTTGCAGATGTTACCCTGTGTTTCTGTGCACTCCTGATAGGAGTGCAGAAGATCCTGTGTCTTTTTAGGGAGAGCTCCTAACTCGTCCTTCTTCCTTCAGGTTTTCTGATCACCACCTTTCATTGTTATTTTCTGTCAAATCTAAACACTGATATGTATTGGTAGTTAAACTGTGTTGTATTATGTGTAATCTGTGCTCATAATATAGCTGTGTTTATTATTGTGAATAACTATTTTGATGCCGCTTATTTTGGTTTAGAGAAAGGTAAATAAACGTTGACATTGGTTGGGCGTGAACGTTGAATGAAAGTCTTGCTTGAGATTTGTTCAGTTTGAGAAGTGTGGGAGAGAAAGCTGCTGTTCTTTGTCTTTGTGTATGGTTTTCCTTTTTTCTGTTTTTTTAAATGGAAATGAACTGTAACTTTTTTTTTTTTTAAACATTAATAGCATATGAAACATTATCGGATGAGAACAAACGAAGAGAATATGATCAGTTTGGCCGTCATGGAGGACAAGGAAGTAATGGAAGCCCGTTCCATCAGTCATTTAATTTCAACTTTGACGATCTGTTCAAAGACTTTGACCTATTTAGTCAAAACTCGCGGTCAAAAAAGCACTTTGAAAATCACTTCCGAAGTCATCGTGAGGCTCATAATCGGCAAAGACGTTCTTTCCAAGAGTTTTCTTTTGGAGGTGGACTGTTTGATGATGTGTTTGAAAATATGGAAAAAATGTTTTCATTCAGTGACTTTGAAAATGCACACAGACATGCGGTGCGAACTGATGCAAGGTTTCATGGATCCAGCAAGCACTGCAGGACTGTCACTCAGAGGCGAGGAAACATGGTTACTACATACACCGACTGTTCTGGACAATGATGTTTCCTTTCTTCTAAACTTTTCTTCTTTTCTCAACATCTTCATAATCTTTCTTGGTTTTGTGCTAACATGGAAGAAATTCTCTGAACTGTATTTTCTAAAAAACACTTAAACTACTCTAAAGAAGTTGTAGATGAAACTAATCTTCAGAATAGAAACAACATGCTGTTGGGAAGTAAATGTGTCAGCAACTACTTAGAATGGGAGAGAAATAATCTCATGTGATGGAAAAAATTATATATATTTCAGTTTAGTAAACACTTTCCCTAAATTTGAACACAAGATATGTATTTTTCATTTCAGAAATGTAATATAATTTTTTTCATATATGCCAGTTCAGGACTGATTGAATTACTGGCATGTGGATTGAAGCAGAGGAGCTACTTTAATTTTGAAGTGCTGCTTTTTTTTTTGATCATGTCTTTCCGAGTTTGCACTTGCAGTTTTTACCTGATACAGATTTAGTGTGCAAATTAGATAATTTACACAAAATAGCAGCAGAAATATGACTTCCCTGGGTCTTTGTTACTCTCTCTAGCATTGCAAAAGTATTAGTAAAACCCTTACTTTTTGAAGTTGGAAGATAACAAGAGGGAATATGTTAAGATTGTGAGTGATGTAGGAATGAGTTTTATTTCTGAATAGCCTTTCATTGGCCTGAAAAGATCTTAGGATTTGAATAACCCTTGACTCATTTAGGGAATATAGGGATATTCATGTCTGTAAGTTTGTGTGCGCACAGTTTTTTGTTTTGGTTTTTTTCCCACCTCCTTCCACAGTACAAATATCTCTCTAACAAGGTTTGGAAGAGCACACCCAAAACACTCTTGTTTTATGCTTATTATATTACCACGTGTGCAATGTGCTTTTTATAGCTCACTTTATTGTACTAAAATACCCCTCTGAGATCTTAGGAACTTCAATAAGATAAGCTTGCCTACAGATTCGTGGTGTTCCTGAAAGGGTCTAAGTAAAAGATACAGTGTTTAGATAGATTTATTACCTGTCAGCAGGAATTTTTCAGCATTGTGATTTGAAAGGTAAATTCTTAGCCTAACCACAGAGTGAAACTGAAAATTACAATCCTTTTATTCATCCAATGCCTTGTGGGGCTTGAAACTGCTAAGGACAGTGCTAATGGGTATTGATTTTAGCACTGTGGAAACCCCCAACCATTGTAAACTATTTAAAACTAAAAAGAAAGAAAAAACCACCAAAAATGCCCCACAACAAAACCCCCAAGTACTTAAGCTGATGTCCATCAAAACGTTCTGTTGTAACTCTTTAACTTGTAATACAGGTTCAGTATGTTGAATTGGCTGTCCCTTTAGAATTGTGAGGTAAGAATTTACCTTTCAGGTTGATTGCATGAGCGAAATAAGCATTTTAACTAGCAGTGTTCTAAATAGGCTTTGAGTTCTTAAAATCTTAAATTAAGAGATTCAACCCTTTGCTTCTCAGATGGATATTGAAAGCTGCCTATTTGCTAAGGAACTTTAGCTTTCCCTGCAAGGGTACGTGTTACTGCTTGTTCAGTTTTCATTGACTAATCCTTGGAATGGATTGTTGCGTTATATTAAGTGCTTTTCCTTTTCCATGTTCTTCTTTATTTATTAATAGACTAATACCTCATTTTTGGTCTTTATAAAAAGCCAGTAATTTGTGCAACATTATCGGAATGTGCAATATTCTTGTAGTAGGAAAAGTGCTGGATTGAGTGTGTTTGTTTTTATCACCCTTTTTCTGTGTAAGTAGAGATTTTTGGTTCTTCTGTGTAATTAATATATGATTCAAGCAAAAGTTGTACTTCATGTAGATTTCTGCATTTATTTTCTTTAACATACTCCATTAGTCCTGTGCATGAATCAAACTGTCTGCCCAAGTCATATCATATGGGCGTCCAAGTGAACAAATTATTAACTTAAAATTACGAATTACTTTCTCTCACAAATATTAAGTATTAAACATGAGAGTATTTTTGAATGTCCTTTGGTGGGAGGCAGCTCCAGAAGTGGGATGCAAAGGTAAAATATTAATGCCTTTCTTAGTCTAGTGAACATTTTCTTAATTAAAAAAAAAAAAAAATTGGGAACAGTAGAATGAGCAATTCACTTGGGTCCTTTCCCTAACTCTGAATTAGAGGAATGAAAGCTAAAATGAGCACTGTAAATTGTAGGAAACACATTTCACCCCAAAAACTCAAATCATTTAAGTGACTGTATAAGTTCACAGTCTTTTGAGCTAAACTTTGAGGAAAATAAGGGTCCTGGCTGCTTCTAGACTAGTTTCCTCTCTTTGAGAATGCTCCAAATTTAGTACAAAGTGTACTTGTTTTCCTGATCTCTCTAAAGTGTAAGTATGAAACTGATAATAAAACCAGTAGTGTTCCTAGTTTTTTAGCTGTTCCACCTTAAAAAGACTTTGGCCTAGTCTATTTTAACTTAATTTCATATTATTTCTCTTAATTATTTGTCATGGGAGAAACGACAAATGCTTTCCATTATTTCTGTGGCTTCTCCAAGTCACCTTTCTCCTTGTTTTTGTTGTTGATCCAAGGTAAAATCCAAAGGAAAGCTAGTCATGAGTGTTGCAGAAACCAGTGTATGGCTGTCCATATGGTTTTCTGTGATGGGTTTGCTTTGGATGGACTTTAGCTGGGGAAATTCGGGCAGGCTTTCCTCAGCCAAGAGTCTTCACTTTCATGGCCCTCAGAACACAAGCTTGCAAAACATGTTGTGCTTCTCACTTATTCGGTGCTCTTGCACATTCTTTCCCTATTTATAGGGTTTGCTTCATGGCAGGCTCTCCAGCGGAAGTCCTGGTATAACCTTATGACACCCCTGACTTCAGTGTTTCTTAAGTCCCATCTTTGATCTCTCTTTAAATCTTATGAAAAGACCCAACAAAACCAGTTTTTGTTAGATAAGGGTGAAAAATAAAATCCTGAACAATTTTTTGAAAGTCATTTATGTATATGTAACTCCAAACGATTTAGTTTTTAAAACTACCAAAAAAGTGGTGTTTTCATGTTTGTTTTCTTCCCATTATACTTTTAAAACACAGTATCTAGTGGAGATAAAAGTACTGTAAAGTTAATTAGAGTGCCATTACATTAAACACGTCAAAATTATTGGTGTGATGTGTCTTATGTGTCTTTTTTTTTTTCTTCAAGGTATAGATGGGAAATCAAATTGTAGTGTTTTGTGTGGCGCTTGTGTTTTGTGGAACCTTTTGGCCACTGCATTTTCCCTGAATGAGATGATGGGGTTGGCAGGGAGAAGAGAGTGGGGCTGAAAAAATTTTAGTCAGTTTACCTGGTTTATAGTTTTTGGAGATGTTGGGAATGGCTTGGACTTTAGGTATTATGCCTTTAAGCAAAGCAGGTGAAAAAGCCTGTGCAAAAGGACTTTTTTCTCTGAGAAGCAGGGGTTGTAAGAGCTGAAAGCTTCTGCCTGGAGCTGATGGGTCACTGCCAGTGCTGTGCCCTCCTGAGGTGTGTGAGGGCACTGTGGGCAGTGCTTAGAGGCCTGGAGTGCCACAGGGAGCTGCAGGTTCTGAAGCCAAGGTCAGGGTGCTGTTGTGCTGATTCTCAAGACTGTGCTTAAAAGCTCTTGTTTTCTGGGTCTGATCTTTAAAAGGTAGAGGGTATGAAAATTTTGTGGTTTGGTTTATCTCATCTGGCCATTTCTCATTAGAACCATCTTCCTTGGAACCCAAGCAAACTGTCATCTTAATAATGCAAACTTAGATTTCGAGGACTAAATGTGTTAGAAACAATGTAAGAGCTGCATAATATTTTAATGGTGAGGAGTGGGGGGGTTTTGAAAATTATTTGTAAATTGAAAACTCATTAGTAGTGTCTGTTGGACTTAAAAGCAACATGTAGAGTTTCTCAGCTGTGCCATGTATGGGGCTCCTTCCAGGATAAAATGCTGTCAGAGGATTGCTTGGCTCTGGCAGCTGTTGTGGTTGAGCCTGACTGGTCTGCCCTCGGATAGTGAGTGATTCACACAGCCGTGCTGCTGGCTTCTGTCCTGTGGGCACCTGTTCCTTCAGGAATGGGCAGAGACCAGCTCTGTAGAGGCCACTTAGCAGTTGTGATATCCATTGACTGTCACTCACTCTTTGTATAAGTCTGAATCAGTTCTAGGTTATGGCTGTGCTTCATCCTTGATTCCAGTTTCTTGTTTTGAAAAGTTTTTCAAAACAACAAACTTTTGCAAAATAAAAAAATAAACACAATAATAAAAAAACAATAGCAAAGCCCCACAAAACTGCTTTGAAGTGAGGTACTCCAAAGCTTAAGTTTTATTTGGGGCATGTTACCTACAATGCAGTGGTTTGTGATTCAACAGCTCCTATTTTATGAACTGCAGTAGCACTGAAATGAACATTACTACTTTTGTTGTTCCTGCTGAGATTGCAGTTGCACCAAAAGGTATTGTGGAGGTGTTCAGGTCCCTGAGGGTGGCTGCAGGATTCTGCCAAGGCTCTGAGACACTAGCTGGAGGTCGTAGACCGTCTTGTCCGAGCAGTTGTTCTGGGACAGTCCACCAAGGAATGAACATGCCCCTGGTATCAACATGTCTTTTTTGGGTGTTTGCATGAAGGGGGTTGTGCTGGGGGTTGCGTTGACTTGTGTTGCTGGTCTGTTGGGAATCCGAGTCGTGTGTTTCTCTAGGCTGGCAAAAACTGATGCATCTCTCAAAGGCATCCATGAGGGGAGAGAGGTGTCTGACACATCTTTGCTCAGCCTGACACTGATCTCCAGCCACAGGCAACTGGGAATGGGTGCTGACGATTGGCTCGGAGGTGCTGGTGCGGTGGAGCTATGGACCACTACTGATCAGTGGTGCCGGTGCCTGTCTCTGTCAATAGCTTGGATCATCAACCTGTCTTCGGTGGAGCTGTCTCATATGTTAAGCTGAAGGGTTCTGGCCAGTGTACAGATGGTAGCCCGAAACACAAGCAGAGACTGTTACTGTTACTCCAGATAGTCATGCTGAATTTAGAGGAGACAGGAAACAGAAGTGCAGAATATTGAGTAAAACACATTAAGGGACCCTGGGGCTATACCCGAGTTGCCGTCTGCTGAAAATTTTTCTAATTCCACATTGAATGCTTGTGTTAAGCACCACTTGTTACAAAAATTTTATCTAGATACGAGAAAGAAAATGGATTTTTAGTGGTTATTTGTTGGATGTTTTTGCCATAATCTGTTCATCTCCCACTGATGTGGAAGTGAATGTGAAATAGGAAAGATGAAGTGAGCTGTCTGGAGGTCGCATTAGAGTTTACCCCTTTTTACTTTAGGACTTGGAACTTGCAAGATTTTTAGCCTTCAATAGGCAGAATTTTAGGTAGTGATCTAATGACAAGTTGTGTGTTATGCCCACATGGCAGGAGTAACACACCTGGCTCTTCTGCCATGCAACAATAGGCACTTTAGGGAGCTCAAATTTTAAAGCGGAGCTGAAGTGCCTGTGCTGTGGCACTGTTGGCCAGACTCCACCTGGCTGAGGCAGGGGAATCCATTGCTGCACCATGATCATTAATGCTGAGCGTGCAGAGCCCCAGCTGAGGGAGAAGGTACTCTCTTTGCCCAAATTCTGTAATGAATCCCAACAATTAATTTGATGGAGTCTTTCTGCTTTAATGTGTAAATTTTTGCATTGAAAGTTGTTTTAAAATAATATGGGTCTTCATCCTGTCAGGCCGCCAATGCCTGTACGGGTGGGTGGTTCTGCCGCCTCCTGGTAGCTCAGACTTGGAGACTGGTGGGGAGGCAGGGCAGAGCGAAGGCTTGGGCTGTTGGTGGGAGCAGAGTGCAGATGTTACCACTTGTGTACAAATAAATTAAATCATTACCTGTGCAGATGGAGCATAAATACAGCTTGCTTCTGCTAGGAGCTGAATGCAGAGCTTGTGGCTTGTTAGTAGAAATTTTATTACTATCAACAGCACATATTGTCTTTACCTTTTCTTACACCCTCCTCCCTTCTGTTTTTTCTCCGCTTTTGATGACTGACGACTCTGCTCCAGTTGTTGTATTTTCCCCATTTGGCAGTGGCTATAGCAGTTATGTTTCTACTTGCTTTGCAAATTCCTGTCAATTGACTTTAGCCTGTACATATGAAACCTATTTTGCAAATCCAATTTAAATGGGTTTAGGGTTTTTTTTAAGTGGTGCAAACCATTTCAATGCAACCTTATTTCCTCCTGTCTGTCTTTCCCCATATCCTGTTGAGTTAGCTACATATACAGCATAAGGTTTTGTACTGGTTTTCTGCTTTTATTCTGTCTGTGGGAGGACAAATGATACCTAATTTGGCATAAAGTGAGACAGGTGCTGACAGATGATATCTTATATCAAATCTGCTGATACAAATCTAACCTACGGATGTTTTTGGAAAAAAAATATCCCTGGCAGAATAAGTTGGTCTAATCAGCACTTTGCATGATAACCTTGAAGCTTAAAGATGAAACAAACCTGAAATCCCACCAAACCAAGCCCAAAACCACTACCTTGGTGAGTGTGAAGATTAACCTGAGCAGGGTAACTATTTTACAAAATTTCTTCTGTGTTGAGGGAAACGGAATTTTTAACACATGATAAATAAATATCCGTAAGAGATACTGGAAGGAAGTGACTGGAGCACTTAGACCTCCACAGGTAGATTTATGCTTGCTAAAATAAAAAGATTTATTTCAACTTATTGGCACCTAATAAAATCAACACAGGACACTCCATGAAGTTATCCCCTTGTCCACCGAGTATTATTTACACTTTCTAAGTGCCATTTTGCATCTGCCCAGATTCAAAGTATTTGCATCAGCTTACATTTCCTTCACTGGCTATGAGAATGCAAGGAGTTACCGTGAGTTATTGCTGCTTAGACCCACAGTAACTTATTGCATGCTCATAATTCAGTCACGCGTTTGAGCCCTGACCTGAGTTACCCATGGTTACATAAATAAGCTGAGATAGGGCCACGAGGAAAGGCCAGGTTTCTTGACTCCTGACATTGTACTCTTATCATGAAGCTGTTCTGACTCTATTCAATCAGGTCCTGCCTCCTGAACCAGTGTCAAATTAACAGACTGCTTCAGGTAATGTTTTTGGCTGTGTTACAAAACATGTCCCATGTACAAGGTGCTTCTATTGAAACATTTTTCTTCTGTTGTGATGAAGGTGGATCAGGAACTACCCCTGTTTTATCTTGAAAATAATGCATTTTTTTAATGTGTGGATCTTTAATGAAGAAGACATAGGTAGTTATTTTCACATCTGTGGATTTACAGTAATTTAATCGGTCTGTCTACTGAAAAGAATGTGATTGGATAAATTGCAAGCTCAAAAAGACTATATTTTAAAAGGGTGGATTGTGCCATGAAGAATGGGTAAGCATGGAGAATGGGCAATTTGTCATGGAGCATCACAGCTGCCCAGTAAGTGGTCTTGATCTTCCAAGGAGAGTGCGTTTAAAAGCAGGAATATGACTGCATTATTGCATTTATGTGCTGCAGGAGTCATGTGGGTACACATTATTTATGCCTGTATGTACCGTTTCCAGTAGATGGCTGACTGTCACTTCACACTGACTTAAGTACTGTAAAATAACAGCTGTCACACCTCATGAGACCCACAGTCTGTTCTAACAATATCATAAATCTGTTTACTTGCTGTCCATGAAGCCTAAGCACTGCAGAAATGCTACATGGCACAGCAGTACTCCCCTATGAAATAAGCTACAAGCCATCTTTAGTGCATTTTTTAAGCCATGCAATTCTTTTCGAGGCAAACAAATGCACAAATTAAGCTCAGAAAATACATTAGTCACTTAACACAGTCTAGAAATACAGGCTTGTTTCCTCTGTACATGCCTAAAGGTTTTACTCCATTTCAAGCTGATATGTACATGTGAGGTGATTCTGACGAGAGAATTGTTGGTTTTTTGCTTGTTTTGTTCGTTTTTAAAAAATAAATTCTATGATAAGCAGATCTTTCTGAAGAGACTGTGTTTCTTCTTGATGAAACTGTTAAAATGAACTGCTGTAAGAGGGGAAGAAAGTAACCGCTGAAATTTTGTTGGATTAAAAATGTGAAAGAACATCTCTTCACGCATATTTATTGTATAAATAAATTAGCAATATCAGTGAATATTGTTACTTCCAGTGAAGCTTGGATGATTGAACAATGAAGTGGCAAGTGGAGATGGAAGTAGATGAGTGTAAGGTGATGTTCATGGGGTAAAATGAAAATTAATGAGCCTAGATTTGATGATCACTGTTAGCAAGACCTTGTAGTTGGAGGGCACAGGTCCAGGAAAACACCAGCTCTGTGTCTAGGAGAAATGAGCAGAGCAAAACAGATTTTAGGAAGGAGTAAATAATGAAGAGAACATAGTTATGCCATCATATAAATCCATGGTTTACCTAACCCTTGACTCAGGTCAGTTCTGATCCCCTGATCTTCAAGACACAATGTTAAAACTGGAAAGCATTTGGAAAATGGTCGCAGGGATAATTAGATGGAAGGGTTTGCATGTGAGATTTGACAGAGCAGATTATCTTTCTTCAGCTTTGAGAAGTGGCTATGGGGTATATGCACAGGCCTCGTCAGTGGTAATGAGGTCATGGATAGGAATTGACTGTTCATACTCTTTTGGGCTACAAGGACCAGTCAGTTCCAGGAAAATAAAGAAAATAAACAGTTCTTTATGCAAGAGATAGTAGGTTTACCGAATTTGCAAAAAAATAGGGTGATGACTAGACTATGAGAAAGGTTCAAGTTGAAACTGGGCAAATCTTGGAAGAGTTTTCTATTGGGGTTTAATAAACATATGAATCTCTTCAAGCTCAGAAATTTCCTGAGCAGAAAATACTTGAAGCTAAAGGGCGTAGAAAGGAACACCAGCAAATGTACTTACCCTGTGCTCACCTTCCAAGGGGTTTGCTAATGAAACAGTTGAAGAAAGAGTATTAGACTTGAAGGACTTTTGGTTTGAGCTAGTGCAGCCATTCCAATGTTTTAAGACTCTTAAAATTCCATACCATATTTAAATTTATTAATAATTTTGGGTTTTTTTGTGCTCACCTTCCAGCTCGTTAGTAAGCTGCCTTCTAGAAAGTACTAGTTTTACAGGTGCATTCATGCTCAGCTTGATGTGATGTCCTCTGGCAGATACAGCTGTCTCTCTTCTGTCACATCTAAATCTCTTTTCGTACTGTGGTTTTTCAGAACAAATTCTGACTACACACTTAGAGTTATTCATTAATGTTATTAATGTTATTTAGTAGAAGAAAGAACTTCAGTCTTGTTCTCTTTTTCACTCATATTGATAATTTCTTATGACCTAAGATACTGTGCCTGGTCTTGTGACAGCTAGATTATAAAATCAATGGATAACTGCAAGTGGCACAATCTGGATTCTACAGATTATAATTAAAGAAAAAAATTAAGGAATTAGATCGGGTTAAAAGAAAAGCAAATGTATTGAAATGAACAGTAGAAGAATTTGAGTTCTATTTTCATTACTCATCATGGTTTTTTGCAGTCTGCTAGAAACACGTACACACCCACACGTATACAGAGTGCCTTGTGCTGCTGCGTGGTGGCTGTCAGGCCTCCCAGACACTGAGCACCACTGTGCTCCGAGTTGCTATCCCTGATGCAGAACTGTAAGCACAGATCCAGCCGGGCATAGCTGTGGGATATGGGAGTGCTCTCAGATCAAAGGGTGTCCTGTCTCCCTAGCCATCTGGAATTAGTGATTGTTTTGAAAGAGCAGCAGAGCAATGCTGAACTGAGTTCCCAGGGACACAGGTATGTCCTAGTCTGGAAATGCTGGAACAGCTCCCAGCACAATAATGCCCCGACAGCAAGGATTTCTGATAACACATCGTTTTTCCCCTCAAGTTTCATTTATTTATCACAAGCTGCAATTCTAAGAAGTTAATCCTCCAGGCACAGGAGCAAAGTCAATGTTTACCAACCCTGTAGCTAATGATATACTGGAAAGAATATTTTTGCTTAACACAGAACAGCACGGTGACTACAGCAGGCACCTAGAAGACAGGCAGCAAGCTTTGCTTTAGAAATGCAGACAGCTCCAGGGGGAGGATTCTTTGGAAGTTCATTCAGGGTTGTTATTGCTTGCTCTTTACTACTTATTTGGAAGACTCTACCTCAAAGTTGTCATCTGGCCTAGGGGAGGAAAACCATCCTTCTGGAGGGGTTCTCTAGCAGGGATTAGGAAGCTTTCTGAATCCCTGGAGTGACAGTCAGCACAGCAGTCTGTGCTGGGGGTAAGCATGTAAAAACTCCAACTCTATTTAACCTTGAGCCTGGAGTTATTTGCAGGGATGGGCAGGAGAGATATCTGAGAAAGAGAACTAGGCAAGGATCCAGTGATTCGTGGTCACTGCCAATTTGTCTGGTTACTCAGAGCAAGACTGGTATGATTTTAGCAAAGCCCTGCACTACAAGTAACTGTGGGAGTCTGGAAACTCTTCAATCAGAATGAAGAAGTGGGTTATGGCTGTTTTGACCAGCTTTAGTTTAACAGATAGAGGAAGCCTTCCATGAAAATACTTCTTTGACCTAATTTTGCTTTCCTTGGATGAAGGGTACATGAATTCCATGGACTAGAGGATTTAAATACGAGGAGTGACTTATGTGAGAATTTGGGCAGTTCAGGGCCTTTTCCCTGGGGCATTGTAAATTGGTCAGAGCTACTTCCGAGTAAAGTATGGTGGAGAACTCTCAGGTCATTTCAGTCTGATGCGACCAGGGGATTGGTGAGTCACAGGGTACAAGGTTGGGAACTGATAAATCAGCTGAGTATCAGACGGCCTCTGTCTCATCAACAGGAGTGTTCAATCTTTATGAACAATCCAGTTGTCTGGAAATGCAGGTAAGTGATTACGAATATCTCTTACAGCAAGTTTTTAGGAGAATGTGTCTGTTAAAGAAGGTGAAAAATGAGGGTGCGTGTGAAAAATGAAATGTGATGGGAGGGGCTAGAGCCTGCTTCACAGCCCCACTGACTACACTCTGTTCAGTAAGCAGTCTGTGTTCTACCTGCACTTGCTGATAGCTCTCATTAAGAGTTAAACCACCTCCTTGGCACCATACTTTAATCCTTGAATGGCAAGGATAATAACTTTGCATGATTGTTTTGCAATATGCATACTTCTTAGGCCATACAGTTCATGCAGGATTCACCTAAAGAGCAGTAGGGGCAGGAGCCCCTGTGCAGAGGCAAGCTGGCTCCAATAGCACTGTTTCCAGACTTGCAAAGCTGCTCCTGAGCAGAGGTGACAACTCTCAGGTGCTCTCACCTGACTGTTTAAGGAATGCAGATGTCCTTCAGTGTCTTCTTCAAAGGGCCAGCAGAGCCATCCAAGTCGAGCCTGAATGCTTTCCTTGGCCATGTAGCCTGAGGATGGGAGCTGTTATATGTGGGTGTACACTTGGCCAGGAAGAGATATAGAAAAGTCCCAGGGACTTGGAGAACCTTTTTTTCAAAAGGCCACATCTTTTCAAAGAACTGCATTGCCTATTGTAAAGAAATCCATGTGAAATAAAAAGGAAGATTGTTTAACTCTTAGTTTTATAATAAACTAATGATTTTCCTGAGTGAGGAAAATTTCCTTCTGTAAAAATTAATATCTTTCCTCAGCACTTCAATAATGAAAGGAGAATTATCCTCAGTACTTACAGATTTGCACTTTGACCTAATGAGAAATTTAAACTAGGTTTTCAGCATATTTTCATACATAACTTGGTGTGCTAATAGTAGCTTACCAGTGCTGTTCAGTTTAGAAGGACCATTTGAATGGATGCTGTTATCTAGGAACAGATCCAAAACAAAGAGGTGGTCCAAACACTCCCAAACTTTCTGGCAAGACTTGTTTAAAAACTTTCTGGAAACAGGGGTTTTCCTGGCAGCTGAAGGGAATAACAAATGAGCATTCAGCAGTGGCTCTCCAAATATCTCAGGCACAGCTTTACTGACAATTCTTTTTATCAACTTCAGAGCTATCATACCTTCAAAAGAGAATGAGCCATACATGGGTTTAAAATGCTGAAAGGCAACATTGAAAAAAATTATTTCTTCCCAATGCCATTCTGCAGCTTCATAGACACACAGAACATACAGTGAACCTGCACAGGCTTCAATAGTGTCCTCAGAATACAAAGAACCACAGTCTGAACTGTGCCAGCACTGCCTTGAGGGTAGTCCAAGGAGATGGGTTAGAAATGGATTTGCACAGTTTTTCAGCTCCAGGTTTCTGGAGATCAGCCAGGCCTTGGCATACTTGAAAGCAATTAGGGAAAACAAAACAAAACAAAGAGCAGGTCAATGTAATATTGCTGAGAGCTTGGCACAGGCCATTTATTGCCTGAATTAACCTCTCACACCATTTTTTGATAAGGTTGGTGTTCTGCAACTGAGACAACATAATTTTTTCTCTTCTTTGTGAGGAGAATCTGAGACTGAATGTTTCCTGAGGCCAGGCCAAAAACAAAGAGAAAGGAAAACAAGAATGTATTCCTGGAGGCCAGGGTAAGAGTCAAGCTGGGGCATCCTGTCTTTGAAAGACTTAAAGCACAAGCTGCTACAGTGAGGAATAAACCTGGCATTCCTTTGGGTACTGCTAGCCAACTCTGCCTGCATGTTGTTATTTTCTGTCCATGGCAGCTAAAATCAATGTGGCATAAGAAAGGCAAAGAACCAGGAGCTTAACTAATTACAGAGCCTCTGCTGGCAAAGCCACATTAATTCTTCTAACCCTGCACTGTCTTTAGTAGTGTTCTCCTGCTGCCACGCATGAAAAATGTGAACTGCCAGAAGCCTTTTTTTACATTAGCAAAGAGGAGGTTATTGATGTAGCTGTATTAAACTGGAGGAGGAAGGGGCAAGGGAGGTGGGTGAGGCTCTGCATTCTTGTCTCCAGAAACGGTTACAATGGTAGAAGAATATCAGCTTTCAAAGACAAAGCTGAAATCTGAAGGGGGATAAGAATTAAAAGCCACAGCATTTGCTGATGAGGTTTTTATGATAAAAATACTAAGTTTTTTAAAAATATATAGAATATGAATTTTTAGGTCTCGTATAGGGTCTTTCAATGCTGTTATCCAGTTGCTAGATGGGCAATTTAAAATCAAGACATCATGTATTTCAAGCTTTGCAAAAAGTCTGAAAAACTGAAGCTCCTGGAAAGCAGCATTTTAACATTTCACCACTGGATGGAGACAGCACTCCAACTCTTGTGAGTAATTACTGCTGTGACTGTAATGAAATGCCTTGCGATTAAGAGATTTAATAATTAGTAGACTGCAACTACAAACAGTGGAACACTGGCTAGATTTATGGCAGAAAATGTATTGAAGGCACATCCACCAGATTTGAGCTTGACCTATTTTTATGGTGAGAAAAGACAAGATTTAGCTGAAAAAAATTAATTTCACTTCTCTCTCCACATAAAGCAGCAATGGCACAGACTAGCAAAAAATACAGGAAGATAGAGCAAAGCTTTTTAGGATTCTTTCTATCTTTCCCCAGGCCACAGTATATTTTTCCTGACAGGAAGATCCTTCAGCTTTATGGGTCTGGTCTTGAGGGCTTAGTGCTGCAGGTAGCAGCTGAGGTTTCTCCAGCAATGGTTGCAGTGGATGTCATGTATGCAGTGGAGAGCCTTCCCTTACTTGAAAGTAGCAGAGAGGAGGTCGCTGGATGGAAAGAAGCAACAAAAGGAATTCCTTCCAACTTGCAGGTTGATAGGAAAATTTTCAGAGATTGCTGCAGTTCAGGGTTGATAGTACAGATGGGAGAGAGCCTGCCCTACGGGGGTTAGTTTCTCTCATCAAGTTAGTTAAGGCACTGTCACACATTTTCTTCCCTCTTTGCTTATGTGTGTGTGTGCGTGCAGGTTTGTGTGCATGAAAGAGGGAGGGAGGAAAGCCCTGTGGTGGGTTTTAGCCCAATCTCTTACTTAATCATACTGGGCTTCTCTGTTGTTAGCAATAACTTTTGAATTTTTTTTATGATTTAAAGACAAATAAATGAATTCAAAGATAATTATATTCTTATAAATTTTGTGAAATTACCCAGCCAGATAGGTTTGAGACTCTTGAAGTACCCTGACTAAAGGCTGAAGAGTGAACTCATACAGTAGAGAGCCCACTCTAGAGAGAGCTCTTATAAGTGCCCCTTCCCTGGGAGAAGCTTTAATCAGAGCTTGCAATCAACCACAAGATAAGAATAATCATAGGCAACCAGACTTCATCAGTTCAATAAGCACTAAAACTTTTCCTTAAAAGCACCAAACAGAAAAGTTGACCTATTCCATTACCATCTCTTCTCTGCCTCCAGGTCACAGAGTCTGTACAGAGTTTAAAAGCTGAGAATTTTCACAAATAGAAGCAGCACTGAAGCAAATAACATCCACTGAGACTGATCTTTCATGTGTCTGCTTGTTATATTCAGGCGATGTTTTTTCCAGACAGCTGTGACGCCGCATATTGATTAGTGGGGTGAAGCTCTAGAGGGAAAGGGCATGGGGAAGGGAGGCTGAACATAAGAGGGTGTGACAGGTGCTAATGTATGCCTGTCACTTTTGTTCCCCAAATACAATCTGTTGGATCAATTATATGCTGATTTACATGAAAATGTCTTAATTTTTTCTGAAACCAAGATTTAAAGTATAATTCCTTTGCCCACAGCCAAATCTGATATAATCTTCAAGAATAGATTCTTAAAGGTATTTAGGTGTCCTGTTCCTGGGTGAAATTCTCTGCCAACTTCACCATCCAGGATGTCTAGGGAGACGTCTGGTGCTGAGACAAAAAGGCTGATCAGTATGATGAGCAGAGTCCTAAACCACTACAGAGAAATGCACCGTGTTTAGGCATGAGGGGGAGGTGACCTTCTGCAGGTAGGATTTGTTTGCAGTGACAGACAGAGGTTTGCAAACATGTGCCTTGTTATTTACTTATTCGAGTGCTCAGCTATTGGCTATGTACCCACCTCATCTGTTATTCTTCTGGTATGCTGCTGTTTGCAGAAAGTGGTGAATACAGAAAGGCTTGAGAACTATCTTTCCTTCACTATGTTGTAGGAGCACACTGACTTGAAGCTAGGGGGCTTGGGCTAGAGGAGTTTTCCTTTCCTGTTTTTGAGGAGAACTCTGATGTGGGAGCTGGTCAGGAAGGGGATATACTGTTATATAGCCAGTCAGTGTGAAATTATGGACTGTGACTTTGGTCAGTGATAACAAACTGTTTCAGGGGAAAAGCCCTCTGAGGAAAGAAATATGTCAAAAAACTGACTCTGCTCTAGGTGCTTTATGTGGGAGCAGGAAAACGTACTTACTGGACGGAATTGAGAGAGTAGCTTAAGACATGATAAACAGAACAAGAGGCAGGCCAGGAACACCAGGAGTACATATAGTGGTGATGGGCTTGGATGTGCTGTAGTTGCGTTAGAAGAATTGTGTGCATGATTGGCAGAGGCAATACCAAAGTCAGGGCTCTGAGCAGTGAAGAGCAGCAAAACTCAGTGATGGTGAGACACGTCCCGCTAAAGAGCACGGGACCTTGTGGGTGATTATCCATGACTATTTTAATGAATCTGAAAGTTCAACGTGTCCTATGTTCCTAATCTCTCTCCCTGCTTCCTTTGTGATTGTTCGATGGGTACGTGTGACCCAACTAATCTAACAGAGCTCTTTTCCTCTCTGCTTCATGCAGCAACTTGCAGTTCCGTGGGCACCTCATAGGGTGCTGCAGTGTGGTCAGATGTGCTGGATTTGCTATGCAGCCTTCCAGGTGACCATGGGAATGATGTCCTGGCATCTCTCTGTGTACTCCTCCATCACTCCCCAAGTGCCAAAGGCAGAGCTGAATGTTGTCTGAGTTCTCTGCTGTTGGATATCCCTTAGTGCCAGGAAAGCACCTCAAACCTTCCCTCTGACAACGGACTTTGCAACTGCATAGAGCCAAATAATACTTGGGGCTAACTAATCCGTGCACAGAAGAGCATGTACTTATATACAGGTATGATTTCTTTGCTGAACAATTCCTGTCCTCTAGCACTGGTACAAGTGCCAGAGGAAGACTTATGGAAGTTTCTCTCCTCATAAGGAGAGGCCGTGTCCATTAGATCATATTAATTTGCCATTCACTGCTCTTTCTCCTGCTGTAGAACTGCAAGTAAATGCTTGAGGAGAAGGAGGAATTCGTTACTAGCATTTCTAACTCATATGGAATGAGTGGAATTTCAAATCAGTATCTGGTTCCTTCTCAGCTTCTTCTTCCTCCAGCCTGTCCCATTTCCATCAATCATGAAAAGCTTCCCACTCTCAGCAAATGACCATTCCACATGATTAATCACTCAGGTCACAGCCATAAAGAGATCTGCCAGCCCCATAACTTCAAAACCCTCTCAACCAGGCAGCGTGCCAGATTGATTAAGAGGCTTGCTATGGCAAATAGGAAAATCTCTGATATTTAGTGCTAGGGAAAAAAACCCCGAAAACCAAACCTACACGTTTTCACACAGAAAGATAACCACAGGTTTTCTGAGAGCCTAGGATGCATTCACACTTATGAACAGCTAAAATATCCTGCATTTGCAGGCAGTACTGTAGCATATGATTTCCAGATCAGTTATACCAAATACCTTTTCTGTTTGTTCTCTCTTTGGGACCTAGCTCAGTTCTCTCAGTCATGGAAAGGGAGAGAGGAACATCAGGAACACCCAGCAATACTTAATAACTTTCTGCTTAAAGCATTGCCAAACTGTAGGGTGGGTCCCACTGATGACATCCAGCAATTTTATACAATTAAATGTCCTCTGGCTTTGTCTTACACTGAGTCTTTGTTTATTAACTGAATTGCTTCAGCAGTTTTCTGCATGATGAATGATTAGAACATAAACCTTGCTGTGTCTAATGTCCTGTGTGACATGATAACAGCAGGACAAGGTTGAGAACCTCCATGACACAGCAATGGTGAATCTGAAAGCCCAAAGGGTAAGGCAGCTATGTGAATATCCCTGAGAATCCAGTTTAATACACAAAGGAGTGAATATGTGGTTTTGTCTCAATTTGAATCAGCAATCTAGTTTTGATTCACTTGACAAATTTTCTCTCCTGACTGGGTTTTAAACCAATCCTGAATCTTACATAACAAATTCTGGGTTGGCCTAGAACCTCCAAAGTCACTGTCGCTTGAATTCGCCCTAGATACTGGAGAGTCTTGAACTACCAAAGCGTTTTTCCTGAACCCTCTTTTGCTCCGACTTGGAAGATTTCCAAGAAAATATCATTCAATAATTTTTAAATTTTGTGTGAAAAGTTCATCTTAAATAGGCTAATATCAAATTCTGGAATTTTTTTTGTAAGGAAGAAAGTGGCAGGGTTGAAAGCCCACTATAGCCCAATATAGCCCAAAGCAGCAGGTGGGATTTTCTTTATTTTCCCCTAGGATGGTCACTGGTCTCCCTTTAAAATAAAGGATTTAAAATGAAAGTGAAGATAAATCTTGAGCTGTACTTAGAGAACAGCATTTATAAAAAGAACAGTGAAGATTATTGTAAAGTGTTTCAATCTTGCTGAGAGCTAATTCCATGCTTTTCATGAACCTATTAAATGTTTCATTAGTTAAATATGCCTCTACTTGTATATAAAATGTTGAACATGTAGGTGTTTTTCTCTGCTTTATCTAAAACTGCTATCTAATGCTGCTATCTTGTGTAGGATTTGTACTGATATCCTGTTTGCTTGCTTTGTGTTGTTCCATTTCACTGGTTGTCATTGCCTGCTGCTGTTGTGTGGACAACGCAAGAAAACCAGCAGCATATGTGTGAGTTGGGTGCATGGGAACAGACCCATCCACAATGTGAAGTGTCTAGCATTTTGATAATGCTTATCTACAAAGATGGGTGTTCTGTAGAATACTGTGGGAAGAGGCAAAAGGAGTAGGGTGTGCTCAGCACACTCAGGAAGCTCTGGGACTGCCAGAAGAAGCAATCAGACTGGGCACGATGTTGACTACCTTAAAGACCCTCTTTGTGTAAGCTTTCTGCTAACAGGAGATAATGACAGCTGCTCCCAGGGTAAATGGTGAAGAGTACTTCAGGAATGCAACAGCTGTGGAATGTTATTTTCTGATTAGTGCTCTTCAATAACCCAGAGAGATTTGTAGCACTATTACGGTTTCTACTTGTCACTCAAAATTATGGCAGTATCATTGCAAAGGAGGAAAATTTCCTGGTGTGTTAGCAACTTGTATTTCTGGTGCAGGAACAGGAATTAAACCACCAAGCTCACCAATCATTCTGCCTTTGACCAAGCATGTTTACATTCAAAGAGTCCCAGGATGATAAAATGAGACATAAAGATCTCCTTTGATGGTCAAGCTCCTGAAGCCCACTCAGAAATGAGTCACTGGTTAAAAACTACCTTTGAACAATTCTCAACTTTCATTCACAAAGTCAAGCACTCCATTCTACTAATGTTCCAATTAGCCAAAGCCAGGTAGATATTCTCAGGGAGCTACATACAGAGCATACAAATACAGGGAAAACTTCCTGATGTGCCATACAGAAAACAGAAGTAGAACCGAATAGTGATGTAGGGAATGCTGCTGCTTCTTATCTCACCCTCCTCTCTTTTGCACTCTGTTTTCCTTATGTTATCATGTGAAATTAATTCCTAAATAATGACAGTAACATACCCTTTAATTCAGCGATTTTTCTTTACAGAGCAGTAATTAAGATTCCATATTGTATGTGTTGTTGCTAATTTTGGAAAACATAACTACCTCATTGAGGATTGCAACATAAGTGGTACCAACATATTCCTATGGTCTCTCTGATTCCAATTTAAAAGGCAAATAAACAAAATTTGCAAAACACTAGTTTTCCCATTGGCAGTGTTGGGTTCCCATTCCATAATACATACTGCATGACTTTATAAATGTGTCTGAACAATAGGCACATATATGTGTGTGTGTGCATGTGTGTGTGTGTGTACGCATTCTGTCTTGCAGCTTCTTCTCAGTATTCTTTAATGAGTCACAGAATGCAATAATCGGGCTTGGAAGAAACAATTACAGTTCTTTCCCTTTGCAACAGGAGTTTATAATCCTCAGTGCAGAATGTGTGTGCTATTAACCCGATGCCTTAGAACATACCAGAATGGTTTCCCATGTGAAGATGCTGACAGGAATATTTGCTTTTATAATTTTTGTGCAGGATCTAATGATGCAGATTGAAAGACCCATCTGGAGAGGAAGTCACTGTTTATTATGGTTTACTTCTTTTGTTTACACTAATTATGTCTATTTAATTTTTGCCTTGTCTTACCTCTTTTCCTCTATTCACATCTTTCTGTTACATACAGGACAGGGCAAGATCTCCCTTTTAAACTTCTGTAGAGGGCCTACTACCATGGAGCTGACATTAGACCTCTTGTGTTAAGGTAAACCTATGTCTTTTAACAATTTAAGAGTGGGACAAGGTGACATGATCAGCACCAGAGAAGTGCTGGCTTTAGAGTAAGCCTTACTCAAGGGGCAGCTGAAGACATTCAATTGCATATCTCGTCCTGAAAATGTGAAGTGAGACCTCAAGGGAGGAATTGCCACTCCTACCTGAAGGCCACACAAGGAGTTTCCATCACCACAGTTCTCCAGTGTACATGATATTTGCCATGCAAAATTTTGAGTCTGCTGAAATGGCCTGGTTGGGACAAAGTGAATGGTCACTCCTGTTCTCAGAAGGAAAAGGGAGAGCTATGGTGGGCTGTGCTATGAGACAGAAGCTGTGCCTTGTGCCTTCCAGGGAAAAAGTTCCCAGATGCAGCTCAACAGGAGTGTCCGCTAAAAGCAGAAGACCCCAACTTTTCTGAGGCCTCTCAGCTTACAAGGACTTGAGAGAAGCTGACAGAAGAACAGAAGCAAATGGCATCAAGAAGCAAATAAGTAATATTTTGTCTCTGTATTGCTAGTGGAACTAAAGCCCGTTTTTTCTCCTTATACTGTGGTACTGCATACAATTATCAATTTCCACTCCAACAGTCAAATGATTTCTTTGCAAAATGAGTTACTTCTCAAGTAATTTGTATCCATTATTCATGTATGCATTGATATTTTCCATTAATTTCTTCTCAAAAAATTGTCTGAGAAGACATATCAGGTAACAAGTATAATCTTGGGACAATGTTTTGACTAATTTAATATTTACATAGCGAAAATTTTTGAAGGTTTCAAGATGCCTGTATAAAAGTCATGTTATATGTTGTATTATAAACTTAGCCAAAGGCAAGCTATTTCATGTGGTAGTATGCACACCATGAATAGAGACTACTTTTGGCAACTGTCTAAAAACCACTGTTAAGAACAACCATGTTTGAATTATACAGATCGAATCCTACATGAGCCAACTCCTATGGTCTAAGCACTGAAACAAAAATTACACAGATCAAAATCTGATGAATAGGAGGACATGACCTCACTGATCCCATTACATCTATAAAATGTGGTCTGTAATTAGAAGGGATTGGTGCTGTGGGCATGCTGTTGTCAGGAAATATAGAATTGTCCTTATTCTGAAGGTTTTTATTTTTATTTGAAGTGTATTGTCTGATTTAGAATTGTCAGTCTGTGAAATATACCTCAGTAGACAAATGGTATACACTACACTGAACATCATCTGCAGCAAGACAACTGCTCCCATCTGTATCCTTTCAAAACTAGACTGCAGGGGATGTGGTTGCATATCTGTAGGTTTTGATGTATTTGGTCTTTTTCACCTATCTGGAACTGTTAAGTGGGATTCCCAGACACATTTGCCTAAAAGTAAGAATTGAGACAGAAGATTTTATTTGAAGAAGACTGTGGAACTGGAAATTGCAAATTGCATTCACTGCCAAAGACCTGCACCCCTCCTGGTGTGTTAAAAAACCTGAATTCCATCATGATTCACTTTCAGCTGTACATCTCACATTAGCTTTTATTCTCTTCGGTGTCTAAGAACACAGGCTGCCTAATTAAGTGTCACTTTCTATTGAAGTCAGATTTTGAATTTCCTGCCTTTGAAAAGGCACCAAGAAGGAGTCATTTTCCCACCCTTACAGGAGACAGCATTTTTGTTCATTAGCTCTCTATTGACTGAATAAGTGATCCTACATTAACAAGAAAAATTGCCACTGGTGGCATAACTGGAACTTTGAAACATCTTGGGGTTTAGTTTTTTTCTTTTTTTTTTTTTTTTTTAATGTTGCTTTTCATTTCACTGAACAACATTTGCGATGCCTCTTTGTAAACATCAAACATTGATTTGTGGCCGAAGTTTGTAATTCTTTTTCAAGTGATGCTTCANCCTTCCTTCCTTCCTTCCTTCCTTCCTTCCTTCCTTCCTTCCTCCCTCCCTCCCTCCCTTCCTTCCTTTCCTTCCTTTTTCTCTCTCTCTCTCTCTTTTCTCTCTTCTCCTTTTCCTCCTTCCTCTCTTCTTTTTATGTTTCCTCTTTTTTTATTTTCCCTTTTTTTCTCTTTATGGTTTTTTTTTTCAATGTGCAGAAATTATAATAGAACAAGAAGCATCAATACAGCAGAGTTCTAATAAAAATGAACCTGTCTTTGGTCAGGGTAAACTGTTGCAAAATCAGCCTAATGCATTCTTTAGGTGAAGAGACAGAATCTGATTGCCTTCCTGTTCTCGAAACTAGTTGTATAGAGTGAGATTCTGTTAGATTGGGGTTAGATCTGTGATCAGTTAATGGATGATTTCACAAGGTCATATAATCACTGAGCTTGGAGGAAGACACCTCTTGGAGATCACCAAGTCCAACAACCTGCTCAGTTCAGGGGGAATTAGGGCAGGTTTCTCAGGGACGTGTTTTGACTGGGTTTTGAGTAGATCCAACAAGGAAGGGTGCACCACCTCTCTAGGCATGCTCTCAGTAGAAGGTTTTTTTCTATATTTATATGGAATTTCCTCTATTTCCCTGTGTCCATTGACCCTCATCCTGTCACTGGAGCCCAGGGTGGAGGTCCTGGGCTCCATCTTCTTTGCTGCCCCCACCAGATATTTATATAGATGGAAAGGATGTCCCTGAGCCTTCTCCAGGATGAGCAGCCCCAGCTCTGGCAGCCTCTTGGATACGTCAGCTGCTGTAAATCCTTTGTCATCTCCTTGGCCCTTTGCTGGACTCACTCCAGTACATCCATGTCTGTCTTGCACTGGGGAGCCCAGAATTGGAACCAACACTCCGGGTGTGTCTCAGCAATTCTCAATAAATGGGAAGGATGACTGCCTCCTGTCTGCTGGCAATGCTTCTTCTAATGCAGCCTTAGATGCTGTTGGCCCTCTTCTGCTGCAAGCATACGGTGCTGGCTGATGTTCAACTTTGTGCCTGACAGGACTTCCAGGTCCTTTTCTTTAGAGCTGCATTTCAGCTGGTTGGTCTCCAGCCTGTAATGTTGCCTGGAATTTTTCTTCCCAGGTATACAGGACTTTGCACTTGCCTTTGTTGAACTTCATGAGAATCCTGTTTGCTCGCTTCAAAGGGAGGTGTTCAACCTTCACTCTGCTTTCAAATGGTGAAATTGATCATCAAAGAAAAGAATCCTCAAACACTCTTGAATGAAAATCTGTTGTTCCTGACAAAGGAGGATTAAAAAGTAAACAGGGAAATGCAACCCATCTCTTTAGATATAATAGGATTTACCACATGTACTTTCATTCCTAGTGTTAGACTTTATTGAAATAAATCGCATTATACTTAATAACTGTACAGATTAGAGAGTCTTCTAAAAGTGACTGATCAGTATTAAAGAGCACAATTTGAATACCTTATGTGTCTATGCTGAATCTGAAAATTGAATAAATAATAAGCATTCTTTAAAAGGATTTTTCTGTGATCAGCACACATCTCAGTGTCTCTTGTTGAGAAAAATACCTTATTTTTTTCAGTGGAAGGGAAGTGGGAAAAGAGGTTACTGTCTACATTATTTCAAGACCTAGGAAAGAAGGCTGAATAAATAAACCCTGTGGAGAATCAACTAAGAAGATTATGTTGCTGTATGAAAATCTGGGTTATTCCAATTTGCACGATGTTTTAAGACAAATAATTAGAAGAGCAGTATAAAGCTGTTGTTAGGCTGAATCACAGGAGACCTCTCATAAGATATGTTTGGAATCAGTGTGAAGGACATGCAAGAAAAAGTAGCTTGAATGTGTATTTTTTGTGTAATAAGAATAGGCAATGCAGCCTATGTAATACATTACTACTGACTTGCACTTCTCTTAGTAGCACCTCTACAACCCCAGTGGCTTCAATAACAATTTAGATACCATTTCAGAAATATCAAACCCTTCAGCTTTTTGATCAGCTCTTTCAATTTAACGTAACTCTCTTTTCTTGTTACATGTCATAAGGCTGTAAATCTTGGGATTTTTCTCTGTACTGATCCAGCCTCACTGAAGAGGACTGAGAGCAGAATCTGACCCCAGGTATTTTGTACATTTAGTTGCTGTGTTTCGTTTGTAACTACTACTTACAGAATTTTCCTTGGTATAATACTGGTTTACATCAAGTGAAAAGTGAAAATCTTACCACTAAAATCTACGGAGAAAATGTGCAGAGAGGATGCTTTTATTAGGAACCATTGCTTGTCAAAAATTAAACAAAAGGAAGTGAATTGGAATTACATCAGTGTCTTATCCTGCAACATCGTCTTTTATTCAGTCACTAGTGGACACTAAAGAGATTGCAGACTAAAGAACACATTATGTCTTAAGGTGCTTTTGTCTGACTGCTTGGAAATTGGATACAAAGAAGGCAATAGTGACCTAAGAAGAGAACATGAACTGGTTTAAATTGATTTAGCACTGTGAAAGTCAGTAAGAACTATAAAAGCCTGAGAATAAACACCACGACAGTACCCTCCCTCTCCCCCCAAGTCCTTCAATAGTGTGGGTTTCTGTTCAGGAAACTGAATTTAACACTGTGTGATTGCAGTGTTAAGGCAGACATGCAGCCACTCATTTTGCATAAGCAACATTCTCTGGGTTTTTTCTGTGTCTCAGTTCTGTTCCTCATAATAAGTAATAAAAAGCCTGTTGGGCTGACATATATTTAAAATGTATCATAACTGCCACCTTCAATTTTAAATGCAATTTTTTTTGGTGAATTTACAGGGTAATTTTCTCATTCAGGGACATTTAGAGGGCTAAAACAGACCAATGACTACATAGTGTACAATGATATCCAGGCAAGGGCAATGCAAAAATTTAATAAAAATGGAGAAGCTAAAATACTGAAAAACTAAACAGAAAGCTTTATTGATGCACATGCTGAATACCATGTCTCTAGGAAGAGCAGGCACAGAAATCTCAGCACATAATTAAAATTATTACCTGATTGACATAGCAGACGCTTTAGGGAATAACTCACATGACTGCAGTATTGATATTCCAGGGTAGAGCTGGCTCAAGCTTGGGTTGATAAAAGGAGGAAAATATATTGCTTTATAATTAAGAATATATAGACAGAGGAGAAAGAGACATAAACACCAGTGAGAGTCTCTGCTAGCAATGAAAAGAGGAGAGAATGGGACAACAGTCTTCGCAAGGGCCAACTGTGATGATAATTTTAAAGAGGTAAAGCAGCTGGTCCTGGTTTTTTCTAAAACTAAATTTTCTCCAAAAAGTAAGGATGGCACATCTCTTGATGAAGGAGGCTGGATATGCAGGTTGCTTCTGCTCTGCTAGGCAGGAAAGCCATCCAGAGAGGGTGAGGGCACAAATTTATTTTGAATTTCATAGCTTCGAGATGGTACAGCACATACTTCTAGGTTGGAAAACTTGGAGCATCTTTTTTCCTTCTTTTGAGACACAGGTACTTCTCGTACTGTGTGTGTTCTTGCAATGCTGCCAGGTGATGTGTATCAGCAGAGGGGCTCTCCTGGGCACAAGGAGCACTGCCAAACAGCAGCTAAAAAGGCATTCCTGGCTGACCCAGGGGACATGCAATGAGATCAAATGCTGTAGGAGCATCAGCAAATATCAGTCTGCTGAGCTGTGGTTTTAACCAAACCATTTGAAAAGCTTTTGCAGTATGCTGAAAGCAATTTCTTGACACTGCAATGAACTTGAAAGAAAGTAATTAAAACTAGTTGTTCTTGATTATGAATAACAGACAAAAATGAAATGGAAATTTAAAGATGAAAGGCATGATTCATTGGAAAGAAAGGAGAAAGGATAAAAAAATAAAGACAATAGACAGACTTTAAAAAGCCTGGTCATAATCTTTCAGCAGAAGTAAGGTCAAGGAAAAAGATTTCAAGAGAGTTAGCAGCCTTGGAAAAGAAGAAATGTGTGCAGTATCTGTGCAAAGGAAGGATAAGAAAAAAACTTCACTAAACACAAGGCCTGAACAAAATGTTGGACTGACAGTCTGGTATTGAGGATGAGAAGGCCTATGTGCAAGCACTGGGAGTGCCAGAACTGTGACACAAGTAAGGGGGTCTAAACTGTAACAGGAATGCATTTTATAAGTACAATGATAGTAAGGAGCAGACCAGGAAATAATTAACCCCCCGCAAACAGCTGATTACAGATCATACTGAAAAGGTAGAAAAAATTTGATATCCAGCCCTGTACTGGCCATCACATTGAGTGTGCATTGATCAGATGGATAATACCATTGGCACCCGTGACAGAAAGCCCAGAACAACAGACTGGTGAAAGAATATGTTTGAATATTTGGATATTTTAGTGTCTACACACTGAATGGCCTTGAAACTTCTTCAAGAGTTCTTCCAGAACAAACAGAAAAAATGTCAGTGCCATTAACTATTATTCTGTAAACTTATTCAGAAACTATGGCATTTCAGAAAGGGCAAATGTATTACCTGTCCTTAGACAGAGTAAAAAAAAAAGAGAGGAAATTACAGACCAGTCAGCTCAGCTCTGATGTCTGTAATGGTCGCAGAAGAAATAATCAAAAAGCTTGGGAAATAGCTAAATGACAAATAATAGCCAGAATAGATTGGGAAGAAAAAAAAAAGCCATATCTACTAAATTCTTTCTATGAAGAATAGCAGGCTTTTCAGATAGAGGAAAAACCCAACTGACTTTAGTAAGCTGGTTTACTCTCTGTCATATTTTGTTCTCCTAAAACACCCTAGGCAAAACTACCTTGATGAAATTACTGTGGCATGAAAAAAGGGGCTGGGGAACTGTTCCCACAAAATGCATCCAAAAGTTCCTGGTCAAAGTGAGAAAATATTTCAAATTAAATTCTAAATACATTTTTCAGTGTCAGTCACTCCTTGCATCAAAGACGTTATGAAAGAGTATATTATTTCATCTGGGGGAGGTAAAATGAAAGCAGTTGGAAAAACTAGGGTGGACAGTATATAAAATTCTGAATAACTGGCAAAAGGATACACTGTCTGAAAAAATACCAAATGTATGACTTGATGTGGATAAATGTAACAAGGCTCGGATAGGGCTGTAAGAGCACAAAATGTGGCCTGTGAGGGAAGAGCAGAGAAGGCAGAGAAGAGATGGCAGCATGATAACACTCCCCAAATGTGCAAAGGAAAAGGGGATGGATGGTCTCCATGCATTTTAGTATGAAGAAGAAATGTGGTGATTTTTAAATGGTGGGAAGGGTGTTTCTGGATGCACATCGGGGTAAAATACCTCTAATTAGCCTTGTTAATCAGTGGTCCTCTGTACTAAGAGGATATTGGATGCTGCAAGCTTTCTCTGCAAACATGAGTTAGAAACACTGAGTGAGGTTACCTTGCCTTGAGGTTACATGCACTAGATAACCCCTGGGACCCTCTTCCACATCTATTTTGCATTAGAGAACAATTGTTAACTATTACTAAATTGTAATTTTGTTCTATTGGAGGACCAATAAAATGTTTTTATAAGACAGGTAAGCATTCCATTTGTTTTATAAAATGTGCAGCATTCTTTTCTGCATCTTCCATAGCTTTTAGTAACACAATGATATTACTGTAGAAAATGAACAAGAGCAAAATAACATCTGAGAGGTATTTAAAATATCTCTAAAAATATTTAAATAATTTCCCTATATTGATATGAGTCGCTTGACCTAGGAAAACAAGTGCTGCAGGTTGTATTGAAAGTGGGGGAAACTGGTTTTTTGGTGGTGTAAAGCTCCTGTATCACCATGTGACTGTTGAACCTCTCAGTTGGGGTAGCGTGTTTGGTCCCCTGAGATCTAAAGCTAGTCGGTGGAGAAATGTCTAGATTGACTTGGAATAGGCAGCTGCTGTGCTCAGCTGGTGAGAATACAGAGGAAGCATGTGGGGGTGGAGGGTGAAAGACATGAGGGACTGTGCTTTGCCTCTCAGGGCATGAGCCCAGTGCCAGAGATCTGTCTTATTTAACTTTTACTATACGCCTGGGTGGGGCTTATGGGCTCATGGGCGTGAGGCAAGGGACACCTGCCCTTCCTGCAGCCGCGGTGCTGCGGGGATGAGAGCACCACAGAAGCTGTGCTTGAGGAAGAAGTCAGGGGATAGATAGCTGGGGGCCTGCAGCACTGCTGAGCGGGTTAGAGAACAAGGCGCTGATGAGAATGATGTAGGGAGAAGTTTAGAGTACAGAGGATAGGCTGGATGACCCAAGCTGTCTTTTCTCATGTAAAATACCAAGTAGCAACAAAACTAACCAGCCAGCAAAATTTTGTTATTACTGTTTGTGGTCAGGATCCTCCTTTGAGGTCTGTGTAGGCAGTTTTGACTGACATTCTGTTCCTTCTGAATATGTTGAACTCTCAGCGGCATTCACTTGCTCCAGGTATATAAAGGTAGCAGAATTTGCTGAAAATCATGATGTAATTGGAAAAAGAAAATCAAAATATGACATCTCTGGTTTGTTTTAGGTCAATAAATTGAGCTTTTTTTCAGAGCTAAATTTTCTCAATGTAAAGTATTAAAAGACCCTTTCATAGGATTATTAAAAAAAATGTACCAACACTGATTTTATTTACCATGGAACTAATGGAGCTGATTTTATTTACCATAGAACTAATTTACACATTACCTATAATTTTAAGAATCATAGCACTGTGGATAATAGTTATATTTGCTATGTTTTGGTGGCTGCATTATAATACAGTGAATATTGTATTCTCTGGACTCAAACTGTTCTTATTTCCACTAATATCATAATACAGTAACTTCTGTTAAGTAAATGTCTGTACAAAAATCTTACCTTTTTTGTTTTTCTTTACAGAGTTTTTTTGTTGTTTAAAGTGAGCAAATAGTTTCAGAAAGAAATACGGTCCTCTCTGCTAGTCACTAGGATGAAGGAGTTAAATGACACTAACAGAACTTGAGATAAAATGCAGGGGCGGCAGCCATGTGTCAGCAATCACAAGAAAATGATTTAGTTACTCTGTTCCTTTGCATCTTTTGATTCTTGTTACTTAGATGCACTTTACTACATTTAACTGCCATTGAAAATAGTAGGCTTCTTTGATGAGCTTTTATGATAAACATCCTTTAAACATCTTTTCTTGAATCTCTGCATCAGAACACCTGAACATCTGCTGCAGATGATGAAATAAAATTATCTCAAATTCCATTTCATTTCCTGCTTTCCAGGCTGTCCTGTCCAACTCAACAGCTTTGCCAGAACCAAGGCTTAGCAAAGTTCAGAGCAGCTGAATGTATTTCAGACCTCCGTCATCTGTCACGCTGCTCGTATTCTGTGCCTTTGTTTGGTTTCAAAGACCTGCAATCTCACTGGGGTTTGTTTTTTTTTTATTTTCTGGTTTGAACTTAAAAATATGGTTAAAAAAGTGTTTTAAACATTCTGCATGAAAACAAACATTTTGTTTGGTGATGTCGTCTGATCTAGTCAGCTGCATTAAGAGGTGTTGGAGGGCTGAACTTCATAAGTGGCCAGCAGGCAGAAGAGAAAATTAAAACTCTGCTTGAGGTCTCTTGCTATCATGTCAAGGATGAAATGAAGTGCCTGTTAAGCTGAGGAGAGAGTCGGAAGACTGGGGGTCGCAGGCTCTGGGGCTGCAGGGTACGCGCATCTCCCTGCGCACCAGGAGGAAGGAGAGCAGGGCTGTGCTGGCTGTGCAAGCCTTCATCTTTCTGGCGTTACCTTACACACGGGCACTCTGGAAAGGCAGCTGAAGACAAGCCAGCTGCAGGCAGCAGGGTCGGCTGGTCATCAGGCACAGACTTGTTTCTGTCAGCCCTGACTGCAGAGTCGTGGCTGATGTTGTGTTAGTTAACGCATCCCCTCAAGCCTTGTTCTCCTACAGCTCATTAGGCACTCTCCAGCTTTTAGTATTGACTGAGACTCATGCATCCACGGTTTGTAACATGCTTTTTTTTTTTTAGGTCAGCTGTGTAAAAGGACTTTTTGTCATTTCACTGGCTTGTGCAGATATCTTAAAATTACCCCAGTACACAACTTATACAGCAGTCACACCCTCACATTTTCTTTTAAAGACTGTATTTAATTTTTAAAAAACACCAATTTTTCTGTAAAAAGGTCAGGATAGAAAATTTTCCACTAGTGCAACAGGGAAGAAAAAATGCAGGCTGAATTCTTTGACAGATTGCTTCAAGATAACAGCCTAATCTCAAGTTAATATAAGGTGAAATAATTACAAGTATCCAGCCTGGAAGGAATTAAATCCCTGCAGAGCTCATTTGCATCTGGACATTATGTCTTCAGAAAACGTTTTTGATAGCAAATGCCCCTTGTTTTGCTTTTGTTCAAGAAAACATCTGTGAATCCTGTTTTAATCCTGCAGTTACTTTAAAATTATGGAAGTCAGTAAGTCTTCACTGTGTTGCTTTCTAGTTGGTATGGTAGAAGCCAATTTCTTTGCTCATTTGGAAAAATTAGATTAACATCTGGGCACACTTCCTGTCTGAAAGAAAAGCAGATTTCAAAATCAAAAAAATTTTAGGACGTGTTTGGAGTTCAGTTAGTTTGTGCAGCAGGTAGACCATTTTGGAAAGAAAAGGAAAAAGGAGAAAGGTGATTGTTACATCTTTGAAAGAGAGAAAGTTATCAGGCGGTGGATCATATTACGTGTGGTACAACTGCTAGCTCTGCTGAGCCCGTGTTTTCTGTTTCCAGTAAAATTATGATTTTTAGCTCTTATGCTCATTTTTTGCAGGTACTTTGTGGGTTTTCCCTAAGATACGGAGCTGAGGATTAGAGAGAAGATGATTATTCTGTGAAAAATGTTCATCCATTGGCAACCACCTAATCCTTCATAGATTGTCTGGATGAGTCCATTCTTCTGTGAAGTGTTTGCTCAGTTCCCCTGACATAATTACTCTGAGAGCATCTGATGTGCTGGCTGAAGAATAGAACATGCTTGGATGTACAAGGACAGGTCTGGCAGGATATTTAGGGTAATACTTTGGGTTTGCTCATGGATATCAGAATCCAGGCACATGCATATGTCAGTTTTATTTCTGTCATCATGCAGCCTTGGCCAGCAATGGGCAGGCGTTACAGACTGTACCGGGGATAGGAACCTCCCTGTGCAAAAGGAGCCATTGGACTGCATTTGCTCATTGAGAGCTGCAGGGCTGAATTTGGCCCTTGTGGTTTAACAGTCTGGAAATTCATCAGGATGCCTGGGGACAGACAGGGGGTCTTTGTGCCTGCCGACCCACCTTTGCAGACAGGATGTGCAGGACTCTCTTCTGAGCATGGATCGATTCTTCTCCAGGAAACTCCATGTTAATCAATGTCAAGTGAAACAGGAGCAGGCTGTAGCCCCTCATTGCCATGCTGTATTGATTGGTCTCCTTTTCCCTAAAGGATGGTCAAGAAGAGCCATAAAGAGGTCAGGTGGCACCGGCAAAATGTGGCAACTACAGTGAGAGAGCAGGACCTGCCTGTAACTTCAAGGCATATTTATACTTAATATTAATGAACAATGATCCATCACTAGATGGAACTACAACTAACAACTGCTCTGCTGCTTGGGCTAATTACTTCAAGCTGACGCATTTCTGACCGTGCTAGGCAGTTTTTGTTTAGAGCACATATTGGCTAGAATTAGGTATTAGTTGTCACAAAGATATGAGGAAATAGAAACAAAGATTGTGGGGACTGAGTTTAAATTTGTCATAGACCTAGGCTCCTGAAGAGGTTTTTGGTACCTGTTAAGTCACTTGGTCTCTGAGAAGTGCAGGTGCCCTCAGAGTGCTCTGGTTACGTGCTTGTATCGGGGCCCATGGGAATGCCTTGGCCATGCCAAGAGGTCTGAGCCCCCTTGACTGCTTCTAAACATCAAGCCTTGCCTGCTCTCATCCACTGTCCCAAATTAGTGGCAATAATCTCTCAGCTCCTCTTTTCCAGGGAACTGCTGTGGGAGGATAAATAGAGGAGAGGGAGAGGGTTTAAAGGTGTGGCACTGTGAAATATGAGTGACCACGTTTCCCCACTGCTCATACAGCACCTCTCTCTTCCTCTGCAAGGCAAAGTAAAACATGCTGGTAAACATCTGCTCCCATCAGCTTGGCACTTTAGTGCCTGAATGGAGCATCTCAATGTCGGAATGAAGTATCAGGCCCCATGGATACGTCCCTGGTTGACTTGGGTGTTGATTCTTAATTTTATGTGGGTAGATGAGTTTGAATCTGTTATATCCTGAGAATATCAGACACCACACACTTCATTCGGGCAATTTGTCCCAATTGTTACCGTCTAGGATTTTCCTTCTCTCCTTCACAGAGACCACAATCAAAGAAAATGCCCTTGAAGGACTCCTGAACCCTCTCTGGCTCTTTCTCAGGCATGTACATGCAAAACACAGTGGACACCTTATCTGTCATAGCTGGAGTCTCTCTATGGACTGAAATGCGTACAGGCAGAAGGGATGTGTCCCCAGAGCCTCTCCTCATGGAGTGTCATACCATGGTCAATTTGCTTCTGTGGGAGAAATTCCCATGAAAATCCCAGAACAAAAACTTCTCTTTTGCTCTAGTGTGGCATCTCCAGTGACTGGGAGCCTGAGCTGTCCTGGAACTGATGGAGCTGGGTGTGTGATCTCTTGGAGAAGGAGTAAATAGACAAACAAGGGATCTAGGGTTGAAGAAAAGGTGTGACAGAACCAGCTACAAGAATATTTTCCACTCATACATTGAAGCCCGCTCTTTGTGTTAACAGTTTTTCCAAAGGTGTGTGGACTCTAGGGAAGTGTGAACTCTAGGGATGCTTAAGCAGACAGAGGACCGGGCACACCATGAGAGATCCAAGCTGTCAAGCGTGTTTGCATTGAAACTTCAGGACAAGCTGGGGTCCCTCCCTGTTGCTAAGCACAGCAGGGCTATTTCTGATTTCACATACGCCCACCACATTGAGTCAGCTGGGATGTGATTCATGAGAAATGACTGGAAATGGGCTGATGAAGCTGGTAATACTCTATGGGGGTGCAGGGCACTGGAGAAGTTACGCATTCAGCTATTGAAGGGCTGAGCTGACCCTGCTCCAGGAAGAGCAATTAGCAAGCAGACCAAGAATCCTTTTTAGAATAAGCTATTAGCATGTGCCCATCTGCTTCACTAGCTCAAGATGTCTATGAGCTTCAACTCTTTTTCACATGGCATGAATAAGGATATAAGTTGCATGGATGCATTGGCCTTGGCTTTTGATCCCCCGTAGTGCAGTAAAGGTGCCATGTGAGATTATATGTAGAATATACCTGAAAAAACTAAAAGCAGTACAGATGGGGTAGACATTGGTTTTGCTCAGTTCAGAGCTGCAGTGAACTCTGACTGCTGACACTTCCACATGAACATGAGAAAGTACCATGAGGTGGCGTCCAGCCATACAGGAGATGGCACTTCATAGACTTACTTGGTACCACTGCAATAGTTCCAGCTGTTCATAGGATGAAGGGCTGAACTGAGTCCAATATAATGTTATGAGACAGAATAATGTTAATGAGAGCCCTGTACTGTGACTAGAGACTTCGGTGTTGAGAAGCGTTTATTGATGCTTTATGGGGCAGAAAACATATATAATAAAAAATCCAGCATCAGTTTTAGTGTCTGGGTGTAGGAACATTCAGAATGTTTAACAAGATGCTCCAGGTCATCCTATATGAAGCATTTACATGGTTTTCTCTTGGATACTATGTCCACGTTGAACATGATTCAAGGCCAAAAGCATGTCAGTTATTACAGGGTTTGATTTTGGGGCATGCTGAAAGATTAAATACTTCAGTCTTCAGTAGTCCTCGCACGTGGTTGAATGAATTAGTTCAACCTAATGACATAAATTCTTGTACTGTGGATGAGATTATTCTCACCTAGGATTGTTTGGGCTTTATTACTTCATAAGTGTTTCAGAACTCTGTTATAAAACAATTAAAGATCTTGAAATAAAAAGTTACTCCAGAGAATAGAAAATTCAAACAGAAAGCACTAGAATGAATTTGTAGGACTAGCATCTTCATTTCTAGGCAAAAACCAGCTGGCCAAACGAATACGTATTAAACATGGAAGCAAAAAAAAAAAATCCAATTGTTCTCTTTTATTTTATTTTTAATAATCATCTACTGTTATTTTTATGATCCTCTTTAAAGTTTCTGGCAACCTTCATATGCAGCACTGAGTTTTCTTGAGCATTTTGCCTAATTAGTTTGCAGAGGACTGACAGCTGACATGACTTCCATTAATCAATTCTGATACTCTACATTAACTTTTCTTTTACCTTGTGTATTAATTCAATGCTGAGGGCCTGTCAGGAAGTGGTTGAGAATCCCTCTGGGATTGTACATTTGCTTGAAACTGAAGTGTAGGAAGATAATAAATCATGTGAATTTCTGGCACTTCTCCTCATTTGTCATTAGGATTTTGGAGCAATTAAAGTCTGACACTTCAGCCACACAAATTCACTTGTTTTGCTCAAAAATTATATGCAAGAATTGTTTTTTAACAAACAGAATCTTTGGGGATTTTTCTTGGATTTTCGGCTGTGTTGACAAACAGCTCATTTCCCTGCTTCTTCAATTGTAGTCTGTGTCATGACAAGTCTTTTTCAGTGTATGAGCTTTCATTACTTTTTATTTTTAATAAAAATCAGGAGAATTGATAAATGATAGAAAGATAATAATAATATTAATAGTAGCAGCAGCTATCATCAGTGAGAATTTGTGTATTATCTTATTTTCATTATATAAAGTCAGAATGATTAAAATAAAAGAACTTTGTTTGTGGTAGAATGTCTCATAGAGCATAAGGGAATGGAACACCTATCTTCAGTGTGTGACTTAGATATCTAGCTGCTTTCAAAAATGTCCTTCTTCATTAAATGCAAGAACTCATAAAATAGAAATATGTCACGACAGTCATGGCTTCTGCATCAGCAAGCTGATGACAAAGTTTTCCATTCTTACCTGTTATTAAGATGTGTTCTCTGGTTTACCTTAAATATATCAGTTTCTTGGATTGAAAGAAGTACAAACACATAGGTTCTGGACCTATATCCTGTGAGCTTCCTTTCTTTCTTTCTTCCCTTCTTGGCTCTCTTTACTTAGCTAAACTACTAGATACAGAGATCTTATAAATGGGATTGAGATCTAGGCCCAGATAAGTTACACCACCTTCTCTCTCTCTCTCTCTCTCTCCCCCCAGCCCCCACTTCTTCCTCCAAATAAAATTTTTATATATTTAAGCAGCTATAAAAATATTTAAGGTATGAATTTACCCAGTGACAAAGATGTGATAACTCATAATATTTTTCTAAAAAATATAAGAAGATTAAGAGATACATTTGGTAATTGAGTTATACTTGGATGAGAGTATTTTTGTGTAGACTTAAGTCAGCGTTCCCACAGCTAAAGATGTCATCCCCACTGGCCTTTAGGTAGACTTTACATTCTAGCCATCTTACAATTTATATGACTTTTTTAGCAGTCACTGCACTTGGATTTTTGCAGATCCAGTGACTGTCACGTTATTTCTTGTGTTTCAGCTGAAAAAAGTCTCACATAACATGATGTCAAATAGAATTTCCAGTATTAACAGGAAAAGATATGAGCACTTCTTAAGATCCAAGGATATCTGTCATTTGTTGTCCCATTTTACAGAAAGGAGCCTTACTAAAGTATGTTTACATAGGAGCACTCTTGACACATACCTATATTTCAAGATAGAAAGTGACCATCCAAAAAGTACCTTGCCTCATGTTCCAGAAGCAAGTTTTTTGTATGAGTTGAAAAGGAGTTCAGTACAGCCCAGTTTATAATCTAACATTTTTACTAAAAAATCTTATTTTTTATTATTCAGAGGAGAAGATGGTTGAAATTATTGTCTTTCATGTTATCTCAATTGCAAACGAAAGGGAATATTTCTAGCTGAAACACCAGAAAAGAATCTTCAAAAACTACCCAGCAATCTTAAGGTTTGATATTTACAGAATCACAGAACAGGTCAGGTTGGAAAAGACCACGCGGGAACATCGGTCCAACCTCCCTGCTCAAGCATCCTGGAGCACATTGCTCGGGAGTGTGTCCAGATGTTTCTTGAGTATCTCCAGTGAGAGAGACTCTACAACCTCTCTGGACAATCTGTATGCACAATGTTCTTGACAGGAAACAGATTTATTTTTTTTTAATAAGTATAATGTAACTTTGTTGTAAAGCAGTTATAGGAAAGCCCTCCTCTGGCTACTTCCTTTGCTTATCAGTGAAAATGTGCAGCCTACTAGATAAAGTTGGTCTGTGCCACCTGCAAAGAACCATGAATATATAAAAAAAGCCCCCCAAAACATCAACATATGAATCAAGAAATAGGTGTTAAAAAACCCCCTGAAACTTCACTTAAACAAAAAAACACTGAATAGTCATGTGGAAAATACTCAGATCACAGCCTTACACCGATTCATCCACAGAGTTGATGCTATTGGAGCCCTACTGATCAGCTATGTTTTGTATGCCATTCTCTAGCCCTACTCACACAAATTTGATTGGACTAAATCACTAGATGTGATGGGAAAAGTGTTTGAACTTTTTCCCTACTACAAGTAATTTGTTGGAGTTTGTGATATCACTTGAGTAATTAAGAGTCAATTATTCAGGTGAATAAGGACATGAAAAACTGGAAATAAATTACTTCAGTTGAAAGGGAAAGACCAAGATTATAAATAAAGCCTACAATTTACAGAATATGATGGATTTGATAATAATTTAAAGAAGCTGAGTTAGTTTGTATTTTGGATGGGAGTGTTAGATGACGAAAGCAGCTTATTAGGGCATGCTAATTCATGTGTAAAAGGGAGACCAATATAACAACGGACAATATACTCCGATTTCAAAGCGGGTTGTAAGGCATGATTTACGCTCACACTGGTTTGTAAGGACAGGGAGCAACAGTTAACCTCCCTGAGAAGATACACTTGTCAATGGTATGCTAATGGAATAGACACTATTTTGGTAGCTAAGTTGTGAGATTTAATTTGAAAGTAATTTTCAGCATTTTTTTCAGTCTTAAAGTTTCCAGTGACTCAAAATAAAGCATTTTGTTCTCTCATGAGGTTGAGACACTTCTGAAACCATGTAGCTAGAAGTGAAAACATCTCCCACGCATAGTCAGAGAGACCTCTCTGCTACAGGGAATTGGAGGACCTAAGTTTATGTGCTTTTTGAAAATGGATATCTCAGTGCAAATAATTGGCATTGATATAGAGATGAATTGATAGCACTGCAGGGTTGAGGGCAACCAAATGCAATTTGGACTTAGTGTTGTTACCTTTCTGTGTGGGCTGCAGTGGAACTTGGATGGACAGGACATTAATTTTTTTAAGAAAAAACCCTGAACATTAAATGTCACTGTTTTGTTTTATCAGATAAATGGATGTATTAAATATGCAAATGGAAAGTTTCAGCAACATTTATTTCAGACATGTCTGGGGCATTCCAAACAGAATTTCATCTTGTTAATAAATCATTAGTAATAATTCCAGCTACCACAGTTATAAGAAGCTTTTTGCTTGAGATCAATGGAATTGCTTTGTATGGCTAGGCAGCCAAAAAGATACTAACTCTTCAGGCTGATAACACAAAGCTGAGCTGTGGGGCCCAAGAAAAGCTCTGTTGACTTCAGCAGGGCTCTGGGCTTTCTGTGGTAGGATCTTAACTGTCGAATCAGGAGCTGACAAGGTGAAACAGCATCTCCAGGTAAGCTAAACACACCTGAGACAGCAAAAACTGAAACGCACAAATTCCATTCATGAAGAAATGGCTGTGTTGTTTATTGCACTTTCAATGCCTGCTCTAATTTTTACTTTCATGGTTGGTTATCCACTTTTTCTTATTTCCCATTTTTTGTCCTTGAATTGTAAATACTAAACATGATATTTTATTGAAATTGTAATCATTTATAGAACCATGAAATGATGAAGTGTAATGGCAATGAATTACATGTACCTAGAAATATAGGTTATACACAAGTTTCCTAAGGAAGACAAAATCCTAAAAATATTTTCCTTTTAAATCTATGTATTACTGACTCTGTTAATGTTCATTATTCCAGTTCTAATCTACTTCAGAAAAATCTGTATCCTGGAGGAGAGACCCTTTGATCAAACCTGATTAAACCTTTCTGTCAGCTTCTTCAGCCTATAGAAGAGAATTCTGAGTACCTGGAGAGACTGAACTTCTCTTCAAAAGCTTTTGGAGCATAATTTGATTCAGTCAAAGCTATCTCTATAATCCTCTACAAAAATAAGGGAAATTCCAAAGTGTTTGAACGGGAGTGAAGTTTAATTTTTCTACAGTTAGCTAGGAAGGTGTAGACAAGTTATACTTACCAAATAAATTTTGTAAAACACAGAACGGTGAGACTGTATAGTTCTTCCACAGAGCTAAAATAATATTCTTTTGAGAAAGCAAATACAAAAGTTGAAATAACAAAATAATATTTCTGAAGCACTGGCTGTTTCTTAAATGCATGTATTTTCTTCAAGTTGCCAAACTGGTTATGCTTTTTTTATTAGTACTTTAATGTACTCAAGGGTGACCACTCCAAGACAGAACAAAAACAAAATAGTTGAGGGGATGTAAGCATACATTTTTTTTGTGGTCATTTTACCTGGGGCACCTCTGAAGACTTTCAGCAGGAGTGGTGGTGAAAAGAAGGTGAAAAAACAGTTGTTGTTATTCACAGTACTGTGAGAACTTTTCCTCAGCAGAGAAAAACAAAGCATGCAGTTAGAAGACATTTCAGGATAGACTTTGGCTTACATTAGGGGCAGCTTGGACTTGTGGCCAAGTAAAGGGAGTTAAACCCCTGTGAATTACATGTACAGGCACATTAAGGCTAATTTATGTTGCCTCAGCAGTTGTACTGCTGAGGTTACAATGATGTAATGAAAGTGGACAGAGTGGTCACAGTATAAGAAGATACTGCTCAATGTCTGAATTACAGAAAGTGAAATGATTGTGTGAAAGCTTAATCCTCCACTGTCATGAAGAAGTCAATTTAGCTAATACCACCTCAGCCTAGTAGCTCATTCTTTTCAGTTTCAAAATCTCTATTGTGTAGCCTCAGATACAGAAAAATCAGTTTGTTCGAGGCAGTGGGGGGAAAATAATTAGTAAATGCCCGACTTTGTTCTTTGCATCTGTAATTAACAATTTGAGACTGAAAAAAAGTCAGAAGTAGAAATAGTAAATGATCCTGCTCTGCCCCAGGCAGGTGGTTAAGGAGGGGAGAGAGAGAGAGAGAGAGATCATGCTGGGTTCTGTCTGGATCTCAGTAGGCAAGGCTCAGTAATAAATGGCTTAATAAAATAACTGTTTAGACAGAATAAGAAGAATATTATAGTTAGTGGTATATCTTATATCTCATGACAATATGAGGCTGAATTTATTCCAGTGTAGGAAAGCTAGTAAAAATTTGTAATCCAATTAAAAACATGACTTCTTAGCAAGAAGATATTAAAAGATTAATATTTATATATTATAAAAATTGTAATGTATTCTTGTTATTCCTATGTCTCTGTGTTCTCTAAAAGGATGAAATGATGATAGAAATCCATGGTGAAAAAATAGCTGGAACTACCTTGAAAGACTAATGCTGAAAGTACCTTGAAAGACTTATGCTAACTGCTTGCTTTCAGAAGCTGGTTTCCTCTGTAGTCTCCTTCAATTAGCATGAAACCATCATGGAGATACAATTATACTTCATTAGGGATCCATGAATCCAGGAAATGAAGCAGTCCATTCTCTGTAGACACTGCAGACAGCGACAAGATATGTGCTTTATGGATCTAATCTGTTTTGCTTATGTCCCAGCCATGGATTGCAGCAGTTCTTACAAAGATTGTCTAATGGTTTTGTCTAATTTTCTACTCACAGGAAAATGACTCCACCACTAACTGTTTCTGTTGTGGTTTGTTTGTTTGTTTGTTTTTCTGAAAAAATAAGTATTCCATAGAAGATGAGAGACAATCCGTGTTACAGGAACTCAGCATGTTACAGTGGCAAATGCCTCTGATAAAGTTGTGATTTATGAACTTCTCAGGATAAAAAGCAAAAGAATGACTTATGGTTATCTTTCAGCAGATTGAGAAAGCCGCAGACTAAGTGGCAGCAAGCAAACCTTAAAAATTGCTCACAAAATCTGAACAGATTGTTCTAAACTTTTTGCTCTTCTGCATTCATGAAGGCCTAGTGCTTTGTTTGGAAAGAAACAAATTTGTTCTCAGAAGCTGAGTCTAACTGAATTTTAACTGGCATGTTCAGGCACTAGTGCTTCAGAATAATGTCCTTAATTAATGACTTCTGGAAGGGAGACAAAGTAGAATGAAATTAGAGTCATTCGAGATTCTGACAGTAATAGTTTGAAAGTCAACTGCTACAGGGTTTCTGAATAGCTCATGAGAAAACAAAGATTCTGTCACTTTCAAAAAAGCTTTAAACATTTCTGTGAAAAGTAGAGATACATGTTTACACATGATTGTATAAAGAAGTGATAGGTAGGTTGTTTAGCCTGTGACATATCCACAGCTGTGGAATTTACAGGCACTGGTTGAATTTTCAGGCTGGAGACGTCAGGCAACCAGTATGTATTTGGTGCGGTAGATATTGCTAGCTGGGAGTTTTCAGGTGAAAATCACACAACAAAAGCCAGTAAAGGAAACATTTCATTGCCATCATATGCAGATTTTAGAATGAATGGATAGGATTTCTGCTCATACTGAGGACCTGCATAACCAGTGTAACCAGTAACACAACACCAGGGTGTGATAGGAGGAGCCAGGATGTGGGGGAAAAAATGCAGGCTTTAAAAAAAAAATTATCTCAGATTCAGACTGATTTCTCAAACTTGTGCATCCTGAGTGAGAAACCTGACTGTGAGAATTAATCTAGTATCTTGATCTCAGTATCACTGTTCATTGGTTTGCAATATGAATTAGGCCAACTAGAGACAGGATAGCTACTCATCCAGCATCGGTGTTCATGTCATTGGTGTGGGCTGCACAGAGCCAGGGTTTGCCTCGAGGTATTCTCTCTTCCAGACAACTGATTTGGCAAGCAGTTCTTCTGGGACAAGCAGGCTGGTTTCTGTCTCCCTTTTCAAAAGGCTCTGGCTTTGCTAACTTCTAGAGAGAACATTTTTTTTTTAATCTTGAAATTCACATTGAAAGAATAACCACCTGCTACACCAGGTGCAATGGTTGTGTCTCAGAATTGAATCTTGCCAAGAGACAGCTGCTACAGCTCTGGTTGAAAGCTGTGGGTAGGTACTTAGCACACTCACAGAAGGAAAGGAGCTAGGAGAAAGACATTTCTGAGGGAAATTTGATGTGGCACCATGTTGCAGAAATGAGATTTTTTTTTCATTGCTCTGGTGGGAAAAATTATGCTTTTTTTCCCCATTGGAAAAAACTGCAAGGCAAAAATTTTCTTTCATGCTGATGTCACTATTCATGGACCTACAAGTCTCTCTCTGACTGTCCCTTTACCCTCCATTGCTCTCCTGCCCTCCATCCCAACCCTCAGCTTCAGTTCCAGAGCACAAGAAAATATGTGTGTCTCTATTCAACAGAGAAGTTAAAGCTAATGTTTAGACCCCGATGGTTGTTGGACAACAATATGCTGAAACATATGGATCATGCTGGGCTAAATCAACATTTCAATAAAGAGAAATGGTGGAATCAATGAAGTAACATTGGTGACAGCAAGTTAAAAAATGGAAATGGAATTAAGCTAAGAAAAAATATGCTCCATCATTTTCCTCAGACTGTTGTCTAAGCAGACTTACTCCAACCTCTTTCTCCTTATATTTTTCTATAGATTTTATTAGCTTTTCATTAGTTTTATTTTGTAAAAGGGGAGAAGGTTGTTACCTCTCTGATGCTGTCATTTCTACATGAGTAGATTTTTACAAGAGTATATGTTTCTGTTCCCTCAAAAGAAGAAAGAAAGAAAGAAAGAAAGAAAGAAAGAAAGAAAGAAAGAAAGCCTGACCTCTCCCACTGCACAACAGTACGAGCTGGGATGAGTTTTGCAGTTAATCTTTGAGTTTTGTGTTTTGACACATAGACCAGAAAATAGTAACGGCTTTTGGGGAAAATGATTCTTAAAATATGTGGCCATTCTTCTAGAAACTCAGGATTGATGAATCTTAAGTCTCCATGTAAACATAGGAAGAAGCAGTGATGTTTTTGGTTCACAGTGGAGATCTGTCTGAATTTAGGGTCAAGGTCTGGCTGTACTCAAAGATCCATAGGAGAGAACAGAAGTGAAGAGATGGAAGGACTCAATCTGAACTTCGTGAGTTCAGAGACATTGAGATATATGATTGCTTTGGGAGAAAACTTTTGGCTAGGAATTTACAATTATTTTAACTTTACAATGTGGCTTTACAATGTGGCTTCCTTTCTTTCAAATATTATATGAATTTTGAAGATATAAAGTCTGTTTTTCTCTGAGCAATGAATTATCCTCAAGGGAGCTAAAGGGGATCTCTTAATCAACAGCCCTTGTTCTTACAGGGGACTTCAACTTTCCAGGAGCACCACTTAAATGGGAACTGTTCAACTTAGCTGGGAACACCACACAGCTGGCACCAACAGGTCCAGAAAACTCCTGAAATACCTGGATGATAACTTTGTGGTACAGACACTAGGGGAGCTGAACAGAAAAGACGCCTCCTGGATCTGCTGCTTGTCGACAGGGAGGATCTGGTGAGCAAAGTGGAGATTGGTGGCCATCGTGGCCACGGTGACCATGAAATGATTGAGTTTAAAATCTCTGTTGACAGAAGAGAAAGTGTCAGCAAAACTTCAACTCTGGATACGAGGACAAAATCTTGAAATCCTAAGCATTTAAAGTTTTACATTACTTTCGATTGTGCTAAGTAGTATGACTTGTGCATTTTGATAGATGAAAATATTGCCCTTAATGCCAAACATTTTACATGAATCATCACAGTTTTAATGGGTGGTATGGCATGAATTTCAGTAAGTACAATACCTGTAAAAATAAAGGACTTTGAAAAAATATGGGAAATTCTTGACATGACAAAAGTGCATGTTGTGGAAAGAGCCGGAGTAATAGCATACATTTGCTCTGAAATAAATCACAATATACAGTTTCCCCCATCCTGGAAGTAAGGAAATTTTTTTTGCTGCTACTTGTTTCTACTTGACTTGCTTTCTTTTCATAGATGATAATAATTTTGCATAAAATCTCTTTTTTGCACTTAAAGTAGCCTCACCAAAGTTGTTTTAATTTTGTTTCTGTTTAGGATAGTTCAGTTCTTATATCTATGTGTAGCACAAAGCAACCATAATGTCTGATGGGGATTGTCTTCAATAAATCTATTAATGAGGTAAACAAGATTGTCACTGGAAGCAAGAAAATGTTTCTAATGTTTTACATTTTATAAAGATGCTTGCTCAGTAAGTTGTTAACTTGCCCTAATTTTATGTCTTTAAGATGTTATTTATGACAGTTGAAGAGCTGGAACTTGTGTTAAGTACATGAGTTATAGAAACCACGACAGATTAGACAATGCAAATGTATACTTTTGCTTATTTGTGTGGCTTGGGAATTAAAAGAAGCATTATCACTCTGGAGACTGGGAGAAGGTGAGGATACCACAACAGCTCGTTGATAAAATGATCCTATTTACAAATCAGCAAATACTAAATGAAAAGCTCCATTTCACTCTCTAGAACAGCAATTTTAGAAATTTCAGGAAAATGATAACCCCTAGATATAACAGTGTGATTTTCTTTCACAAAAAGTCGTATGTTCAACACCATTCTACCCACTACAGAAACTGGACAAATCAAAAACCTTTATAACTGGAGAATACCACTCTTCAGAACTCAAATACAGGGGCTAAGATAAAGATATAATCTGCTGAGAAATCATTTATTGTTTTGGCTTTGAAAAATCATAACTTAGCTGCAAAGTAGTTTTTAAGACATGTTCAAGTATTATCCATAATGTTTTAATTTTGTTTTCTGTACAGCATACTAGGTAGTAAAATACTGCAATATAAAAGGTAAATGACAAATTCTTTAAGTAGGAAACAAAGTATATTTTTAAATATTTTTCAGATATGCAACTTCTACATTTACAGAGTGATAACAATCCATAAATTTATTAAACAAACTGTTAAAAATAAAATAAACTTTTTCTGATCTCAAATGGCTGTGGATTTTGGATTTTCCATTGTCTAATGTCTAATGCCAGTGAAACTCAAAATCCTTCTCATCTGAACTTCAGAAATACCTCAAAATTTTTCACTTGTTATTTCACTGGGGAGAAAACCAAAAATTTCTCTTCTGAATACTGCTAGACCTTAGTTATCTGGCGTATTACATTGCTGAGACATAGGAAGAGCCCAGTGTTCATGAGAAGGCTCATGATCTTAACACGAAAAAAATCTCATTGAGACAGGCGCATAGTCTGAACAAGAGGCAAAGGAATTGTTACTAACATATTATTGTAACTGATAATGAGTTCTTAGCAGCCCATGAAAATACTGCCAGGGCCTGAAAATATTGACAGGAATGGAATTATATTCCCAAAGTAAAAAGAAGTAAAGAATATGAGTTGGTAAACTAGACTGGAATCAGTGAACCGATAAGAAATATTCTGTAACTATTAAAAGACTTGAATGTCCCTGTCAAAATAAAGTTTTTTAAAAGCAGTAAATAAAGATAAATGTTGGACTGAACTCTTGCAAAAAAACCTGCTTGTGGAATGGTGATGAAAAATGCCTGAACATAAACGACTCAAACTCCATAATATTCTCCAAGCCAGTCAAAAGCACCTTTCTTAGTTATGCACACTTAGTTTATTTCTAAAGACAGATGAAGAGAGCGGCCATATTTTAATCTGGAATAATTCACTGTGAAAATTAAAACCAATTGCTACCCTAAACCTGATCTTATACATTCACAACTGTCTTTTTGTTTGTTTGTTTGCTTATTGTTTTGTAGATTTTTAGGATTCTTGGGAAATTTTGGGGCAAGAAATTATTCTTGGTTCAAGTGCAGGGGAATATCCAAATTATATTTGAAAGTTATGGACTATATTGACTAATTTGTGTCATCTGATTCAACTTCAAGGGTTGATTTGTCATGACTTATTCTAGGATTGATTTATCCTATAAATCAAATACTCAGGAAAATAAGTTACCTCTGTCCCTAGATGTAGTCAGTCTGAATTGGTAGCATAGTTAGTGTTAATACAAAGGGAATAAAAACTTTCAGACCTCACAGAGACAAAATGTAGTGAATGATGGTCTATTCTTCCTTAGGGAATAAAGGTACTATGTGTGAATTTTTGAAAATATTTTAAAGACTATATAGAGTATTAAAAGGCTAAAAGATACTCAGGCAAAGCAGTAATAAAGTGTTGTTTAAAAAAGTTCCCCATCTGTAAAAACCAAACTACCCACAAAAAAGAAAACAACCTAGGAAACCACGGAGTATCTTTTCAGTCCTGGAATTCAAATACAAACTGATTACAAATAAATAAATCAATCACGCAACAGTTTAGAAAGTTTGAGATTAACTGGATTTATGACAAATCAGTAAACCAGAACAAACTCTAAGATAAATTAAACAAAGTACTCTAAAAGGCACCAAGGCAGACAAGTCACTGGCTGAAAACCTTGAGAGAAAATAGGTGTTTTAGCAACCCCATTAGCCAGGAATAGAAAAAGACAAAAGACAGCTAGTTCAGAAGAAATATGAGCATTTCAGACCATTTTATGGAGCATTACATACTACAGATAATACACTTATTCAATAAGATCCCGTGAGAAGGGGAAATTTCCTTTTCTTGGAAAGGGAAACAAAGGCTATTGAGCCTAAAGAGACTGAAAGAACTGCTGATGATACAGTCCCACTACAGGGACAAGCATTGTTGCAGAGGTCCTTACCAAAGTGCTGATGAATTAGGGGATATATTTACATGAGAACATCCAAGTTAATCAAGATTTGTTTTAGGCTAACACAGCAGATGTTCAGACCCTGACACTCTAAGACTTGCTTGTGGCCTACCAACCTTTGATGTAACCAGTGTATAAACCAGAATGAGGGCTTAATCAGAAGCAATCAGAAATCTCTGGGAAAAGGTGAGCTTTTGCATCCCAAGTCTTTTTAAGGTGCTTTGGCTTTTGGCAAGGTGGAAAGGTGCTTTCATATATTTCTGTGGGTTAGAGAGGGGATTCAGGGAGGAATGTTTCTTCTTGCTGCCAGTGCTGGCATTGGCAGGGCATCTCTGACCAACTAGAAGCCCTCAAAACAAAGAAATAATACTCAGAACAGACACAGAACATTTGACAACTCTCTGCTGAGCTGATTTTTGTATATCCTCCTGAAAGATGACTATATTCCAAGCATGTGGACTTTGTACTGCCCTGGGAAATAGAGAGCTAAATGTCAGTTGGGAATAAGATCTGTCATTCTGTAAAACATGTTAGATGAGTAAAAGTAAAATAAATTTTTGAAAAAGTATATTAATCCCTCAGAACATTGTGGGTTTTAAAGCAATTTTCGTGTTAGTCTAGTGTAAAAACCCAAAGGTTCTTAAATTAGGCAGTACAGAGAGTTTTAATTGGGTAGAAAGGCTACTGTTAAAGTGTATACACTCCAAAAATTTAATTTTCTACTTCCGTGTTCACGTACATTTTTATTCCAGACAACACTACAAGGATGCGACACGGTGCTCACCCAAAAGCAGGGTACAAGGATTTGCATATCAGTACTAAATAGGCTTTCCAAGGTAGGCGGTCTTGCAACTTAACACACAGTGGTGTATTATTGTGCAACTTGGGTGAAAGATGGTACAAAACAGCATGAAAGCTTATTCAGAGATGTGGATTAAAATGAGAAAAAAAATAGTGTGGGGAAATGGTTTACATAATTGGCTTCTGAAAAAGACATAAATTCACGCCAATAAATCCCTTTCCTAGGGCTATTTTAAGATTCCTAGACGTATAGGAAAGATTGTAACTCTTTCCTTATTTACCACTATAATTGAAAACAAGGAATTTGTCCTTAAACACCCTCCAGTATTTATTTCTCATTGACTAGCTGAGCTAGCCACCCAATTCAATCAACATTTTGGAGAGGAAAAGTGCTTGCTACCTTACCAAGAAAATTGTATTAATCCTAGTGTTTTATGCATCATTTGAGAAAAACTAAAGCAAAAGGGATCAATTCAGCTGAAGGAGTGAAGGGATATGTAGTACAAGGGGTTTTAATCTTTTCAGTTTTCTAGTTATATCCTTGAGGAAAAATTTATTTATTTATTTGTTTTAATACTCTTGTATATTGTAGCCCTTGTTACTGTGCAGTGGATCCAAATATTCTGAGTGTGCATGAGCCCTCTTGTGTGTGGCAATGTCTTGTCAGAGCCTTCACCATTCAGCCTCGGACACACCTGCTAAGTGCTTTTCTGAAGTAATAGTATCCTTGTGGTAGCTGTGATGTCAGAAAATATAAATGAGACAAGGTAGTAGGCCTTTTACCTTTAGTACATTCCTCTTAGCATTGGTTGGTCTAATAAAGGATAGTTTCTCCTCACAAGCCTTGCCCATTCTGAGATCTTTTTCTTTTTGATTGCAGTAATAATAGACCTCAATTTTTAGCTTCTAGGCTCTGAGGTACTCAAATATGAAAGTGTCTATTTCCCTTTACACAGAGTGTATTCTTCTCCCTGGAAGAGTATGTTATACTAAAACATAGGACATTTTTGTACAGAGCATGGACACAGCAATTTAATTATTGAGTATTGAGTTCTGATTTAGAAGGTGGGAAAAAATTCAACATGCGGTAATGCTGAGATTCTTGGAGGTGTCTTTTTTATTTGTTTTAGTCAACAATATTACACAATTTCAAGCTTTTCCTTTACAATATTTTAGTGGTAGATTTGTAGTGGTATACTAGGTTTTTCAGGTAATTTGGTGGTAGACTAGACACTCCTGATAAGCAGTTGGGTATTTTTTGCATATAGAAATTTTTTAACTTCAGCCTTAAGGAGTTCCTGTATGATTCACACATCTTTTAATTGGTATTCTCTTGCCCAGAAAAAAAAACAGTTCAACTACCCAGCTGCCCTTATCTTCTCTAACTAGTCTTTGTGCGATGGTCATCCCTGTCAGTTTCTTTCTCTGCCTCTGGAAACACTGTCTTTTTTCATACTTCTTGGAATAATAATAGAAATTATTAGCTAAAATTAAATTTTCTGTAAAAAACATCTTTCAAGAATATTTATAATTGGATTTTATTGATGTAAAGTAGTAATGATTTTAGGAATTGGGGTTCTTTTGTTATAATTCGCCTTTTTTTGTTTTCTTGATGTATAGTACTAGTTTAATCGTGAGAACACACAACCAATCATAAGCCATATAATTAAGAAGATTAAAGAAAATATCTTTATGAATTTCATTTTGGCTGTTATCTAAAGAAGCATTAATATTTTGAAGAATATCTGACATCTTATTTTCCTTAATAAAAATGAGAATAAAAAGTGAAAATTCTTGCCCAGATGTGCTCCAGTGCCAATAACTGTAGTTTCAGTAACAAATACTAACAGCATGAGATGTTTCTGTGACATGCCTAAAATTGCTCTGTGAACTGTTTAGGTGCTCTCACTGCTTCCTCTGTTTCACTAGAATCCTTGAGGAAAAGCCAGGTCAGTGGTCAGGGCTGACCACAAAGTGCCCAGCTGTGTAGCACAGGCCAACACATCTGGAAGAGGACAAGAGGACTCTTCCTGAACTAAAGATGAGTAGATTTAGGCAAGACCATTTGCTAGGAGATCCAGCCAGCAAGCAAGAGGGTACCTGTCATTTCACTTTTTCACCTTGTATTGGGTCTGGCTGATATGGGGTTCATATCCCCAAGCAGCCCTCACAGTGCTGTGCTGTGCACTGGTGCTGGAAAGGTGCTGATAACGCAGCAGTGTTTTGGCTGCAGCTGAGCAGAGCTGGAGCAGCACCAGCGCTGTCTCCTCAGCTTTCCATCCCCTCACTGCCTCCCCCACGGACTGGGGGTGGACAAGATCCTGGGAGAGAACACGACGAAGACAGCTGACCCAAACTGACCAAAGGGATATTCCATACCATAGGATGTCAGCTCAGATACAAAAGCTAAGAAAAGGAGGAGGAATGGGAGAGACTCCTAGGAAGTGGCCAGGCAGTGAATGCTGATGGAAAGTCAAGAATAAATTCTTTTTTTTCTCTTTGTTTATTCATGCACAAACATTTGGTTTTGCTTTAGTAAACTGCCAGGCCAGCCATTCAGAGGAGCCCTGATGTGTGGTGGCACAGGCACTGAGCACTTAGAATGGCATGAGTGGTCATCTAACACTAATATTTCTGAGAGAAATCACATGGATGCGTTGTGCTACCCTGAGTTTTTCTTTTTTCATTATTGCACTCTTCTCTGTGGGCCCAGCTCTCAGGTCAACCTCTGCCATCCGTGACAGGTGGTGATGTGGCAATTTTGTTACTCATCGAGGAAAATGCCGATACGCTGTTACATGTATACATCTAGATGGAGATCTTCCCTTTCATGGAAGGATGAAAAAATGACAAAGGCAAATTCTGTTCCCCTGAAGTGCCACAGCAGATGAGGAAAGAGGAGGTTAACACAGAGGAAATGTAAACACTTTAAGACAACATGAGAAAAATGAACTGATGCAAACCAAGTTATGTCATTAGGATTTCTCACACTCACTACTGGATTCAAGCAGGAAAAGGAAATCAATGAGAACATTTGAATTCAGTGGAAAATGCACTTATAGTCAAAGAGTAATTTTCTGTCAGAACTGCCTTTTAGTAGCAAAATTTCTACTGTTACTGATGTTTATAATTATTACTTCTTAATTTGCATGAGTCTTTTTACATGCAGAAAATTTTTTCCTGAAACTCTCTCCAAACTGTAACAGCCAGGCATTTTGCTTTAGAAATATCATAATTTTGGTGTCTATCTAAATGTTGAAGTTTTCAGCAGTGGAGCTATGGTCTGAATTTAGAGGACAAAGCACTTATCCCTGTGCAAAATGGCTTTGACTTATTCACAGGTTATCTTCCCATACCAATATGATTGGCCTCATTAACATTATGCCATTGATTTCTTTTCATAGCACAAGGTTAGAGTTGAAAACCATGTTGAGTTTCAAAACACCTGCTGTATGGGCTCATCAAACCATGATGGGGTTTTTTTTTGCTCCTTGATGCTTTTACATTCATAGAAATCAATTTATTTTCTGACTATAGCTTTTATTTTGTTTCTGCATGAATGCAATTCCAGTCTTACAAGCAGAGATTTACAATGACTGTATTCAAAAGCCTCGATGTGCATTCAAAATAATGCTTCAATTTAAGTTTACCAGTGGGTACATTCATGGGAATAACTGATTTGAAGTGACTGCTGCAAAATAGCAAGGGAAGGTGTACTCTAAAAATTCAGTTATTAGTAGAATTAACAATTGTGGCCTTAGTTCAGAAAATCATCAAGGAAAAATGACTAAATTTCATAAAAATTCTACAATACCACTAACATAATCCGTCTTTAAGAACAAACCTAACACTAAACACTCCAGAAGTGTTTTCATGAATATCAATGCATTGTTGAGCCAGCAGTTAGAGTAGTACACTTCTTTTTTGCTTGAAAAACTTCGGAAGACTAGGGGTTTGTTTGACTACTGAAATACTGAGAGTACTGAGGGCTTTGTGTTAAAATACAGGGGCTAAAATACTTTCAGAATTAGTGTGTATAGTTTAGAGAGGTCTGTTATTTAGTGTGCTACAGAGTTTAGCAATTGTGAAATCTTTGTTTCTAGACAGATCTGGTCTAAAAAATCCTTATACATTTATTTTATGAGGTTTTGTCTTGGCTGTAGGATTCTGCCATGTAATTTTAAGTTAGATAACGATTACCTATTCTTTTTAGGCAAATCTAGTAAAAATACATTTAACGTGTCAGTGGTCAATTTTTCTATAGAAATGTAATTACCAAAATATTGTGGTATTTAGCCAATTTACATAAAAGGAAAAAAAATGTTATTCCCTTAGTGGTTTGCAATCATGAATTATAAAGAAGAAATCCCTACAGTTTGAGATAAGAACTTATTTTGTCCTCTCGTGTCTAATCAATGCCACAATAGTTCCCTTACGCAGTGGGACAGTGCCCTTTGTAAGCACATTATCTCACAAAGAAAAGCTGCCTTCAATTTTAATCTGTCAGGCAAATCTCTACAAGTCTTCCTATTTTCCTGAAGGTAGAAGCAATTCTGCAGATGCAGTCCTACCTCAAGTAGATTAATCAGAGGAAGAGCATTTGAATGAATCCCTGTGGGAGCTTTTCAATACTCAGGTGCCCTTTTTAGGTAGCTCAAGAGGAGAAAAGCAAGTTCTTCTTTTCCCTGTAAAATGAGGATGCTGATACGAACTTCAGTGATGGACTGTGAGAATTAATGTAATTAATGTTTAGGGTGCTTGGATGCAGGATTCTGGAAAAGAATGAATGATTATTATCCTAGATATTAAAAATAATTATGAGGAACTATGGCAAATTTCTACCAGTTTCCATGTTAGTGTTTGGATGTATCGCATTGATTTTGCTGTGATTCTTATAGAGAAAGACGCAGTGAGTAATACTGCAGTACTTAAGAGTGGCAGATTAACATCCTTGTTCCCCTTTTATTTCTGACATTTTTAATGAAAAAAAAATTTAAAATGACATGAATTTTTTTTGGTGGTTTTTTTTGGTATGGTTACTTTTTTTTTTTTTTATTCTTCACTTTCAGCCTGTCTCTCCCCAGGATTTTGTGACATATGTAAAAAGAAGGTGTCAAAATACATATGTTTAGGTTTGAAGAATCTACTACTGTATATCCTTATGTTCTGAAAGTGATCCTGAATAATTCTTCTCCAAGCTTGTGGCCCTTGAACAAAGGATTACATACATTAGAGATGTATTTGCTCTCATGTGGATTGGCAGGAGGAAATCCCATTAAAGTTAATGGGAGTTAGAAGAGCATATGTGAAGAAGAAAACATCCTCAAGGAGGTAATAAAGATGTTCCATTTTCTGCCTACATAAAATGTCAGAGCCGTCTAGAACTAATCTTGCTTATTATTAAGAAGAAAAAAGCTTGAAAAACTGCTGGAGAGTGAAAATGCAAGATTTCATCTGTATGCTTAAGTGTAACTAGAGAACAAAAGTAAAATTTAAATGATGTTTAATCCACATTTGGTACATGCTTATACAAAACTAAGATCAGAAAAGCCACAAGCACACTGTCATGGAAAACTAGGCATAATGTGGAGCAGCCATGCTTGAGGAAAAAAGGAGGCAATGCAGCTACTCCCATTAATCGAGGAAATCCATCTCTGTTTCTACTCATTCCCACAGTATCAGCCAATGTGTGTTTCTCATTCTGAACATGCATGTGAGATTGATGTTTATTTGATGAATATTTCATTATAAATGACCAAACTTTTCAGACACACACAATGCTTCTGGATTACTCTGTTTGTCCCTGACACTTTATTGCAGGGTTGAAAAGCTTTTATATTAGTCATGTTCCCTTTTGAAAGATGGATCTGCAGTGGCAACAATATTTTATCTCTAATGCTTTCAGTAAAATAGCATGGGCATCAGGCCTTCTCAACCAATTAAATATCAATTTATTTTAACCTTACACACTCCTAGCAATTTCACTTCTGGACCAATGTCACTTTAATTGGTATCTTAGCAAAGACTCGGCAGAAACAAAAATGTATACTGAATGCCTTGAAATGGATTGTGCTGTTTCTCTGACGGGGCAACTGGCATTTTAACTTTTTGGATCTTAAATAAATGTCAGATCTTATAAAATACAGTTTTTCTCTCTGCAGTACTTATCTCTGCAGATAGGACTGTGGACCTTCCCCATCTGTGAAGGAAGGTGGAAGGGGAGAGGAGATGAAGATGCCATGCTTTCCCAGGAGCTGGTTAGGATTGCCTTTTGAGGGGGGAAAAGAATTTACACTACCTGTGCTTTCCCTACCCAAAGCTTTGAAAAGGAGGTAAGGGGCACTCTGTCACATATAAACAAAATATTCCATCCCCTAAACTATCTTCAGACTGCTACTTACATGAAGCATTTGCAAACCGTATTTCACCACTCAGGAGATGGTATCTTGTTTCTTGATTTTTCCCTTGCAGCCACCCTCTGGAACAGTTTTACTGAGGATGCATAAATGATTGGTAGCTCCTGCGAAGAATTCTGCCCAAGAATTCTGCGCAAGAATGCCCAAGAATATGCCCAAGAATGCGCCCAAGAATGCTTTTCAGCATCCAGGTCATTGAAGATAATTTAATCTTCTTCCTTTTTCTTTTCTTCCCAAAGTTCACATAAAGGTAGAAGTGCAACCTCTTTCCATTGACTGACATGTATTCTTTGTCAATCAATGTCCCTGCTGTAGGTTGTCATGTCATGTTACTGACACATTTGGTCCTCAGCCACTGCCTGTGGGAATGAACTTGTTTTAAGCTTTGTTTGCAAATACATTTGCACCTGCTGTATTCACATAATAATTTTGAAAAATATTGCAGAAAGTACATTTGAATCTGAGGCTAGCATGAGGTCAAGTGGGTGATGTCACTCTGTATATCTCCTAGTTCCCTGATTTCCCAAGCTGACCATATATACTTACTAGTCAGCAAAAGAAACCAGGACCGATTTTTCTTGTGCCGTACTTCTTTCTCATTGCATCCTTTTCATGATTAGGAAATTAGTATTAGAAAATAAAAAGCCTACATTAACTTTTCTTGCCATAGGTGTCTTGTGGGGAGTCCTGAAACATAGCTGCTCTAAAGTCCTACTGTACTCTGACAATCTGTTTAATACAACAACTGACTATTGCAGTATTATAAGTCCAATTCAAGAAGTACATTGCTTATAAAAGAGTGATGAGTTACTGTATTTCAGCTTTAACATATGCCAGAGAGAAATGAGTCAACATTGAAAATGTTACATATTATTTTTGACTCATTAAATATTTTGTTACGTTTTCTTATTTTCCAAAAAAAAAAAAAAGAATTATAGAGCCTTCTACTTTGGAATGTAGCAACAAGATAGAATCTATATGACTTATGTTCACCTTATATGAGAGAGCAGCAAGCTATCACAAATTCGACAAAACAGCAACATGAAATTTCCATAAGCGAATCAACCTCTCTTTTACCTTTTGAAGGTAAAATCACACAGCAGAAACTAGCAACAAGACTAACTATTTTATTGCCAGAACCAAATCATCATTCTAATAAAACATTTCTAGCAGGTTCTTATGGTGATAACAGACTCTTCGGTCTTATAGAAACAAAGTAAGTGCTATTAAACATGAATTTGAGAAAACAGTTCCCAGAGAAAAGCTCACTTACCTTCCTAGTTTATCCAAGTTCTTCCAGCACAAACTTATGTTTGCTTGGGAGCTAAGTGCAGTTGTGTGCCCCATAAGCTATTTAGTACCCCCATTAGTGACAGATTCTTTTTCTGTTTTTTTTTTTTGTTAGTAAACCCATACTTCGAACGCATTTTTGAGGACTTTAGTGCTTAAAGAGCTCTGTTTTCTGTTCTTCATTTTAATCGAATGATTTAGTGCATTAAAAATTTTATTACTCCATTAACAAAACCATTTTGTCACTTCTATCTCAAAGGTCAAGCACTACACACTATCCTACCTTTATTTCTGTTATAAAAATGGCAAACCTCTTCAACACCTCAGTTTCTGTTTGTTATTAGGAGTGTTAATGTAAGTAACAATGTTTTATTTAATCATCATTTCTTTTAATTTATATTGTGAAAATGATTTTGCGGGGTAGTCTGAGCTCTTTTTCCACATAAACACTGTCCTTTATTTAAGAATCTAGTAGAGGTTTACAAACATATATCAATTAAACATCACAAAGCCCCTTTGAGGGAGATATGGTAAGAAGCATTATCCTTGTTATACAAATGTTAAAGAGGTTTCAACTTGTTGAAAGTCACACAGCAATTTAGTTCTGGACATGGAATTAGAAATTAATTGTCCTGTGCTCTAATGATTATTTCACTCTTCATTTTTTCAAGTATGAGGGTGATAATAAATAACAAACTAAATACACAATGGATAGACAGTATCATGGAACAATCTGATTGTTAGTATCTGTCCTTGGCTGCTTCATAGTACAGAGGTTAATTCAAATGTGATGCTTTGGGTAACAAATACCAATAAGGGTTATCTTCTCTTCTCAGTATGTGTTTGTAAGTCTCAGTAATGATAATGGAGGTTATGTGCCTGCAGGAGAATGAAAGAAGGATTTATCTATCATGTCAATGATCCATGAAGTCAGAAGAAATTATGTAGTCTACTATAAAGGCACTGAAGGAGTCATTATAGCCTATTAGGTAAATAATGTGTTTTTTAAAAGTCTCTACATAGAATATGCATGTAGCTAATAAACTATGAAGCTCAGATGGAGCCCTTGTATTGTTATTGAATTACTGTGCTTCAAGATAGTGATCTTCAGCTGAATATCCAGATGATGTTTTCAGAAGGATGAATATTTTATTCCAGATTCTTGATAGCTATGCAACAGGCCCATGTGTCACAGTGTGCCTGTAGCACAGGAACAGGTGACTGCAGCCATGCAACAGCTTCTGAGTTCTTTTGACAGACCCAATAAGTGGCCTGGCACAAAAACCCACATTCAAGAAGCCCATTAATCTTTGAGAAGAGGATAAACATTTTGTTGAATAAATACTGTGTCAAGACTGTAAACCACTCTCAGTTGCTCGCAGAGTCACCGAGAGTAGAGAATGCTACACATGATGTACCTAAAGGAGAGATTTTGGGCACTTCTCTAAGGAGCCTGCAGCTCATCTTTTGCAGCATGTAGCAGTGAGACACCTGTTGTAGAAAGCTGTTAAAAAACACAGAGATTGCGGTGCACAGGCCTCCTAATGGAGAAGCCCTGTTTCTGAAGCCTTTACGAGGAGTCGTGAGCTGCTGCATACCCAGCAAAAAGGAAATAAGGAGTCTAGAAGTGTGACTAAACATCCTTTGTCCAAGAGTTGGAACACTCTTCTGGGTGCATATATATCAAAGGTGGTTTTTTTCTTTCTAGCAACATTTAGAATCTCAGCCCTCTGGAATACCTGCAGAACAACCAAGACAAATGGGATGTCACAAGTTGAGAAGTAACTTGGCTGAAGTTATGTAGCTGAGTAAAGAGCAGCAGAGCCAAGAATAAAATCCAGGTCTTTCCACATCTGGTTTGTTGCTCCAATCCATAAATCCCATTGCTTTTTTAGTTCCTGAAGATTGTTCCTTTCTCACATTATCTCCAAATGAATACTATTCTTTTCTTTACTGTGCCTCATTTATTCTGCGTGTGAAATAGTGCAGTAACCCCAGAAACATTATGAGGAAGAACCTTATCTGTGCCTTTTTAATATGCTAACTACCACAAAAACGAGATGCTTACATCTTCTTTTAGATACATCATTGAGATTCAGCATAATTGTATCTGGGACAAATTTTACCTCTGGGGAAAGGGTAAGTATCTCTTTAGAACTTCAAAAACAAGCGTCTGCAACATGAAAAAATTTGATAGTGGAAATAGCTTGTTTCTCAGCAGCTGGCACAATAGATGTGAATAACAAGAGAACTCTTTTCTATGTATTCTCTATATCTATGGGAAGAGAAGGAGCTGTGTAACAGCTCCCTGCTTATTTGGCACAGAAGTAATTTTTTAAAGTTGTTTGAAAAACATATGCTAGTGGCTGCTATGGAGACACAGTCTTCCCAGCATTTGAAAGTCCATACTATTCACTATTTAAATAATTTTTAATCAGTTATGTGTAGCTGCCAGTTTGTTTCTGTAAGCTTGTTGAACCTAAGTGTTTCTGTTAGTGTATTTGGAAACACAGAGAAAATATGGAGGCAGTTACTTTTACAAAGTGTGGATCTCATACACATTTCTTATGCAGTTTGTGTAAGGTCTAATTCTATTGTAAGAAATTCTTGGTAAAATAAACGTGAAGGGTTAACTTTCACCAAAACACATGTGCCAATGTACTAAATGGTGGTCTAGCACTGCTGTGTGAAGAAAGCTTTAGCAGTACTAAGCTGAAACCAGAGGTTCACAGCCAAAAATGTTGCTTGGAATCATCTGCTCTGGCAAAAGAGCTAATTGCTGCAATAAATTTAGAGAGACACTGATTAATTTTGACATGTATGCTTTTCAACATTTGAAATTTGAAATGTATCCTTGTCTCATTACATTTTGCAGAAGACTTGGCATTAAATTCAGCCAGAAAGGATGAAACCTATAGATAGTGTGTTTCTGATCTGAGACTGGTAAGATATTATTTTGTTAATATAATAGATTTCACCTTCTCAAATCTGCACTTCTTTTTCTCATTTCAGCTGAGATTTAGGCAGTTTAGCTCTGTGAGACTCATCAGATCAATAATGGAAAAAATGGAAGCTTGGTAATGACTTACCTTAGCAAGTGTTGCACCCTCATCATTCCGGGTTAATATGTGTATGACAAAATAACTTCATGACCACCTAGAAATGTGATGTATTATCTGAAAAAAAATTTATATTCAAACTGACATGATGAGAGAAAAAATGGAGGGCAGGCAAAGAGAGTAGAACTGTATCAGCGTGGAGGAAGAAAAGAAGCATAGGAGGAAGGTGATAAGGAGACTGAAGTAGATAAATAAGGACATGAAAGAATTAATGAAACTTGACAGGAAAGAGGGTTAGAATGAAAATAGTTTATCAGTGTATAACGACCTTCAGAATTTTAATTCCATTTTCTGGTTCTCGTGTTTAGAGAACTTACATTTAGGACCTGAGATCGTTAACAGCAATTAAAGCAGTAGCTGAAGTTTTCGCTGCTTCTGTAGAGAGATCCTGGAGTTTTTTTGTTCAATGCAAATATGAAATCCAGAACTCTTACATGTGAGGAGGGATCATGGATTAACTTTGAACACAATTTTTCAAATTATTTGTGAAATAACACCTTAACAAAATAATTTCAAACTTGCTATTGAAGGCTTCTATTAGAGGAATATTATTATACATGTATTATTTATGTTCACTCAATATGAACTGTTCTTCCCATTTTGGTGTTCGTACCCTGGCCACCTGTAGAAATAGAGATGTGCCTGTTCAGCTAGCAGCCAGATTTACAGTGAGTTATCAAGCCGTTACAAAAAAACCCTGAACTTTTGTGGGCCCATGACCCAGAAATCTTTAAGAGATGTACTGATTGAATAGGATACTTGTATGGAGGATGCAGAGAATATTGCAAGTATATTGTCCTAGTCTACAGGTTGCCCATTAATTAGGACTGGAGCAGTTTTAGGCTAATCAATGCTTAGCTTTCATGCAATCTATTTTACGAAGTTGGACGGCTACACATGAAATTACATTGATGTAATTTCAACATAAAAGTTTAGTAATGTTTAGACAAAATGGAATGCAAACAGAATGCTTGTCTGCTAGTCCTATTGGAATGCTTGTTATCGTGCCTTGTTTAGTTTTTCTTTTTTTTCCCCAAGTACAGAAGAACCATTCATAAAACTTCATGTTTCTAAAAGTAGAGATTAAAACACAAGCAGAATATACCTGCCAATACTCTACATAGAAAACAACTCAACAGAAAGTAATGCACTTATGAATTTAAATCTTCCAACAGTCTTCCGCTGCATATCAGTCATGATAGCAAATGCCATATCTCCCTGAATCCCTATCATGAATTTGGAAATTGCTGTAATTTATCAAAGCTGCAACACGAGTCAAGTTTTGGCAATGAATGAGGTTTGAGGGGATCTGATCTCTATTCACAGCATGTTTCATTCAGTATCAACTAACGACTGTGACTTTTTCCTGTTAGCACTACAGCTTTTGAAAGGCAAGGGAGAAATCAGCAGAATAGAAACTGATAAATTTGCCTGTAGTTTGCCACTACATCAAATTTTCTTTTGCCTTTACTTCCCCTATCTAAAATGGCCATAACACAGTAGTCTGTATTCCCCATCATAACACACAATCTGCCTCAGTGAATTACTGCCTATTTGAGAACAAACCACAAATACAATTTCATTAGAATAATTCATATCCTCCCAAAACAGCAAGTTTGAAGAAAAAGAGATCTCTTCAATATTCTGGTCTAAATATTTGATGTAGTCATTATCTTTGAATGATGTTATTCTTGTCTTGTATATTCTTTTTTATTGCATAATTTAAAGAATAAATTTTGAAAAGCACTAAGTGATAGTACAAAAGTAGTAATTTCCTCAAGTGATCTATTTAAATTGTACAATGGGACCAGGAAAGAATTACCCTATTTTGGAAAAAGTACATGAATCAGAAAGCATTCCTAACTACCCTATCTTTAGAAAGGCTACTGGGGCTAAACTAACATTGACAAAAGTAAGCAAAAATTGCAAAGGAAGGAATTTGCTTGGACTGTTTTAGGGCTGTTTCTAATATGTAAAAAGACATATCTTAGGCTCCTTTTTTGCATGCATATTTAGTAGTATAGTGTAAATATTTTGTTTTGACAATGTGCTCATTTTGTATTTTATTTTCTCTCAAGCTCTAGACCTTTAGCTTTTCTCAAGAAAGAGGTTTGCTCAGTAATTGCTCTAACAGATGCATAGTGAAAGACACTGATAAAGATTACTAAGGTATATTCCATTTAATTCCATGCTACTGCAACCAAATAATGAATTTCCTTGAAGTGTTCTTTATTACCATGGCAGAGTAGTAACTAATTTAATCTGCCACTAGATGTCATTCCTTTTTCATGCAAATTTGAACAATGAGATTTTCTAGTTAAATATTTCAGCTAAAAACATAGGTATTAACATCAAAGAATTAATTTGCTGTATTCACACCTGAAATAATTTCTTTTTATTGTTTTCACATACTATTAGGATGTCACAAATTTACCGTGGACTTTCAGCAGGTCCATCTGTGCCTAAAGGTAGAGGTGAAAAGATTACATATGCTCAAACTGCCTGTTGTTGCTCTGTTTGGATAATTAAGCGACTCATACTAGAAGAGGTTGATTCTATTAGGCGAATTTCAAATTGGAGACATATATTTTTATATTTTTGTTTTATTTTATGTTTGTTCAGCCCCAAATCCTATCCCGCTAAACTACAGAACTGCTTTCGCTTAGTGTATGTAATTTTCTTTACTCAGAACCAATTTTCCTTGTTGTCTTTTCTCACATCATCTTTGATCTGTTCAGGTTTCCTTTCATGGCTACTGAAAATCTGCAAAGCAAATTTGCAAATGCAATTCCTCAGCCTTTTTGTGCCTTGCAGGAGGTTTACTTCTGGATAGTGATGGATACATGTATAGGCTCCTATTCTTTTGATTATCTGTGCTGATCAAAAAATCGTAGGTGTTCCTTTCCATGTTTTGAGATGAAGATTTCTGAAAAATCTAAGCAGTCTATAGAAAAGAGTCTTTAACATTTTATCTTCAATACTCACAGATTCACTTTGTAAAATATGTGGGGCTTTTTGATTTTTGGGTAAAAAAAGTTTATTCAACATTATTTTTATTTAATTGTTGTAGCTGTGCTCAAACACTAAGTTGAATGTACATTAAAATAATAATAAACAAAAGTTTTGCAATCTTTATGCCAGTTATTGGGTAGCCTTTAGCATGTATTTCACTGCTCTAGTCACAGTTTTTCATGAAGAGTTTTGAGCAAAGATGCAGCACCAATTTTTCAAATATGCTCTGCAATCATTTAAATAACATTAAATGTAATAAAAATGTATTCAGTGAAGCATGAAAATCTACATCCTCTATTTTCTGTAATCTATGATCACTGCAGGGATGGTGACTTTCTGGTGCTTTGTGAAGGCATGATGTATTTGAAATGAGTAATATAGCCATTCTTTTAATATGTGCTAGCATATTTTGAACTGTAATAACCTTTTAGAGGAGGGAAAATTTACTGGTAATGATATTCTACTAAAATATTAAGATGCTGTATTTCCTAACAGTAATATTTGGTATCAAATATTGATATTTCCTTTAAATTTCGCCTTCATTTTCATATACTTTTTCAGGCTGCAGACTGTTTATTTGAAACATGTAAATCTCTGGCATACCTGTACATTATATTATTAGAGATACTTTTGATACCTTTTTTTTTCAAAGATCGACAATGTATCAAATGTAGTTATAATACCAAGAAGATAAGCCTGCCACACAATGCAAATATTAAAGTTTAAATATTGCAGAAATCTTATAGAAAGTTTCTGCTCACTGTATCTTGAAATATAATTGCTCTTTCATTTTTTTCCCCTAGCATGGAAGATTTGCTGTTTCATTGTTGGGGAACGTCTGTAAGCACCATAGAAATTGAATATTCTTGAGACAAGAAAGGTTCAATCATTTTCAGATCCGAGATTTCGGAAAAATCTTGTTCCTCCATGGATTCCCTCCCTCATCCCTAGACCTGTTGTTTTCAATGTTATTCCTTGCAGAATTACCCTCGTGGGTCAGTGTTCCTGTGCTTCTGTTAGAAACAGGTTCTGTTAGCACAGTAGTGGTACAAGGTGGTCTGGGTCACTGGCTGTGGTTTGGCTCCTCTCTCCCTGCCAGAATGAACTCTCCAATCGAATTGTTTCACTGTAGAAATAGGAAATAGTCAGTAATCTTCAGAAGTGCCAGATAAATAATGCTAATATGGAAGAAGTTTTGGCATGATCAGAGGTATGGCCTTTTTATTGGAACATCCCATTTCAATAAAATTTCCTTTTTCTCTAATGCTAGAGCTAATGGATGTTTTATGAGTCACTCACCTGTACTTTATTTTGATTTGAGTACAGACTTTTACATGAAACATAGCTTGTGCAGTGTCAGTAGATCAGTAATCCACAAATGTTCGAACCCCTTGGCTGGAGCTGTCAATTACCCAGAGAAAGGAACTGATCTGATGCCAGGTACCAGACGCTTCTGTTTATTTCATTCCCTCCAGTAGGATTGCAGCTCAGTTTTAAAGACCCTGGTCATAAAACTCCTTCTAGATTCCAAGGGTGCCAGTATTACTGCTTTCTTCCTCTTAAACATTAACACTTCCAGCGTATGCCAGATGTCATCCTATTTCCTAGGATCAGGCTACTGGTGTTTAAAATAGCTCTTATGTACCTTACTATCTGAAGAAATTCTTCCCATACTCCCTCAGTATGAGTTAGCTTTAAAATGCCTGCTCTGTGACCATGAATTAACTTTCTGTTCAGCAGTTAATGTCTTCTCAATTAATATGTATGACAGAGAGGCATCTAATAAGTCACAGTGCTAGTCCTGAATGTTTCGGGAATTTTTCTATTATCATTTGGGGTAGTAGAAACTGGCCTAAAATATTTCATATTTTATGCTTGCAGTTCAAACAAAATGTCTTCTACTGATTTATAGTACAGAAGACATATTTCCTGGCACAGCTTAATCAAAAAATGGAGATGGCTAATTCCCTAAAATACTAATCCAGTTCCTCAGCTGTGGCAAACTCACCTTTCTCTCTCATAATTAATTAATCTCATGTTGAAATGATAAGATTTCAAAACCTTCAAAGAAGCATATAAAAGGTAGCTTTCATTGTGTCGTTATAGAAACATATTTTTGGTTCATATGGAGGAAAAGATTCATACAGGTAAACTACAATGATATTCAGTTCCTAAGTATTTTTCCTTTTCCATTGGTTTCTCATTTTCTACTGGAGCTATGGTATAGTTAGATAAACTGCTCCTACTGATTTTTCTCCAGTTATCATAGGATTTTAGGCTTCTTACAAGTTTATTTTAGTTCTCAATAAAGATAAAAATAAAAATTTAAAAAACCCCACCCCTCCTGAAAAACAAACAACAAAAGAACAACCTCCCCCCCAAAGAGCCCCAGAACAAAACCCAAGCCTGATATATGATTTGCAGACTGTCTAAGTAGAGTTAGAGATAGAACCTCGTCTTCATGCTTTTAATCTCTTTAAATGCTGGTTTTCCTCTTTAGTCAATGAAATTTCAGAGTGCTGGGCATAGGACCAATCAGCCCCGTTCCTGCAGTCACCAAATGGGAACACGGTAATGTGTGTGTTTTCTCCGAAGATATTTGGCGATTCCTCGTTTACAAAAGCTGAGAGAAATATGTAAAGGACCTGACAGGCTGGCTAACGGCACGGTGAATGGCTGATTGTGTTCTGAACGTGCAGCATGAATGCCCAAGCCAACATCCATCCTTGGTTCTGTGGTGGCTGCTCTGAGCAGCCCTCAGACATCACCGTGTGTCCCCGTGGATGGCTGCAGACACTCCTGGGGCTCTGCTCTGAGCCGGCTGCATGCAAGCCAGCTCTGTGCAGAAACAGTGTAGTTGCCTTAGTATAGTGCCGAGTTGGAACTCATAACCCTTTGTAAATCTGAATGTTTCATTTCAAACTCCTAAGTCCCCTAATCAGTGCTTAAAAACAGGGGTTTTACCCTGGATCAACACACATGGTTAATAATTATGATGGCCGTTTTGCATTATGGTGATCCCTTCAAAATTATTTTTTTAAAAAGGAAAGAAGAATTAAATTACTTACTGTGATATAACTAACTCTTGATCCTGAATAATCATGGTAGTTTGCAAAATAGCTCTGTAATTAACATTCCTGGATTAATATTGTTGATTCAAGATCTGAGCATCACATTGCTAATAAATCTGACAATATTGGCTTTAGCAACATACATTACTCACGAAAAATATAGCTCTGAGATTTAAGAAAATTCATTCCTCTGCACTTCTTAAATAGAACAGTGATTTTTCCTCCAATCAATAAATAAAAATAACAGACATTACTGTCATTGCTCTGAAACTGCAGAGTCTTTACTTCATTTTGACTGAAGACATTGCACAAGCCTGTTTTATTTAATAAAACAGGCTGAAATTGTTTAAACACCTAGACAGGCTAAACCTGATGTGAAATGATTTTCTCAGTTTATCAGGTAGACTGTAAATGATGAAGATGTGAGTACGCAAAGGAATTACTGTAGTTAATTTTAACAATTTTTAAAGCAAGTCAAGTTTTAGATAACATTAGGGAGATGAAAATGGGTATTTCTTGAGCAGAATGCCATATCAGCATGCTTTTTGTCTTTGGTACAGGGCATTGACTGTAAAATCATCAATTTCATGTAGCATTTATAGACAATATGTTGAAGAAAGTAAAAACATTCCAGTTTAGAGAAGTAACATGTATAGATTACCTGAGCAGTTTCATTTCTATTTCTTGCAAGATACTAAATATTGTTTCAAAGGATACTGCTATCATAAGCACAAATATTTTGTAGTCTGTAAAAAATCAGTTATCTTGTAACCTGCTACAAATCAGCAGTTTTAATGCATATTGAAACTATACATTTCTTATCTCTTCTTCAATGAAACAGATTTGTAGGGTTATTTTAGACAGTATTTTCACTGCTATGGTAATATTAAGTGATTTTTCTCTTAATTTCAGAAATTTTCTGAAGTAGAAACCATCAACTCCCAAAGCTCTAGGTGACCTTTAATATTTTCCATATATAGCGGGTTATTACATTTGTTGTGTTGTGAAGTCCTTTCTTATACAGTAACCATGCGAAGACAGATTTGAATGAAAGTCAGTTACAGTCTTCAAAACAGTCTCTGAGAGGATTTTATTTCATCTGACTTCAGATGTGTAGTGTGTGGTTGTATATATCTGAACTATTCATCCTAAGCCTCTTTTACAGCTGATGAAAAGAAAGAGGCATTTCCAAGGGTGATTCATATAACTGGTTTTAGATATTTATTTTGGCATGAGATGAGCTGCCATCAGAGTGTCTATTTATGTTCATTAGCTGCTGTGAAGAGAGCAAAATCACTACCTCTGATGTAGACGTGAATTTGCTTTCTGTGGCTCCAGCAGGCTTTGCATTAGGTTTTGAAAATGTGAAATTCTTTCCATTGTGCTGAAAAGAAAAATTGCTTAAGCATATAGGTACTAGATACAGGAGGAATGCTTCATCATCCACAAGTTCTCCATAAATTTCTGTGAAAAAAGCTGCATGTTTTTTCTGACGCTCTTAGGTGTCTATAATGGGTCTTTTTGACACTAAGTTTTATAAATCTGAAAAGATCTCTTGTAGACAGTTATGAAAACTTTACACGGTAATGTACATCAACATGTGGTAGAAATGGTCCTTTGTGAATCTGCCTCAGTTTCACATTTGTAAATTGTGTGGGATGTTAGGGGCACTGCTTCCATCAGTCAGTCTCATGTAATGAGGTCTTTGTTTTCCTCTGACAGAATTCCACTTTTTGTTGGAACATGCCTTTTAGGAAATCTTTTAATTTTGTTTTTCAGTGTTAGTGAAGAACAGAGCTCAGTCCACAAAAGCATATCCTTTGCCTTGGAAGAACACAGGTGCTTTCTTCCTCACCTATATATAGACTAAAAAGCTGGAAAACAAAAAGGGGAAAAGAAGGAAACTCATCATAAACTGTCTTGTGCTTTCCACTCCTCAGATGCAGCCTTAGAATCTGTCAGTAGGTGGCATAATGCATATGCAATAGCTGCTTTTTCACTCTGTCACTTCACTTCACTTCACTTCACTTCACTTCACTTCACTTCACTTCACTTCACTTCACTTCACTTCACTTC
>VZTG01009609.1:261668-315809 GCA_013397845.1 Melanocharis versteri | reverse complement strand
TTCAGTGGTTTCAAGCTCAGTCTTATCCTTTCATAGCTGACAGAAGTTGTTGGGGGCTACCTTGCTGCTGTGGAAGTCTGTAGTACAACTATCGCAGATTAAAGGCATGGAAGGCAGCGCAGAACTGAACCCAGAAGGAAATCAAAGGAATTTGCTTCTTGAGCTTTTTTCTTTCAAGTCTGTTTAAAATAAGTCTTTGATATCTCCATATTTAAGTATATAAAAATTTTTAATCAGATCACATAATTATTTCCATAAGTAGTTAAGAGTAAAAGCTATTATACTTCTCTATGCGGAGAACATTTATTACGCAGTAACCATATGGAGGCTGCCTCTTTAGGAAAAGTGAATTTAGTGTACAAAACAAAGCCAATGTTTACTAAATTCAATTCCTAATATCTTAACTTTTCTTTATTCTGAATGAAGCTGGCATGCAATATTTCTGTCCTAGTATAATAGTCCTCCATAACATTTTTAATTATCTCCATAAGTTAATCCCACCCTTTCAACTTGCGAATGTACAAAATATAAGCTCTGAAGCTTTTTCTACATGACAATTAAAGTATGTGGTATGTTGGTTATAATTCTAGTCTGGAAGAAATGTTAGATGAGGAATTAGGGGTACATCACCCTAAAATATCAGGCAAAACAAATCAACAGATATTTCCTAGGTATTGTTGAGAGAAGATTTAACCATGACGATATCAGATAGTAGTATCAATTTCTTTTCCTCCTGCCAGTAGCTATCAATAAATGTGTCATAACACATCATAATATGTATTGCAAAATGCATGTTATACCATTATTATGCCATTCATACTATTATTCCATCCTTTCTTTACAGGATATTGAACTCTAAAATATAAGAAAAATAACAAAAGGTCTGAAAATTTAAGTTTGTGGAGGATCCAAGTTCCCTCAGAGATCAGTCATTCTGTAGTAGTAATATAAATGCCAAAAGATCCAATAAACAATATTGCTCATTTAAAAGTGCTGAGTTAGCTTAGAGGTCCTAGCAATATACAATATACTGTGTAACTTTTTCAGTGGGTCACAGTGAGTGTGGAAAGTGAGTCACTGGAATGTGGCAGAAATAAAATGGATTAGATGCTGTTTGTTACATCGATCACAGACTTTTGTTGTTGATAGCCTTCTTTATGTTTGTGTTACTCCATGGTAAAAAAGAAAACAAGCATAGGCCAGAAGAATAGGAACAAAGAATGAACATTCATTTCCTGAAGAAGTCCTGTTAATATTTGCAGATTGTTTTGTTTAAAAAGAATAGGTATAAGAAAAGCTAATAGATTCAAAGCCATTAATCTTCCACTTCAACAAAGACTTCTATTTAGTCAACAGGAACATTTGGCATATGCTCCAACTGACTTAGAGAAATGTGGAAAAAAATTGGGAAATCATATTTTAATTTATAGTGTAAGTTTTCTACATTCTCAGGTGACAGGAGAACATGAAATATGTCAGAAGAGTTCCTGAAGAATACACATTTCTGAATTAATTGGGAATTGTACCTCAAAATGTGGTCCTTTCAGATACCACAGAGAGAAAGATAACACCAAATTGCCTACTATTTTCTCAATTGCCTGTGTCACTTAGTAATCCAAGTTGATGCTCAACCTTAATTTTCAATTTCAGAAAATCAGGAAGATATCTTCATCTGAGTATGAGAGCAGAATAGCAAATACTTCCCATTACGAAAATTCTGCCTGAACAAATATTACAAGTTGAAAAGCAGCTGCTAATCTGACTCTAGTCTAAATCTATGAAAGCAACCATGGAAGAAAGTCTGTCAGAGATATATTTTCTCTACAGTGATCCACTTGCCACAGACCGACAGGAATTATTGATCTCACCTAACATGATCCATGTAAATGTCAGATACACAGCACTTTTCCTAGCTTCCTCTACATTCTGAGAAGGGAGGCTGGCCCTTCAGGAGGACACTATGCCCCATTCTGGATGCTTAGATACTGGATGCTGGGTGTTGGTATTCATGACTTCTTCCATCTGAACTGTTGAGCTGGCTGTCACATCAGAAGGGCATCACCTACTTTCTCCAAGTACCTTTCAGTAGGGAGAATGGCCCGATTTTCAGTGCAACTGTTGAAAAGGGCTCTCTTCAAGTTTTGAAAAATAAAAGGAGATTTTCTTGAACTTACAGTACCTCCTCTTTGTCTTCCCTAGGTAAAATCTGAATTCAGTTAATACTGAAATACAGGGAGCTAGGAGTGAAGTTGTCTAGTAAATCCACACTAGGACGAGTGAAAACCGACATTAAGAGAAAGCATGCCGTATAAAAACCTACATTAAGAGAAACTTAACTCGAGGTTCTACTTTATATTGGACATAGGTAAAACATTTAACCTAAGTAAATTTTCTGGTTTTGAGGTGTAAGTGAATAAAAAGATGACTTTGCAAAGTCACAAGAAGTGCCTGGGTTTCTGCAAACTTTCACACCAGATTTTGTGAATGTTTGACATTGGGACTAGCAATTTCTCGTTTTCCTCCACTCCAGAAATGATAGTGACAATAAAAATAGTCTAGAAAGTTTCAAAATCCAATTTATCCACTCTTGAAAAGAAGTCGTAGGCTGTTGAATTGCTCAGGCATATTTGAAAATATCAATCATACTTCTCACATTTTTTATCTTCCTTTGGTTACTCAGGATCCTCTAATTGTTCAAAAAAAGCACATTTGCAGTATAGCATATACAATTGTTTTACTTTCTTGTCTGAATTTCCCAGCTGCAGAACTGAGATATGTATATATATATATGAATAAATACAGTGCATGGATATATGAAATACATTGATTTCTCTGAAATATAGTTAATGGAAGAAAAGTATTCAACCTAGTTGCAGTAGATATCACAGCAGTACATATTTAAGGGGAGAGAAATGAAAATATAAATTTATAGCTCAGTGGAGAGCATCCATGTGTACAATTGATAAATTTAGAGTATCCTATTAGGATTCTTAAATACTTTGTATTTACCCGAAATAAAGATCCTAGTGGGTCTAGGGCAGAGAGTTTCTTCTTCCAAAAAGAGACATTATCAGCAGGTATTGGCTAGCTGAAGCGGAACATTGGCACTGGCACAAAGACCTCACTTGTTTGAAAGGCAGGTTCCACAGCATGTTAAGCCAGATTTTTCTGGTCTTAAAGATCCTCTTATTAATTCTCCGTCTGTTAAAAGGTGGTTAGGTTAAAGAGAGATAGCACTTGCCAACTAGTGAACTACTTTGACAGCGCACATCAGTTTATCCCCTGATAACCACCAAAGATGTTTTAAAATGTCACCATCACTAGAAAGTAATAATCAGAATTTCATCCTTTATGGTCATGCTTTGATGGTCTACTGAAAGGCGCTATGGAATTTACAATCTGTCACAATTACATAAACCCAGGAGAGTTAATTGCTATTTTAGGACCTGGGAAGCTTCAGGCATAGAAAACTCAAAAAAGTAACCCCAACAAACTTGTAACAAATTTAACTTGTATCAAATTTGAGAGATGAAAATAAAATGTGTCTCCCCAATGCAATCATGTAACTCATAGCTGATTTTAAAATATTGTCTCACTGTATTGCGGCTTTTTCAAAGTGCCAAAGAAAGGGCTAGTAACTTTGCTGTGATGAGAACAAATGATGAATCAGGACATCAGAGTCTTTTTCTGACTTCTTCAGTGAGGAGAGACATCTACCCCGTTTAGGGTATCTTTCTCCGTCTGTTGGCACAGCTGTTTTAACAATGTGTGAGCAAGGCAACCAGTAATTCACCCACTTTGTTCCCCCTTCCGCTGACCCTTCTATCTCCAAAAGCTTTCCACTGGTGCTAGCTTTAGGGCAACTAGCACAGAAATATAAAGAAATTTTTGCCTACTTATCCTTTTTTTTTTTTTTAATCTGTTCCATCAGCTTTAGTTGTTGCCGTTTTTTCTTTGTTTTTTCCTTGTTTTTTCCCTGTGAACAGAACAAATTAATCTGAAAGAAATTTCCCAGTAAAACTGGGCTAAAGAGAAGTATTAGCCCCTAACGGTCCTTAATGCTGCATAGTTTAGTACTAATTACTCATTACTGAGGAGTCTGGACTGCATTCAGTGCACACATTAATTCCCATCACTTATGTGCTCTGAAGGCGCAACATAACAGGCATCAAGATTTAGATATTTCTCTTCTCCTGTTTTGTCTGTTCATGGACTTAGAGGAGGAAAATTATGCCCAATGAGTTACAAGCCATTGAAAATAATGACAGCATTTCTTCCACACATCTTTTCCTTCCAACTCAAGTAGATTTTGGAACACTATTCGTATGATTAGAACCTAAGTATTATTTTAACTAACCTTTTTATTCTGCAAAATGGTAATTTCACTTAAGATTTTTCTGAAGTACTTCTACCTGACATTTTAAGAACATGAATTTCTGATGGCCATTTTCTGACAAGCATATAAAGAAGCTTATTTTGAAGACTTTGATTTGTGTTAAATTGGGATAAAATTAGGTAATTAATTTAAAAGGTGCTAATAATTTACTAAGAAGTTGAGGTGGCAGATGTGCAAAATACTGTGCAAAACTGAAGAGGCCTCCATTCCTTAAACATGGGGTGATGAAAAATAGACAAATCCATTGTTAATATGAAACCATGTATTAGCTTAATATAAAATTTAATGCTTGATTTACAGATTCATTATATATCAAAGTTAAAAGAACAAAGGGATGAAATTACAAATATCCTTGAAAAGGAAATGAAGCATCAGTTAAGGATTTGGTGGTGCTGCTAATTTATTAGAAAGCCCAATTTTTGAGAGTTTTAAAAGGATCTCATGATAATGAGTAATAACTAAAGAATGAAAAAGGTATGTATAATTCAGTGTTAATTTATTAAAAAATGTGAAAAAGTTCTTAAATATCTAGATATAATGCTAGACTAAATATACATTAAATAAAGATTTCCATTTAGGAAAAATCATTCGATTATTTCAGTGGAAGTATATACTGCTGAGCAGGGACCAGCGAAGTAAACTGAATCACAAAAAGTAAACAGGAAATAAACAAGAAAATGGCATTTTCCCACTGTAAAAAACAATGTCTGTGTCTTGGGACTGTTTGTATTACTGCTTCCTCAGTCAAGGATGGCAAGGGTAGCTAAACATACTGAGTGGCTTCAGTGTGAGGAGTTGCTAAGGGGATGACATATTTTATCCTGGAAAAAATGGTTACAAAAACAATATAAGCAAAGTCTATAGAATCCTAAAGGACATGAAAAAGCTACTAAGAGATTTTTTAAATACCTTTTCATAAACCAGAAAGAACTTTTGTGAAATTAGGCTGATAGGCTGATCCAGGACAAGTTCGTATAAAATTCTTTGACATGACTGTGGATGCTAAAATTTTGGTGTAGATTTTTAAACTAATTGAATGAATTAATCAAAGAAAAATTCCTCACCAGCTAATAAGGTAACAACTTCCTCTCTAGCCTGGGATTCCTGAACTTTGCTAGAGGCTATACTGAGAAAGAATCACTGCTTGTCATGTTCTTGTGTCTGTCTCTGATATCTGCTGTTGTCTACTACCATAGAGAGAGTCTATGGATGCACTAAGGTTTTTCTGATCCAGCTCGATCATTTTTACATTGACTTCTTTCATCTGCTTAAAAAAACCTGCTTTAACAGTCCATAAGCTTATTCCTTTTTGGTTTGTTGACATCTCTAGAGATAGCTTTTTCAATCCACAAATTAACAGCTAAAGCGTAAAATTTAAACAAGATTTTCCCAGCAGCAGAAAAAACAATTTTAACAATTACTTTGCTACACACCATAAATATTTATGTATTAATGATCACAAATATCTCAACCAAGGTGGCCTCAATTCTAGCTGATAAAAATGAGTGTATGGTTTTGATTTGAAGCTTTTCAAATGCGTAAATATACTTGTTGTTTTCCTAGGGACCCCACTGGTATTTAGTAGAATTGAAGGGACTGAGGGGTATTTTCCCCATCTAACACCTGACCTTTAGAGATGTATGGGACCCTAATGTCTCTATGGACACTTTTGGGTTGACGAAGTTATTAGACAAAGCTTTAATTTACTTGCTCTTAAAACATGTATAACAGCTAGGGCACACAGCCCTTCTTCCCACATCATCCTGACAAGAAGGGCTTCTGAAAAGTGTTTTTGCTCACATCCTGCCTAAGTACCACATTTTCTTCTTTTGCCAGTGGAAGTCAGCTGAAGTGGGACCAGAGGAGACACAACACTTTGACCATAGTCTGGATATATGTAAAAATGACACCTCTATGCACACCCAAGTCAGGGCTCCTAAGGCCTTCCTGTGCCCTGCAAGCACATGTATGTAACCTAAAATATATGACTACTCAAAGGCACTAAATTTTTGGAGGGAGGCTATATTAAGTGGCCTTATACTAGTATTCTGATTCAATTAGCTAAGTTTGTTGTCCAAACAGATATAATATTAAAGTCTGATCCAAAGCCTAAAAGCAAAAGAAAAAATGAAAACATGGACAGGGAAAAAAAGGACATCAGACCCCAAAAGAATGGCATCTTTTCAGGATTACTATGTTCTCCATGCTGATAGCTTAAAGGAAAAGGAAGATGGGTCAGAATAAGTCCTTACTCACAGGCTATTTTCCTGCAAAATTCTTCTTTAAATAGATCTCAGTAAGCCAGATGCAACATTACATTCACACTTTATGTAGGATCATCTTATTTAATTTCTGTGGTTATTTTACTGAAACTAGGCAAGGAACAGCTTACAGACCTCAAGGTGATTTGACACATAAAACATTAAAGAGCAAGAACTTCATAGCACAGGAGATAATCCTTTGGTAAAGAAATCAGAAAACAGTCCGCCCACAACATCTCTTTATTTTCAGAGATGCAATTTGTTCACGTATTTTGCAACAAATATAAAATTCCTTTTTTGTCTTGTTGACATTTCTATAAGCTCTATTCTGTGCACAGTAAACAGTCTTATTTTTTGTATAAGAAGACATACAGTAAATCTCTTCTTCACTTCCAAAGTCCTTTCACTCATTATATTTGGAAAACCTACACTGAGCTGTGACTGAAATCTATGGGATCTTTACCGTTTCTTAAAGGAAAGCAGGATTAGGTTGTTATTGATTCAGTCTGATTAAAATGTATGATGCTTCTGCAGTTACGAAGCTCCTCCAGATTGTTTTTATAGCTGACTGTAGGAATAGAACAACAAAGATCTGCATTTCTTTGCACACCACTCCACAAACATTACGTCCATCAAGTTTTCCTTTTCCTCTGTCAGATCAAAACAGAGCCCTTTTGATATGAGATTACTGATGCTGACATTAGCCAATCACTTATAAAACCAAGCTCAATATCTTGAAAGCAACTTTAAAAAATGAAAACAAAACATGGCTTCAATTCTGAATAGAATAGCAATCATTCTGGTTTATGTGTATGCCAGAAAGCACAATTCCAACCTGATTTCACAGAGGGGAATTGGGTGATGTGTGTTACTGCCCCGAGGCCTATTTTCACATACTGTACAGCTCTGACTATGAAGTGTTGTGAAAAAATATTTAGTTTTGCAGAGCCTTAGGGGACTTACTTTTAATGGAGTCAGTGGGGAATGTTCTGTATTTCTCCATTGAAAAGGGCACAGTTTTTCTGAGTTTATAAATAGCTGTGGGTCTCTTTTATTTAATATTACATACTCATATGCTATCTCTCTGTTTCATTCTTCTGTGTAATGACTATTTGTATTCCATTGTTATTAAAGTAGTATAGATGCAAGCATACAGTGTGATACAGAATTATTAAAGATTACACTGATTTAAAATTTCTAACCAGTATCACTTCATCACCCTACTGACCCTACAAGGCGCCTGCAAGCAAAAATGAACTTGAGTCCTAGCATTTTCTATTAAAATTTACTCTGATAAAGTAGACTGTAGTCATTAGTCAAGCTTCTACATATGAACAGGTGGTGCTCTCAATCTGCTCAATATATTCTAACACACCAAGGACCAGACTGCAATACTCTCATCCACACTGGGACCACATTTTTTTCTACAAAAGCTCTTTATCTGCTGGAATTTCTTGTGGAATAACAGGCCACAGTTTTTCATAGCTTAAGTGTAGAATAGCTTGGCGTACATGAGAGGTTGGTATTTGGATTTTCGATTAGCTCTGTGAAAAATGGTATATTTTCTTGTTGCATTGCTTCTAAATTTGTCATTATCCCCTTTTCCCTCCCTCATTCTTAAGGGTAGATGAAAATAAAGAACCCTACATGGGACGATGGTGGCTATTTATAAGCTAAGCAGCCCTGCACACCTATCAGCTAAGGGCTAATATATGTGCTCCCTACTTACAGCTATATCCCTCTTACCGTCCTGGGGTGCTGTGGTGGTTTAGGGTTTTTTTTGCCTTTTGATGGAATTCCTTGAGCTGTCTTCTGCCAAGGAGTATTTGTGTAATTATCAATTTTGATTTTGCAGCTTCTCAGGTTACATTTGGGTTGGTGTGGGTTTTTTGGTTGTTTTTGTTTTGTTTTCTTTTGGTTTGGTTTTGGGTTTTTTGTTGCGTTTTTGTTTGTTTGTTTTGTTTGTTTGTTTTTGTTTGTTTGTTTGTTTTTAATGTAAGGGAATAATAGTAGCTTGTTAGTAGAATATGGTTTTATCCTTAATAAGATGTGTGATGCTTTTTCTTACCTTTCTTTTTCAGTTCCTTGATTTTCACTTTTGTTGTTACATTTTGGCAGGCAAAGAAAGGGATGGCATAGTTACCAAATCTTTGGGGTAGCAGAGACTAGAGGAGAATGTTAATGTAGGAAATTCAAGTTTAGAATCATGAAATCTGAAAGAGAAAGGGGACTCGATATGGCAGAAACATTAAATGCATGAGTCTTGCTAGTGATATGAGTGGAATTAAATATGAAACATACAAGGGAATTTTGGAACTAAGCTGTGAAAGACGGTACTAAACAACTCTTACAGAAAAATGGCTTGTAATTTTGTGGTTGGAGAAAACCTCAGGATGCAGCATTATGAGAACATAATACTGGAAGTACAATCTTCTCCCCTGAGAAATAAACATTAAGGAACTAACATAGATAAGATGGGGAAACATGGTGAAGTTGCCTCATCAAGAGAAAGATTATGAGGCTGAGAGCGAGGCTTTATTTCCCATGACAGGGGATAGAACACAGCGTGAAATAACATGCGCTGAGCGGAGAAACATATTACTGGGACAGGTAAAATTTAGACTGTGATCTTAACCTTACTTGCTGTGATTACAAAACCCTTTAACACATTTTATTCTGTACAGTGAAGATGGATGTAGAGCAGGCACCTAATCCTGAAAAAGATGTGCTAGTATTCCACTGAAATAGAATCATTTGGTGAACAGAGCAAAATATTATACAATTTATACTGGCTTTAAAAGTTAGAGCATACACTTATTCATCTCCACTTGTGTCAAATAAATAAGCTTCAGTGCTATTAGGGATCAGCTACTAAGTGACAGTAAGGTTGTCCTGAACCTAAAAGTAAAGATCGACAAAGCATTGACTTCAGAAAGTTTGAGACGTGGAAAAAAATTTGTAGTCTGAAGTGTCCTATCAATATCCATGATGAAAATCTAGAGTAATCCCACTTCTACTGGAAATGTTAGAATCAAACACTGCATCCTAACACTGTCACCAGTTTTAATCCATCTTTATTAATAGGAGTTTACTTGGGTCATAATCAAAGTCAATGCTGGTGTAAGTGTAAAAATATTAAATAATTTTTTAAAAAGGAATAGTTTAGAAGAATTTACTAGTACAGTCTATACTTTAACAATACTCTAGAAATAAAGATATAATTTAGTTAAATACGAAAGTTTTCCATAAAATTCTTGTTGGGATCTTTAGAGTAAGTTGCATATTCCTTTTTATATGCTTTTCATGAGGTGGGAAATTATTGCTAACCTCAGGGTAGATCTAAAAGATGTATTGCATTCTCTGCCAGGATATGAGAAAAAATAAACAGTGATGCAAAGATATTTGCATCACTTCTCACCTCCCACAAGCAGACCAGTGCCCAGTCTGACTCCAAGCAGTGGTGTATTTGAAAAAAAACCAAATTCCCAATCTCTTTGATCCTGGCTTGGAATTTGCTTTTGGTAATTTTGGGCTAGCTGTCCTGATGGTGTCCCCTCCCCTTCTCCTGCTCACTCCCAGCCTTCTTGCTGGTAGTGGGACAGGGTGAGAAATGGAGAAAATCTGATTGCAATTGCAGAGCAATAGCTAAAATGTTGGTCTGTATCAACACTGCTCAGTCACAGATTCAAAACCACATCATACTGGCTGCTTTGAATAAAGCTGACCCCATCCAAGCCAGACCCCCCTACACACTCTCATTGCAGAAATTATAACTGTGTAATGGCAGCAGTGTTCATCTAAGGCACAAAAAGCATGGACACCAATGAAAGTTATTACTGATGACAGTTATTACCATACAAAAGATATTCTCAAAATACTTTATGCTAAATGGCAGCTCTTAGGAGAGCTGAATAATAAAAGAGCTATAAATACAGCCCTTTGAGGGTTTTTAATAGTCTGCTCAATTTTCATTTTGTCCCTCTCATCCTTTCTTCCTTGGAAGATATATCTTGCTGAAATAAGAAGCCTTACGTTCCATGTGCGGGAGGATAAGGGATTAACGTCGGAGATCTAACCAGCCTCCCAGAGATACCTGTCCTTGATTGCTCGCTCCTCCCTCCTGCTGGAACTTCTTCACAGGGAGGGGAGACAGAACAAAGTGCCTGCCCGTGCCTTAGGGTTCAGAGTCTGTCATCCATCTTAGAGCCATCTCTTCACGCCACTTAAGTTAAGCTGCAGGATGCTGTGCAGACACACCTGAAGCACAAAATCCTTCCAGCTGACTCTATTGCAGCAGTGGTAATTTCTAAGACAAGGAGCCAGAGACTCCTTGGACTGACAAGGTTTCACAAGTGCTCCTGTGACCCTGTATAATACATTAGAGTAATCATTAAGTTATCCTCACTTTCTTGGTGATCAAAATGGTTTGGAAAGCATTACGGGCTGTTTAATACAGTGTGATTTTCAATGCTTATGACATCTATTAATTTGTAAAATAAATGATGCATTTCTTACAGCTTTGCATCTCTTAATTCATCAGTTGAATGATTAAAGTTCATGTCAATTCTACTATGGTAAACAGGCAAATCAAATCTTTATCTATACTAGAGCAAACAGGACTACTTTTGTCCTTGCCTGAAGGGACAATGTCATTGCCTTGAGTTTACATCTATCATTACCATCAGTTAATTAGAATGAAGAAAAGCTTTAAATGTCCTCACCCTGACTTATCATTCAGAACTTCTTCAAGCATTATGGCAACTGTCAATCACTTCAGTCCTTCAAAAATATGTATAAAAACTACTACAAGTATTTTTTCAATAGGTTCAACAGCAGGAGGTAGTGAGTCCCTTCTGTGCATTGACATTTGAGACTTATCTAAAAAATACTTTCACAAGGTCCTTCTAATCTCATTTTCTTTGTCTTGGAGAGGCAGCGCTCTGCTACTTCAGTTACAGATATGGCTAAAAAAAGTTCTGATAAACAAAGAAACAAAAGCATAACAATACTTGATATAAAACACTATTTTTAAAAGTGTCTTAAAAAGAGATCTGTGTTACTTAATGTAGTAAAATATTTAATTTTGATATTATTTGTCAAAAATAAACAGAATTCAAAGTTCTTGATCCTTAAAGTCTTAAACCCATGCTTTTCCAACAGTTAAGTCTGAAGAGAAAAGGCGTGGGCTTTCTGTAATCACAAAAGAAAAAGCATACTTTCAGTAGCATTTTATCACAGCTTTTGATTTGTTGTGGATAAATGTTTTCTTTCTTTGGACACGTGAGAGGGCTGCTGAAAAAAAAAAGTGTGATAGAAAAGTACGAGTGGGTGAAACAACAACCAGCTGTAGAAATGCTAGCTGCTGGGAAAAGGTAGCTACCATGCAAAATAAATTCCAATCCAACACAGTGCAAAAATCACCTCTGGAAATTACATCCTATGTGTAAACGCTGTGGGTGCTCATATATACACATAAAATTCAGCAAACGAGAGACGTACTTATAAATGCCAAATCATCCTACTGTAACCCTAGTGGTTTATAAATAAATGCTTGATTATAATCCTGGAGTGGGTTTCTAGGAGCAGAGAACACTGGAAGTTGTTTTGAACAACCTTTAGCTTCTGTTTCCAGTGTTCAATAAATGAAATGTCAAAGACATCAACATCAAACACCACATTTCAACAGAAACCCACTTTACCACGAAATCCACCATAAGAATCATCGATTTTTGTATATTTTATTTCCACTTTAAAATTGTGGAATAACAGTATTTTGCAGTAGTGGTGTAACAATGATAATTTTCTAGATATAGAAAAAGGACAAACTGTATAAAGTAGCATTATTTTTTACTAGATGCATGGCTGTAGCTTGAAGAAAAAGCAGAACTTCTCAGGCATATAAGCCTTCCAGATGCCATTTAGGCGTAGAAGTAAAAGTTCAAGCTAAGGCTTGGAATAATTACTCTCAGTTTAACTTGGTTGTGTTAATAAGAAAATCCAAGAAGAAAAGTAGGTGTTTGATACCTATGAGACACAGGGGCAAAGGGAAGAAACCATGTTTGGATTGCTGTGAAAGAGAGACACAGCATTGCCTCCTGCAACTGAAAGTAGCACAAAGAATAATGTGTCATGAAACCAGTGTTTCCACTAAGTCAAATGTTTTTGGTGTCCAGTGAAATAAAGAATTACAGTTCAGAACCTCTTTTGAGGCTGAAATTGTTTTGAGTTTACGGCTCTTCCTTAAGCTTACTTGAGAGGTGAGAGATGCTGTGGTTCTTTAGTGAAAAGTGTTCCTTCCCCCTGTTGCTAACCAGCTGTATCTGCCCTTACATGCATCTGTCCCTGAGTTTATTCTGCTTTGCAGGAATTGTTCGGCTTCATTCACAAGAGACATTTTCATGCATCAGATAAGGCATTTCTAAAGTACGAACACCCGTAGCTCTTTTAGGTTTGGAGTGGGCACTCCAGTGGTATTGGATATGGGCTGAACAAAACAAAGACAATGAAGTCAACTTTCCTTCTGTTTTCCAGTTGACTAATATGAAAATGAAAATAACATTCATAAATTACACTACTTTCAGAATCTTCAAGTCTTTCTAGTAAGCAGAAGTACTTTACCCATTACGTATTTCTGTAAACAAGGTGGCACATTCTGCATACCTCTTTTCATTTGAGTTATGTGGTATTTTGCTAGTGGTGCAGTGTTGTATATCCAGCCTAAATTTGCCTTGACTTTTTTCTCCATTAGTTAGTCCATAACATTAAATTTAAGGAAAATTCTTGATATTTGCTAAGCAGTTAAACCAAAAGGGGACTGGTTTATGATTACTCATGTTAGGCTTATAGCATTTCCGTATGTGGGGTTTTTCTTCATTGGGAGTGCAACAGACAGCAGTTTCTTCAAAAGATCAATTCAAATAAAAAATGTTACAATTCTTCTATTCATAAATAAAAAATAAAGGACTTGCTCCACATGAACTCTCAGACTGCTGTTTTAGGCCAAATAATTGTCATTTTCTCTTTCAGCATCACATTTTATGCTATCAAGCAGCCATATCAATACTTGAGAGGAAATAACACAGATGTGTGAAGGATTATTTAAATCCAATAAAACACTAGTGCACTGAAGTAACTGAAAGAACGAAGACACAGTATTTCCCAAAAATACAAGCTATCTAATCTTATTGACCTAATAGTTAAATCAATACAGCAACTGAACTTTTCAAGAGAATGAGAAAGGACACCTAAATCAGAAGTATCACAAAAGAGCACCTTGGAACATTTAACAGAATAGAACAGAACAGTCTGTTTCAGTTAGAGGGGACGTACAATGACCATCTGCTACAGCTGCCTGACAAATTTAGGGCTAAACAGAAGTTAAAGTGTGTTACTAAGGGCATTTTCCAATTGTCTCTTAAACACTGACAGACTTGGAGCATTGACTGCCTCTCTAGGAAGCCTGTTCCAGTGTTTGCCCATCACCTTATTTAAGAAATTTTACCTAGTATCTAGTCTGATCCTCTCCTGACATGGTTTGCGTCATTTCCGTAAGTCTTATCACTGGATCCCAGGGAAAAGAGTTCAGCACCTCCCTTTCCCCATCTTCCCTCCTCAGCAAGGCGTGCAAAGCAATGAGATCACTCCTGAGCCTCTTTTTCTCCAAACCAGAGAAACCCCAGGTCCTCAACTGCTTCTCATAGGATGCTCCTTCCATCACTTTCACCAGCTTTCCTTCCTTCTTCTGGACATGTTTGAGTGCCTTAATATCTTTCTTAATTAGTGGGGCCCAGAACTGTGCACGGCACTCGAGCTAAGGCCACACTAATGCTGAATAGAGTGGGATAATAAATGCCTTTGACCAAGTGGTGACGCTGTGCTTGATGCTCCCCAGGATGGGGTTTGTCCTCTTGGCTGGCAGGACACGCCACTGCCTCAGGCTGAACCTGCTGTCAGAGAGCACCTGCAGGGCCCTTTCTGCAGGACTTCTTTCCAGCTGCTCCTCTTTCAATTCACTCTTGTGCCTGGTGTTATGCCATCCTACCTACAGAATCTGTCATTCGCTATTAAATTTCATCCCATTAACAATTGTCTAATGGTCCAATATCTCTAGATCCCTCTGCAAGGCAAACTGCCCCTGCCCTTTGTGAACCCATGTTGACTGAGTCTGATCACTGTGTTGTCATCTAAATGCCTTTCAATAGGGCCAGTATGATCTTCTCCATATTTTTTTAAGAAGTAAGTTTAGAGCAACAGGCCTGTAGTTTTCTGAGTCCCTCATGGCATTCTTGTGAACTGAGATAACACTGGCTGGTTTCCAGGAACCTTCCTGTCAGCAGGAACCTTCACAGACTACTGAGACCTTTGCTGATGGATGATGGAGAGGAGTCCTGCAGTAACATCTGTTATCTCCTTCAGTACTCTGGGATGAAATCCATTAGGGTCTATGGACTTAAAAACATTCAGCTCATACAATTTCAGGGTTCAAAACCAGTCAAAAGTTCCCTCAGGGGACCAAGCAGCCCAGGGTCTACCATTAACATTAAAAACTGTGAGAAAAAATCATTGAATGCTTCTGCTTTTTCTTAGTACCTATTGGTGAGGCGGCCATCTTCAACAAGTATGGGACTAATATTTTCCTGAGACCGTCTCTCACTATCAATATACTTTAAAAACCTATTTTTGCACTAGATAATTCCACTGTTTTGTGAAAAAAATACTATATGTTCCATGAGGCTTTTTTTTTGCTGAATGTTCATTAATCTTTCTCCCATTGAATAGACAGGAGGGGTGATATTTAGATAACCCAAATAAAAACATCTACATCTGAACTTAGGTCTCTTTTGTACCCAATGGATACCTATGTATTTTCAGAGTGAGATTTGAATTATTTAAGCTACCTATTTCAAAACTAGATAAATTGTGCCCTAAAAGTGCCTATTTTTTCCACCAGCTATGAATGGAGAATAGAATGAATCACTCAGCTGAAGAGATCTAGAGTATCCACAGCAAGAAAAAAAATAATCTCAGACAAATAATTTTTCTAGCCCGAAATTAGATGCTTTACTTCCATCTCTGGCAAAACTTCCATAGAAAAGCTGTCAAACTTGGATGTAAGTGCAGGGAGAAATATAGAGTTAGATCCTTTTCTACTGCCTTGCTTTGGGTCCATTTTAGATAAGACCTTTTTTTCTCAAATTAATATATAGAATTATTTTCATGAGCAAAGTTCTCAAGATATTTGATGTAGTCAGTGCACCCCTTGAGAGGATGCAGTGCCTAGAGGCACATCCTGCTATCTCATACTTAACATCGCCTTGCTCTTCCGTTGTTCCATTATAGTAAGCATGTGCTTTCTTAAAACTAAGATCAATTTAAAATGAGCAAAGTGTCACAGTTTGGCCCTTACTACTTCCATTCCTTTATGATCTGTAAGAAATCAATTCCTTTTCATGGTGCTCCGAAGTGTCAAACACCTCTGTTACAGCAGGGTGTTTATGTAGTATGTGGGTTTCCTTAAATGATCCAAAATAAATTTTATAAACTATTAATGTGCTGTAAAAGTAATTTGTAAGCTTTCTTGACATTTCTTGTTGAAAGTGTCATGCAGGTAAAGGTCAGCTTCCAAACATTGCCAATAAAATTCTCTTCAGAAGATTAAATTGAATAATTTGCAACAAAGTAGCTACGACTTTTTATTATACCTTAAATGTTATGGTGACACATAAGAAATCTGCCCAAGCAATTCCATTGTGTAAATCAACTAATGCCTGTAGTTTCTCTTACATTTTCATAATCAAATACAAATTTCACACAAGGAATAAATGTCAACTAGTAAATCTTTGAATGTCATAAACATATTCATGAGTTCTACTCTAAATATTTTAGTACATAATAAAGGGAATAGATACACCTCTTATCCATAAAATACAGATTTATGTCAAAGCAAACCCCTGAGTTTTATAACCCTACTAATAGTATTTTAAATCCAAGCTGAGCTATGATACATAATAAATTGTTAGTTATGGCATTAGATCATGCCAGCTGCACCACAGTGTTAAGGCCCAATAAGAGATGACTGTAATTAGTGTAATCTAAACACATTAGCTAAAAAAACTGCAATAAATATTTAAGTTATGCTAAATATTTAAGTTATGGACTTGACATTTTTAACTTAAATAGCACAAATGCTCCATTTAGATACCTGATTTTGCATTGACTATTGTATATTATTTTAGATTTTAGGTCTTTTCACTTGCCTAGTAGTTCAGGTTAGGCAGTGATCAACTATTATCTCATGAAGTTAGCTCTGAATTTCAGTGATTAAATTAAATTCCGTGGGCAGACCCATCATACGCATACCTTAAGCCTGGCTTAAGGGTAGTCTGCAAATGCAGATAAGCAAATGAACTTATAGATCACTTCTGAAGAGGATTCATAGGACAGTCTTTAACAAACATGTGAGATAATTAACAGGCTACCAAGCATTCTGGACAGAATGTACCACACAGATATCGTCACTGGTATCCCGCCAAAAATGCATGCAGTAAAAGAAGCCCCATTAGGAAAGAGAAATAAATGAAATAAATAAAAGCTGAAGTTGTCCAGATGGTTAAAAAAGATCATATTGAATAAATTCAGAGACCAGCAGAGTGGTCTAACTGTATGGCTACTGTTTTAAAACTAAATTGTCTTGAAGACTGAAACAAAATCATCAAATATGGTCCCAGTAAAAGGTCACTTCAAGCTTCAGAATGTAGATTATGTCTATCATTTTACATGTACCAAGAGTACCAGAAATCTCATTTTTGTGGAAAGAACCCAAAGTACCTTATCTGCAAGGACATTAGAAAGACTGATTTATATTTTATGTTTTACTTTCTTTTATAATTTTATGTAACATAATTATATCTCACTTTTTATTTATTCTATTTATAAGTTGGTCATCTGTAGGGGGTTAGAATTCTAACAGTTAATATCTACTGATAATAGTGAGAAAACAGTGGATTGCTGTTACATTTATATCATCTGCAGACATTTTCCTGTGATGAGGGTACAAATTATTTATTCGGCCCTCGACAAGGCTCTGCTAAGTCTGGGGACCAGTGCTTGGTCCTTGGTAAGGTGAAGCACTAATGTAAAACGTCTGACAGGCAGCAGACCCTAGGGGGATGCATTGAAATTCCTCGTCAGGGCAATGTATCAGAATGGTCAAAGAGTTGCTTCCCATCATGTTGCATTTCAGCTTGCACCAAGCAGACACTTCAGGTTGCTTGTGAGGAGGTGTTGTAAAGATTACACGAATCACAGAATTACAGAATCATGGTTTGGATTGGAAGGAATTTTAAAAATCCTCTAGTTCCAACCTCTGTGCCATGGGCAGCGACACCTCCTACTAGACCAATTTGCTCAGACCCCCATCCAACCCAGCCTTGAACACTTCCAGGGATGAGGCATCCACAACTTCTCTGAGCAATCTGTTCCAGTGCCTCACCACCCTCATAGCGAAGAATTTCTTAAAGTAACTCTGAAAGACATCGAGATACCTACTAAATGCCTCTGAGTCAGAGAAGGATTGGCTATCAGATCTGGACATATCTGTTCTAAGTTCTCATAAATCTCAGAAAATCTCACACGTAGAAGACGGTTCAGAGAGCTTATTTTTATTTTTGGGATACTCCAGATATATGATGAGATGGACCACAGCTACAAGATTTGTTATCAGGACCTCTCCCTATTTAAGAAAACTAAGATGTTTACCATCTGTAACTGCTTTGCATATTTGGAGTAAAGAAGTTTTTGCTAGGTATCCATCTGCTGTCTCTACAATAGGTAGAGACAAAACTTTATGAATTAGCTGTGGTTTGTATGCCAAGAAGAAATAGTGTTGTTTTTTCAGCATCCAGAATAGCTCTGTGTGTGTTAGACACGTGAGAATAATCAGCCTAGCTTCTTTAATCTGCATGAAAACTATCTGGACAAGAGGTGACAGAAATTCTCCACAACATCCAAAATCAGACTAATGTGATTAAAATCTTTCATTGTAATTGAGAAAAGTCCTTACTTGATACTTAAGAATTCGGTCTGCACAATAACCACATATTTTGTATTGGCTATTATATCTACACAAATTTACAGGAACAGGAGAACTGTGCAGCCTTTGCAATTCTTCATGCAGCTAAATGTCTTGTCATTCAGAAGGAAACATTTCAGAAATAATCAGAATTATGTGAAAGTTCTTAAATTTTCATTACTTTTTTTTTCTGATGTAGTCAATATTTTGAAGCATTTTTCTTCTGCAAGGAATAAATTATCCATTAGAAATTTGTCATATAAATTCTTTCACTTATGGTATTACAAGGACTGTCTTTTAAAATTAAACTTGTTTTAAATGAGGCCGTTAGTGCCTCTTTGATAAAGAATTACCTAATAATTTTGCTGCTACTATGTAAGTGATTACAGGTGTCGCTGCAAAACTTCAGTATTAAAAAGTCATATTGTCAAGTGGGTTTAAAAGTATTTATTCTCTAGTATTGTGATAATTCACATACAATTAACTGAAATAATTCAAACATGAAATTGCTGTCAATGTATACTTAGGATAAAAGGTATTACCCTGTTGAATCTTTAGATATAACGTTTATATTTCTGCATTTGAAGTGGCAGAAGAATACCTGGCAATATTAGTAGTTACAGCCATGAGAGGAAATTTATTTTCGTATCCTTCGCAATTTGGGCATGAGACACAGAGTTTTGTAAGTAAATGTAAGTAAAAAAAGAGTTGGAACCTTTTTGAATGACTTTGTGTTGAGTTGGATCTTCATATAAGAGGCAACTTTTTAATTTTGGATATTGCTCCATAGTTACCTCATCAATTAAAGATTTCACTGGTGGATGAAAGACAGCCACATATTCTGACCAAGAACTTGGTTTAAATAAGAATGCAAGAATCATAAGACTGTTGAAGCTAAATGACTTGGTTTTGTTCGGTTGGTTTTTTGTTCATTTGTTTTTTTGTTTGTTTCTGGATATGAAAAAGCAGACATTCAATGTTTTATTTAAAATCAATAACACAATTTTATGGACAGAAATTTTATCTTATAGTTGCATGGTCCTGGTTTAATCTCTTCCTTTTTTTTTTTTGATGAAACAAGTTTAGAGAAAGTGAGTGATCATTATCAGTAGAGCAGAGCCAGGTACCAGCAGGGAACAGATTATTAGAGCTGTATGACATAGGGAAATGGGTTGCTAACATCTGTGTCAGAGAGGTCAGGGGTGATTGAAGATACTACCATCAGTGCTCTTCTAGAAGAAGACCATTAACACCCACAAATTTTACACAGATTTATCTCCAGGTATGATCTACACTATCCGCTATACTAAATATACTAATGGAAAATGTGTGTATGGGGTCTCACAGCCTCCATATGCTAGAAAAGATTTGACACACAGAGTCATTAATGGACAAGAGCATATTTTTCAAAAATAACCACTGGCCTACAAGACCTGATCCTCAGGGTGTCTGCAAAGACCATCACAAGAACAAGCTGAACACTAAAATCATAATTCCAGCGGGTACTAAAAAGTATGAGCTCAAGACACATACCAGTTTTATAGTATTCTCTTTTTCTCATTCCATCCCATCCCAAACTCAGCTTGATGCTTCTCATCAGCACAGACAAAAGTTAAAGTTATCATCTCACCTGTGGTTTGGCTCTGTCTGTGGGAAGGGAAGTGAATAGAGAGGCAAATCTGGGACAGAATTTATGTGCAATCAAAGAAGCATCTGCAAAGAGAATCAGGTGTATCCTAGGATGTATCAGCAAGTGTAACTAAAATGTCAAGAGAAATTATTGCCATCTGGCACTTGTGACCGTATCTGGGATATTGCCCCTGGTCTTGCACTCCTTAGTGCAAGAAAAACCTTCTGCAGTGAGGCCTGAGGAAGGCCATCAACATCAGGGGATGGAGCACAGAGGTACAAAGAGAAGTTGTAAGAAACAGGTTTGGCCAGCAGAAAGAATAGAAGAAAAAAGGTTATATTTCTGCTTCTTCAGCTGTCTAATTGGACTCTTCTCTGACTGGAAAGGTTAGAGGCAAGGGACATAAGCTGAGCCTGGGAAATTCTGACTTGAAATAAGGATGAACTTTTTGCACCATGAGCGTGGTCAAACACTGGAGGAGGATGCCCAGAGGTTGTGATTCTTCATAATCAGAGATAATCATAACAAGATTGAGCAAGGCTCTGAGAAGCCTGATGTAGGCTTGCCCTAAGCAGGAGGTGAGACTAAGTGACCTCTAGAGGTCCTTTCCAACATAAATTTTTCTGTGTTTCTATGAACCCTAGGAATTCAGCATGGTGTTTCTATCAATGAGAAAGGAATGTGCTAGAAACAGCAACAGCAACAACTTTCTATCATTTTGCCTAACTCTTGTATAGGCAAAATAGAGCAGCTGGACTTTACATAGATAACTTTCTTTTTGCCACACTTATTAAAAGCCTAAGCTAAAACCAAAAATCTTTTCATTGAAATGTATGTTTTTCTATGTTAAATGTAATGAAAAGACAGCTTTTCTATAAGTTCTTCTTTATTTGCAGATATAAAAGTGGCACAAAAATCAAAGTTCTTGCTTTTTAGACCTTTATTATATTATTATTTTCCTGTTATTATTAGTACTATTATTACAATTTTTATTGTTATTATTATCATAATTAATGAGAATTTTAAAAAGGAAAATAATTTCTTCTCTGTTTTGCAAAAATATAAATTATATGTATATGGATACATAATTATTTGTAAAACATTTTCAAATCTTGAGATGGAAAGTGTTAAATAGATTTGGACTATTTCAGATATTGTTGAGTTAATATTTGTAAACCTGACGATGCCCCAGCAGAAGCTGACCAACTTAAAAAAGAGTGTACATCTCACATATCTTTTTATTATTATTTTTATAATTTCTAATCTAAAAATAGAGAGCCCAATAAGGATTAGGATATTCTAATGACCAATCCATCCAAGATTGCTATCAAGAAAAAAATATTAGTTAGATATTCAAATCTAAAATTAAATTAAACAGAAGCTTAGAGCTCAGCATAATAAGACATTCCACAGAAGTGAAAGAGACAAAGTTTTGCCAAAGACATAGTGGTAGAAAGAGTAAGTTACCATCTAAAACAGCAAGCGGATAACCCTTAGAATAAATAATTTCTGGTTATGCACAAGGTTCACAAGAAGTACTTGTTTCACTTTTTCTTTATGCCTGATCAGGATTTCAACATCGTGTGTCTGGTGGTGATGTTACTACTTGTCATGTTTGGTAATTTTGTATTAGTGTTTGAATGTTTTGGCTGCTGAGTTTTGTGTAAAATGCACTCTACCTAGTGAACAGTCTGGGAGAGCTGCCAACAAGAAATCGCAATAATCCAACCTTGTTTTTGTAAAGGCATGAGCCAAAAGCTCAGCATCTTGCTGACACAGCAATTGTCTTAACCTTGTTACGTTCCTGAGATGGTAATATGGAGCCTTATCAATATTGTTTATGTGGCTCTCTGTGGAAAGCTGAGGGTCAAAAATTACTCAAATTTATCATGAAAAGCATTTCTTTCAGGATTCCACTGTCCAGCAGCAGAACAGTGATTTAATATTGAATTTTCACTGGAATGAGAGAGGTATAGCTGCTTGCCTGTGGAAGCACAGCAGGATACAAGCAGAAGCCAAAAAATTGTATAAAGCCCAGCAAAATTAAATAAAAGCTGGTATTAACATTTTCACTGATGATTATCTGATTTTAAGTTTGCCCTACAGGTTTTTACAGACCAAATAGAGATTTCTAGTCTGCTCCACATTCTCTGAAATCAGAAGTTTCCAGGAAGCCCATATCTGGTCTTTTACAGTTAACTCATCATAATGGTGTGGAAAAAGGTTCTATTTTCTTCTTAAGGAATAGTCTGTGATGAAAGCAAGTCAGATGAACCTAGATATTTTTCAGTAACAGACACACATAGAGTTGTAGCTTCTTAATTTATGTTTAGTTTTTATTACTTAGTTAGAAAGATTGCTCTCCGCAGAACGGACCCATGCTGGAGCAGATTGTAAAGGACTGTATCCCCTGGGAAGGACTCACACTGGAGAACTTTATTGAGGACTCCCGTGGGAGGGACTCACTTCCACTTAGGAGGAAGGAGCAGCAGACACAATGTGTGATGAACTGACTGCAGGTCCCTATCCCAGCCCCTGTGAGCTGCTGGAGGTAGGTGGACAGAGGTTTTTCTTCTTATTATTATTTCTCATAATCCTGCTCCAATTTGATTGGTAATATATGAAATAATATTTCCCGAAGTCTATTTTCTTTGTGACAGTAACTGCTGAGTGATCTTTCCCTCTCATCCCAACCCACAAGCCCTTTGCTCTATTTTCTCTCACCACCCAGCTAAGGAAGGAAGTGATAAAGCAGCTTTGTAGGGCAGCTGTTATCCAGCCAGGGGCAACCTACCACAGCCATGCATTTACTGTTTGTCTTTTTATGTCCCCTTAGTATTGGATAAAAATTTGAAGGTTAGAGAGGCTATAATTTTATTCAGGTTCCTCTTAATCTGTGTGGAGGCAGGTGCAAATGGGAGCTAAACAGTTCTTAGCTCAATTTCTGCAGTCGCTTCATTGAATCTTCTGAACCTTTTTAGTCTCTGAAAGATGTCTGCCTTGAATGATATGGAATTGTCCGGAGAGAATATTTATGCTCAGAGGATCACAGTGACCCCAGCTCTCTCGTGTTTCAAGACATAATAGAGCCAAAGCCTGGAAGCTCCCAGCAATGTCTATTCTGTGACAGATTAGTGAGTTACTGGGTGGCGTGTCTATTAGAAGGTGACTGGCTATGTCTCTTTAGGGAATGAGCACCTGTTACACCTGCTCTTTACTTTCTGAAAAAGCACTGGCATTACAAGAGGCCTAGAAGACACTCTTCAAGGACAGTCCAGTGTGATCTCATCAGATTTGAAGAGATGTGTTCCAGGTAAACTGGATGCATCCAGCTTCTGCAGCAGACAAGCAACGGGGAAAATAGTGAAGAGAAAATGATGCTGGCAAAGAATCAGACCCCAGCAGTGACCTTGGCACAAACATAGACAGCACTTTTGACTTGCACCGTAAAGACCTTCAGCTGTGATCAGATAACAGATATGTTGATTGTAAACAGAAACCATTAGAGAATGACAAAACTTCTTTCAAGGGAAAGGTTCAAAAGTCATTTAGAATAACATGAGAGCACATTACTTTAATGAAAAGGCCATGTAGTTACATCATATTTTCCCACATCAAAGAGACACAGTCATAAACTCCTGAGATGTGGGCTAAGGTTTTCAAGATGAAATTGGAAGTGCTGTCAGTTTTCCTCTCATATAAAGGAATAAACTGCTCCTCTGTGATACTGAGATCAGAAGTGTACAGAAAGGCATTTAGTGAAATCTTTGCAATCACTGGCTAAAATAATTATTGTTTTCAAAGAATGCTAAGCTTGAAAACTACTATCTTCCTGACATCTTCTCAGGATAAGAAATATACAGGAAGAATTTGATTGGCTCAGAACAATTTGCTTCATCTCTGCTGCTACCCATTTCTGGGCTGTGTTATGAGAAAGCTACCAGATTACTATACAGTGAAGGAGGCGACTTTGCATTTTGCAAAAAAACCCTCCTTTAGAAAAGGGGAGCTTTTCTTACTACAGACGTCCTTCACCTCTGCCCCACTGAACTAATTTAGTCCACAGGCAGTTGACCTCCTTGATAACAAGAGAGACCTTTTCACTGGCAAAAGCATTCTAGTCAAAAATTGAGTTATAAAAGGAAAGAACTTGAGTTCAGGCACTAAAAAAAGATTTCAACTGCTGTTGGAAGCCACACTGTAGAGAGGTCCACATGAACAACTCCATTTATGTGGAAATAAATTCAGAGATTTTATTTTTGAATAAACTGAGTTTTGTACAAGATACAAGAGAGGTTATAAAGAATTTATTCATTATCACTTTCTAGGGGACCTGTGAAATATTCTTGTTTACCTTTTGATCTGAATTTCAATGACATGCTGGTTATAGATACACTTATATGACGATTTTAATGGAATGGTCGATCTATAATTTTTTGTCAATTAGTTACATTTTATCACGTCTTTGTGTGATTTGGTAAATAGAAATGAACATAAGCGTGTTAGAACTTTTTTAAACTGTAAACTTGCTTTACTTCACGGTTACTTGTTAAATAATATGTATAGCTTCTTGAACAAGGCCTTAAGAAGCAATGCTCAACTACATTATCAAGTCAGAGTGAAGGAGGAAATGAATTTTTAACTATTTTCATCTTTTTGGGAAAAAAAATCACAACTAGATGCAATTGATAGGAAGAAAAGAGCTTCAATCTGTATATCAGAAGTATCAAAAAACTGGCTGTTGGGTTTTTTGTTGGTTTTGTGGTTTTTTTGTTGTTGTTGTTGGTTTTTTTGTTTGTTTTTTGTTTGTTTGTTTGTTTAATAAATAAATAAATATATAAATAAACATTTTACCTCTGGAAATACTGGACACACACAGGGAAAAAATTGCATCACTTTTCATCATTGAAAAGGTAATTTGTTGACCTCAGGTCAATGGTTGGATAAAGTTGTGAGTTCTGCATTGCAGCTAGCTACTTTAAATCTAGCCTACAGACGCAGGTATCATGTCAGAACAACATCATTTTATCAGTTTTTTTATAACCATAAACAGTGATTCAAAAAATATATGCTTGTTTCCATTAGTACTTTTTAGGCTGAATAAAACTCACATGTTGACTACATATTGCATTGGGTTGCTTCATGTTGTATCTTTTGACTGATACAGAAGTAAATAGCAAATTTGCAGATCAATATTTCTTTTAATTCATTCTGATAACTGTGAGGAGAGGGAATATAGAATAATAATGCAGAACAACCTGTGTTCTAAATATAGCACTTTTTTCAACTTACGTGTTTGCAATTTATAACTCACTTTGGATAAAAGGGGATAAAGTCAATGATCTGTTAGATTCTGTGATGCCAGTAAATCGCCTGCCAATTCCCACTCCCTGAATGTGTTACAGCAGCAGAATGTCCCCAGATGCTGGCTGGAAAGCCAAACTACACTTACTTACCAAGCAGAGAAACTACTGAGATAGAGCGCAGCATTCTCTTTGAGTTTCGTGGCAAATTATTATAGAAGTAGAGACCTGTTAACAGCTAAGCTGTCCAAGGACTACATGTAATTCTTCCTGTCTTTCCTTCTGGAAGATGCCTTTCACATTTATTTTGACTTTTATAACACCGCTTATGGAACAGAATCCCTTCTAAAACAGTATTCCAACAATCAGTTCTATCGTTCCAGTAAAACCAGGCTTTCCTAAAGGTATTAGTAACTGTAAAGACTGTAAGCAAGAAGTCTGTTCTGCACACACCTGGATTATATACTATCTTTGCTTTTATAGGAAACAGAAGACCTGGTATTGGGTATTGAGCTAATTAGGTCCCCAGGGTCTCCAGATACTGACTGAATAATGTCTCAGTACCTAGGGTCTCTTTCTCATCAGGAAACAGAACTGAAAATCATTGCTGGATTTTCTTAAATTTCCTGATGGGTTTAATAAGTCTGTGCTACTGTACTACACTTCTAGTTAAGCTGCTATATTTTCAAATGTTTGTACAGTATTTTCTTTTCTGTGAAAATATTCTGTAGTGACTCTCAATTTGAAAAAGATATTCACAGTAGGGTCACAGTATTGCAGTAGGATCAGATGGGATAATGAAGGGAATATGTACTCTTGGAAAGATCTGGTGGTGCTGTGGATTTTGGCAGGTAAAGACAAAGCAATATTATGTGGAACTCAGTGTTTTTTACTTACTAGCACATAATCCACCTGAATAGCTCATTCAAGAGCCTGCAGAGAGCTTAGAAACATTTGCTAAACATACCTTGATGCTAAAGACTTTTGTTCCTCTCACCTTTGATTGAGTACATTGGATTCAAGAAGTAATTTATGGCTTTCTTCTCTAATCTAATCAAATGAAGGGAGGATTCCCATTTTTCTTTTATTATTAAACTGAAATATGCATCTTTACTTTCCAGATGATTTTGTGTTTTGGCACTCATGAGATATCAGTATCTCAGAAGACTTTTTATGGGACATACTCTTGGCCTATTGAAAGCCTTCTTTGTATCCTCACTTCCTACCTGCCCCTCACCAGGAGACTCCCACGGTTCTCGTCCTGCCAGGCTGCTCCCTTCCCTCTTGCTGTCCAGTGCAGGGAGGGAAAGGGGTATGAGAGATGTGCCCTCCATCTGGTTTGTTCCTAACTTTCTTTTCAAAGAAGAAAGAAGTTCCTTTGTTACAGTGTGGGTTTTGGCTGGGATGGAGTTAATCACACTGTTCCATGTGATGGAGCCCTGCTTTCCTAGGGACGGCTGAACACCTGCCTGCCCACAGGAAGCGCTGAATGAATCTCGTTTTTCTTTTGCCTGTGTGCATGACTTCTGCTTTACCTATTAAACCGTGAATTGTCTCACTTTTACTCTTCCAATTCTCTCACACATCCCAGTTTTCTGGCTTAGCGAATGTGTATTCACTGCTGAAAATGGATTGGAATACAGCTTTGAAGGCAGAAAGTGATGTGACATCACTGTGACTGGATTTTGGCAGCAGAACCCTTGGTGCATCTTTGCCAGTTTCTCTGTGTTACTTCACAGTAAGTGACACTTTCTTCAGCTTGTCTCTTGTTAAAACCCACAGATGCTCCCAAAGGAAGTTTTCCAAAGAGGAGTGCTCTGGTATGCATTATGGACTTCATAAGAAACATTCCTGCGCAGAGGGAACAGCTGATCTACGTGGCAGAACATTTAGGTGTGCAATTATAGACACATATACTATATTTTCAAACACTTGGACGAGTCCATCCTATTGTTTTATCCTAAGGGCTGATGAAGGGAATGAGCCATCCAAACCTGCACCTTGAGTGGAAGCTATTTGGTGAAATTTTGTCTTCCTGAATGGATGTAGAAAGCTAGCAAAGCACTGGCATGGCCTGGGTATTACCACTTTGGAGGGTAGAATTTGACCTGTAACGTGCAGGCTTGTAATTCTCTGTCATAAAACCTCTCATAAATCCAGATGGGAAACTTGTTTTTGGAGAATATGATGCGTGTCTGTACATATATTTGTTTGTTTCTTCTTAAGAAAGGAGCATTCTGCAATCCATTAAAGCTGTTAAGAGTAAGCTGATACTTGCAGTTTTCCTTTCTAGGGGACCCCAGGGAAATAACCACAACTGTTTATTTTTACTTATTATTACTAAATGTAGCTTTTACATTAAAATCTACTGCCTGGTAGAGATTGTGATGGCTCTGTATTCCTTCAAAATTCTCAGACACAATCCAATTCCACTTCAATCTACTAAAATACTGTTAATAAAGGACTTAAAAGAAGGTAATTTCTGCAATTCTTTTAATTTTCTTTCTCGTTTCAATTTTCAAAGAGTCCCGCAACAGCATAAAGAACAGGATTAAGATTCAAAAGAATTTGAATTTTTTTAAAATATTTTTTATTTGTGTAGCTTTTTTTTCACTTTTTATGTCAGAGTAAGACTCATTCAAATTAGAAGACTATTTGCTTAAGTTAAGGATATGCAGAAATATACAGAGGATTTAGGAAGTTATTGTAGGACCCTATTATGTTCAGCATTCTTGAATTGGTTATTGTGAATAAGATAAACTCTTTTTCCCTATTCACATCATAATCACTGACATAGAGAAAGAGGATCAGCCTCCTGTCTCTGCAAATGAATTTAAATTAAAATATTCCAAAAGCTAAATCTTTCAGATCACAGGAAAGAAACATTGGCTTTTATACATTGTCTGTATTCTCTGTTATATTTTCTTTGTCTGGAAGCAAAGATGGTAAGTGAATCTAATGTTAGCTTTATCACATATCTGGAATCCCCGAGTGTTTTGGATATTTTCTGTATCCCGTCATCTAACAGACAAATAAGTTAGTAAACAATTGAAAATTAAACCATATACTTTCACATGAAAAAAATACCCTAAGTACTTCTGCAACAAAGAATTTTGAACTTTCCTTTTTGAGTGTTCTGAGTAGCTAAAGTAAGAATGATAGCTTATAGTCTAGGCTTTGACAATAGAATATTTCATGTTTAATTTCCTGAAACATGCATTCCTGCTCTTGGCTGTATAGAATGACAACAAAATGAAGTATATAGGCCTTGGATATAATGTACTGCTCTCATAGTCCTGGAGTGGTCTCTGCAGGCTCCAGGTAAGTGCCAAAATCTGCCATGATATCAGCTATAGCACAATTAATTTATTCCATATTGCTCCTTTTAATGATCTTTCTGCAGTACCAAACTGATTCCATTTCTACAGCTACTGTTCTTCCCTATCTCATCTTCACTCTTTTTCCCGGCTTGAATTAGATAAGAGAGGTGAGAGATATATTTTTGATAGTTCATTGTTATAAAGGAGATAGCATTGTATAATATAAAAATCTTCATTACACAGATATATTTGAGTGCATTCTTCTCTAAAGAAAGCCATATAGTTGAATTAACTCTTAGTATACTCAACACATAAAGTATCACTTTGATCGTGGTACAGCTCAGTAAGCACTGCTGGATTGCAACAGGGAGGGAAAGGTTGCCAGCACTTTCAAAAAGGTAGCAGACTAGAAGCTTGCTTCCTGTAGTCATCCTGACACACTGTAATAAAACTCAGCAATCACAATTCTGATTTATATCTGAGTGACCACACAGTTCTACAAAGACATTTTAATACACAGTCACTTGACCGCACGCTGAATTCACATTGCGAATGCTTGTGTATTGTGTCCTATGGAGATTTTGACTCAGAGGTGCCAGCAGCTCACTTCTAGACCATTAAAGCTGCTGGATCTTTTCTGATGCCATCTTCAAAGAAAGATAAAGTGCTTTTGGAAGGCTGTGGGGAGTAATTGCTTTTTGACATATTGGATGGATTGAGACAGCTAGAGAGTTGCATTTTTCTGGGGATAATTTTATTATTTAGTTGTGTGTATATATCCAAACTAATTAATATTCTGTCTGTACAATCAATAAGAAAAGTGCGCGCATTTTCTTCACTGTAATGAATTAGTGATTAGTCTGAATCACTAAAAGCTTTGGACTAACTTTCTCCCACCAGAGCAGAGATATACAAAAGGATGGGAGAATTCTGGGAAGCAAGATGCAGGAACAGGCATAACATAAAGTTGTGATCTGCCCCAGCCGCATGGATTGCTGTGAGGAGTGGCATTGCACTGATAGCAAAAGTGGGAAATAGCTTATCCCTTTTCATACTGAGCAAAGGAGGTGGAAGCACAGGCTGCAGTCTCCCTGCTGAAACAGTGAGTCCCCATTCCCCATTTTGGGCTACAGGAAGCCTTGTACCTGTTCTCTGCCCCGTGTGCTCCTAGTGGGATAGTGCGATCATATCATATTTCCTTCCTTGAAACATACTTCAAAAATCCCATATCATCCTTTATTTGGTTTTAATTGGAGTAAAAACTTTCTGAGCACTTGTTTCTATTATTAAAATTATATTGTATTATCATAACGCCCAGAAGCTCATTCAAGGTGCTGTGTGGGTAAAGGATATAAGGTTACAATGATAGATCTTGTTTCAAATAGCTTTCAATTTAAATGCTGTAGAAGATTCAGCTGACGTGGATAGATCGGTGTGGGATGAAACAAACTGCTGATTGAGAAAAATGATGAAATATCGTCATGCATGGCTTTCCACATGTGAAGAGAAACATGTAAAATCCCAGCAGTGTCTGTCCCAAAATGTAATCAAACTGTCAGATAGAGGGCCGACAGCGCTGTTATTTCAAGCCAGAGTTTGTAGATTGAGAGTGCAGCAAGAAGAACTGTGACAGTTAAGACTATCAGCTTGTGTTTGACATGAAGAAGGGACAAGTGATAGCAGGACTCAAAGAGAGAGATGAATTTATTAATCACCTTTGGAGCAATATTGCTCCACATACTGTTAGGAGAATATGGGCTGTATGACAAGGTGGGTTTCTGTGTAGAATAGAGAGATCCTAGAGATAAAAGAATGTGTAAGGTTTATAGTCTGAAAGCTTGAATTGTCACTCACTGAAGATTGAGTCAAAGATTATGGACCTGAAAGACAAGCGGAAGGACAACCTTGTGGAACAGATCTGAAAAATTTAGGTAGCAAAACTGAAGGAGGAAAAAAAACCCTCATCTGATCTCAGAATTTCTGCCATAAATATTTCCTAATATAGGAGCAGGAATGGAGGAAATAGTGTCAGAGGTGAGCCACATCTAAAAATAACGAAAGAAATATTGTAATAGGAAAGATAACAGAAAAAGTCAAGGGGGAGACTTAAAGCACAAAGCGAATCAACAGATCCATCAGTAAAAGAGGAGTAGAAGAGGGAGAAGGAGAGCGGTAAAAAGGAGGGAAAAGGGGGAGATCAGGAAACATAATGTGGCAAGGCATGAAGTGAGGGGTGGTGTCACAGGAGGAGAGTTAAAGTCATCAACAAAAAAAATGGTGCTTGGAGAAGACCAAGGGAACAACAATTTGTGGTGAATAATAGAGCTCCAGGCTGAATGATGTGATTAGAAAGAGAAATGGAGTTATGGGCTGAGATGATTTATGGACTGATTTCAGTAAGGATGGTACCCAAAGAAGGTTTTATTTTCTACCCCAAGGATGATTTTAAATTGTTTTAAATTCAAACCAGCTTTAAGCATAAAATGCATTGGTAACTTAAGCAGGAGCACAGTTTCTCAAATAGACTTTACTCGTACTCTCCATTCCTTTTACTACTTCTGATCTCTTCTTGCTTTTTCAAAATTTAGTTTTAGCAAAATGAATGAAGATGGTACTTATTCAGGCCAGGCAATTCAGTGATCCCACTTAGGCTTGGATGATATTCGAACTTCAGATATTAGCATTCCCAGCATAACCATTTCTGTGGATGATAGTACACAGTTAAGGAAAGTCCAACCAAGTTTGGGACTAAAGAGAACAGTATCGAAATATCTTATCTGCACAAGAAAGTGGCAGGCCCAGAAGGAAGGAAGATAGATAGGTGAGACACATGACTAAGACTGGATCCCATTCAAAGTTTTTGTTGTACTTGCAATTCTATCCTTGTGATTGCGATACTCAGTTTTTCACCAGGGTGACTATTTTACATGTGATCTCAGATTGTTGTGCATGACTCATTATAAAAATTGTGAAGTAGGACTTTGGAAGTTACTGATTCATATATTTTGATAATTTTAATTATTTAAGCAGAGGAAGAAAAGGATCATTGTCATTGAACTGCATCAGCTAAGAAAGTAGTGCAATGTTATTAAACTGTATAGCTTATCATATAAGTAAATTGCTTGTGCAGAGCAGGAAGATTTTTCCTTTCTATTATTCTGGATATTAAGTACTGGCTGCAGCCCAAGGAAAGGTAATAAGCAAGATGGGACAGTGAATTTATCTGATATGTCAAATTCAGGTTTCCTTTGAAGGAGGGAGCTCTAATCTATGTCTCTCAACTCCCATAAATACAAGGAGCCATATATTTAAGCACTGAGCTGTTATTTTTCTCTCCTTGAGTATACAGCATGGCATCCTTTTGACATTTTGTCTAAATACTTAAATCAAAATGGTTGTCATTACATATCTGGTACTCACTGCAGCACAGGGGGAGGTATGTTTTTTTTCTGATGTGGTAAAGCTGTTAGAGAATCCCTTTTTAGTTTAAGTGTATTTAGCCATATGGTATAACAAATAAAGTTCTCAAAATGCCTTGAGCTTTTAACCAAGTGAACATAAGATGTGCAGTAAACAAACAGATCAGGTATATATCTATACCTGTGTTCATACATGAGGAGCAGCTGAGGGAGCTGGGGTTCTTTAGCCTGGAGAAGAGAAGGCTCAGGAGAGACCTTATCTCTCTTTACAACTGCCGGAAAGGAGGTTGTAGCCATGTGGGGATCTGCCTTTGCTCCCAGGCAACCAGCAACAGGATAAGAGGAAATGGCCTCAAGCTGCACCACAGGAAGTCCAGGTTGCACGTGAGGAAGAATTTCTTCACTGAATGCGTGGTTACACATTGGAACAGGCTCTCCAGGGAGGTGGTGGAATCACCATCCCTGGAAGTGTTCCAGAAGCAACTAGATGTGGCACTTAGTGCTATGGTTTAATTACAAGGTGGTGTTTTTGACCAAACAAAAGGCTGCCTTGTTAATTGACCCAAACATTATTTTGGACTTGATTATCTTGGAGGTTTTTACCAACCTTGATGATTCTATGATTCTTGTATATATGTATGTATACATCCGTAAAGAGATCAGCTAAAACCATGGTAGGTTTTTTTTTTCCCTGAAGACTATCTACATGAATGAGATTTTTGTCTTACTGCTGGGAAAAACAAAGTAGCTATGTTTCAATGCATTCTAACACCTATCTCAGTTCATTCTCTAAATTGATATTGCGATTTTTCCCTTTGCCAATTCATTTTTATTGTCTCTTGCAGTTATCCATATTTTCTATCTTGATATGACTATCAGTTCATATTCACTTATACTATCTCTTATATTCATTGCTTCATATCCTTTAGATTACAGCTATGAAGAAAGGTACCAATAATTTTAATTTTTTTTCTTCATCTCCTCTAAATTTTTTTAACTCAGTGTTGGAGATACGAAAAAAACATAGTCCTAATCTGCATTTAGACTACTGACAAGCAATATTATATTGCATACTCTTCTGATTACATTATACCCAAAACAAAGACTGAAATATTCTTCAGTTCTCTAAAAATATACGAATTTCATAAACAGAAATAGGATAATTATTTCCCCCTAATTTATTTACCCTCATCTTTTAACTATTATAGCCTTCCTTACTTTGTTTCATAGTCTCTCTGCTCCACAGATAGTTATTTTGAACAGAAGCAGCCTCATAGTCCCATGGAAACATTGTGGAATCTTGGAATTACCTCTCTTCCTACCTGCATCTCCAGTGCAATGGCAAATCTCATTATTTTTAGCAAAAAGTAATAACTTGTGCCAAATTTAATATGTCATAATTCATTTTTTCCCCACAATGGATTAAAGAGCAAGATAGGGCTGCTCATAGACAAGTGATCTGGGTTTTGACAACTCTGAACTCCTATGCTGGAAGTAAATCAATCTCATTACATTCTCAGAAGGGGCCTCTGCAGAAATGGAAGAGACTCTTCTACTCTGATACCTGGTCACTGTGTCTTTGGTTGTCTGAAGCACAAAAAATTAGGACTAATTTATGTCCTGGAATGGGTAGTTTATCTTTTTCCACTGAAAAATTAAATTTCCTGTAAATTTTTAATTCAGGCCCTTGAACTAGGCTGCAGAAAAATGGTCTTCTTTTGCAATACCAAAATGCGTAATGCCAAAATAACTGACCTAGTTTACTGGAGTAGAAAAATACACACATCCCCTTTTATTCTGGGGTCACAGTAAATCATAAGCCTGTTTATGAAACCGAGCCTATGTGTATGCATGTATTTGTTCCTGCGTAGAATTCAGTTCAATTCTCAATTACAGCTTTCACTACTTGTTAAAGCAATAATTATGAAGTTTATCTATCTGTTTATATTTCAAGGTATAAGGCTCTTATGGGGGAATGTAGATGATTATTGACAGAGGAAAGGGAAGAATTTCCAAACAAAGGAAAACAATGCCCCAGGCTTTATCCTGTCAAAATCTGTTATGCTACAAAGATCTTCAGAAGAGTGTGATATTCCTGTTGACAGTACTGAGTGTTTATACATGGGCTGATTACTCTCCGGTGTCCTCTGCAGACAATAGTGACAGCAATGAAAGAATTGACTTTTCTCAGCATTTGTTTAAGTCTCAGTCAATGTTAAATTCCATCCTTTGAGTTCAATGAATCAAAACTCAGTGCTTATAATTATTGTATTTGCAATTCCAGAGATTTTACAGCCCTTGAGACAGAGCAGTAGCATTCAGCTAAAGAGGAATGAGACTCCGAGAGCTGCCTTGTGAATTGACCCAAATATCATGCAGTTAATGAAGTGTTTTTAAGGATTCTGTAAGCTCATGAGATATCAGATGCTCTTAAGAATGAGAGAATCTGTATCAATGCCAATTAAGGCAAATAGTCTAGGCAAAAATACTGGCACACATTCCCATCATGGAAATGAACATAACCTTGATTCTCGTTTTCTCAGTGTCATCATACCATTTTATATGACCTCTTCTTTGTAAACATTTTTAATGCAGTGGAGAAGGTGTGTGGCAGTAAAACCTTCCCACGATACAGACAAATTAAATGTTTGTGGACTCCCTCACAGTTCCTTATAGCCCAGTACCACATACAAAGATACAAAGTGTCAATAACTGAAGAAGATTGTCCTGGTTTGCTCCTTAAAAGATGATCTGCAATAGCTCGGTGTCTTGGGGTGATCATTTGCTTTCAAAGAAGGGGAGCAGGTAGATTTGCAAAGGGAAACACAGATGGATCTGCTTTTACTGAACAGCAAAGTGCACCTCCCCAAGAGGAAGTTTAAACACAAGACAAAGCTTGAAAAAGTTGGTGTGTGTTTTTGCTTTTTTCTACACAGTGTTTTTAAAAATGTCCAGCAGTACAAAATCAACAGCACAACCACTGGTGATTAACCATTGACTAATATTTTTTCTGTCCTTTTTTGCCAGGCACACTGTACAAGCCCATTTGCTGATATTGAAGGTATAACCATCAGTTAAAGAGCAATTGGAAATGGTTATAAAGAGGATTGCTTTTTAGCCTCTGGTTAAGGATATATGATCCAGTAGCAAGAAGTAGTTTCAGTTACTGAAATGTAGAGTTTCCCCTCTTAAAAGAAAATCTTCCCTTTCTTAAATGGACACAGCTGTTAGCATGTGATAATACCACATAAAACAAAACTTAGACAAGAAAACAGTACTGGTATAAACAAGAGAAACCATCAGACTGGTAGAGTATTCCTAAGCCTGCAATGTCAGCCTAATTTTGCTCCCATTAATATAAATTGCAAAAATCTTACTGCCTTTTCTTGGGGATAAAGTTTATGCATCACTAAACATTTTTGAAAATCCCATCTTTGGTACCTTGAAATCTCATTATATTAGTGAAGGCAGAAGTAATTGCTCATAGTATAAAGCAAAGCTAAAATCAAGCTGTAAGAAAATACGTAATTGCAAAAATGGTCAAAACACTGTTTAGAAGAAAACGTGGAACTACTCTGTGGGTTGAGGGTGCAAGTCTCCAATTTCTGAGTGCATCAAAGGATTATGCCTAAAAAATGAATTACAATTTAAAAAAACACCCCGAAACAAAACCAAAACAAAACAAAAAAGCCCCAAACCAAAACAAAAACCCCTAAACTAAAATCCACCAAAGTACAACCTGTAAGTAATTAAAAGTTTGGTCTGTATATTGATTTTTAAAACAATGTTAATTTGAACTTTGTATCTCTGTGCTTGTGACAAGCATTCATCTGGAATAATTAAAAACTTTGATATGCAATTAAAATCAATGTCTTTCTTTGACACAAACCCATTACATGCATTTCTTTTTGTTTCTCTTAAAAACACAGTACTTTCTGAGAAGCCTCAAACCAGCATTTGCAGGCAATGAGTGGTGTTCGAAATGTTTTGATAGCAATAGCTTCCCTCCTACAGGAGAAGATATTTGATCATCGTGGCAATTTTTGTCTTTTTTCACATTTTATTTTATTTTATTTTATTTTATTTAAATTTATTTTTTTTTATTTTGCAGCATATTTTACAGTTACTTATTGCATATTTCAATTAAATTCACAAGCTGCCCAGCTGACTGCTCAGTGAAAATTGTTATTCAATGTAAAAAGGGTGTCCCACTTATTCCAAGAGAATAAGTCTCTACTGCGTAGATATTTGTTCATTGAATGTGATCTAAATTGTCCAGTCAGATCACCCAATTTTAGGTATTTCTTGAACAGTGGATATTATTTGAACTTGCAATAAAATGCCATTTTAAGATTTTGAAGCCACATGTGCATTCATGGATCAATAATTTTATATCAGCCCCATATATGAAGAAAATTCAATGAAAAATGCAAGTGCTTTTTTTAAATAGCGCTTGGTAAAGTGAGAATCATATCTCGCCTCCACCCCAGACCATGTGGCAACCTCTAGTTCAGATGTCAAAGACTAATCTAGGTGGGCACAAATTGTTCAGTTGCACAGCAGAACGCTTACATTGCTTAACTTTGGCATTTCAGTCAGGCAAACTGTCACCTCATCAAAGTCTCTTACAAAATGTCAGCATAACAGTCTGCTTGAATGTTAGTCTTCCAGTCATTTGGGGATCAAATGCGTCCTCCTTTATGCCACTTTGTGTATTGTTCTTTCACACTTCATTTTCCTATCCTGTTAGCACTTGTGAGGGACTCTTGACATTTTTGGTTTGCCATGTGGTCTGAAAAGTAATTTTTCCCATTTCCTGGGGCGTGCTGAGACTTTCCCACAAATTTTTCCTTTTAATCCTAGAAGAACATTAGTTGAAAGAGAGGCTAAGTTCTGGAGGTCCCTTAGCCCTTGGCTTTGGAGGTCAGTGCTGTATGTATCAAAGGCAGGAGGAATAAATCCCTGTGGACAAATACAGAGTCACTTTCTGCAGGAGTAATTTCTTCCTATTGCATCTAATGTGTACACTGAAAGAGGAATTCTATATCCCAGCTTTTTTCTTTTTCTTTTTTATTTTCTGAAAGCTATCTATTGTCATCTGTGTAATCAGACAATGGTTATTTTTATAATGTATCTAGGCTTTGAGTAATTTGAATCCCTTGGCCTCCTTTCATGTTTGATGTCTTACTCTGTTCTTTCAGTGATCTCATTATAGAGCTTAATAATTTGTTCATCTGGGTATTTTAAATGTTTTACTTCACTGCTTCTCACAGAAGAATATCTAAGATAGCATTAAATTAGTATTTGCAATAAGTTCAGGTGGTTTTATTTATTGAAATTCAACAGAAAATTATATCTGTTAGAAGAATCTAGACACAACCATCATAACAAACAGTCAGTATATCAGTAGGAATTTTGCCCTGGCAAGGCATGTATTGCTCACCCAGATATAATTTAGTCCGAAAAATCAAATCTTTATATAATGAAACAGTGGTATTGGATTGTCTCCTAAAAAGTGGGTACAATTTCTTTTCTTCTCTTTCTCCCAGTATTCTCTAGGTCTGTTTAGGGAGAAATTTGTTAAGGTTAATTGGAGAGCTGTTTGTTAGGTGGGGTATGTTTTAGGTTTTCTTTCTAAGCAGTGGCCATTGCACTCACTGAGAATTAAAAACTTAAGAAGACTTTTAACCATTTACACAAAGAAGAGACCTTAGCTGAACAAACGGAAAAAGCTGAATAATCTGAAAAAAAGAAGAAATAATTTTTTCTTATATTTAGAGGACATGTGATACTTTTTGAGATAAAGCTGGGAAAAAAGGAGCCAAGAGCCCGATTGGGTGACTTTTGCCTGAGAAAAAGATGTCCTGAAAAGTGTCATCTAAGTAGTGGGAAGGATATCTACTAGTTATTGCAGACAGTTCAGAGATATTTCTTCAGAGAACAAATCAAAGAGAAACGCCTTTCAGAAAAGGAGAGCTAGATTTTGCTGCGTCAGAAACTGGATTATGCAACAGAAGAAGCAAAGCAGAAACTGAAACTAATATCCCTAAATAAAAGGAAGAGGCAAATGCAGCAGCTCAGGACCATAGTGAAAAGTCAGAAAACAAAAGGACAAAAGGCAAATCTCCTCCCTCTACCTTCAAGGAAAGAAACTGAAAATTGAATCAAAATGATAGAATCACAAACACAGCAGTAAGGTAAAGCAAAATACAAAAGTAAGATAGGAAGCAAGAGGTCTCCCAAAGAAAAGACGATATGGCAGACACTTATTATAAACTGACAGTCACATCTTTGGGCAATAACAGCTGGAATCAATTTTACATCTGAACATCTCCCTGCAGGTGATGTTTCACTGTTGTTGTTCAGGATGCTAAGAAATGATGCAGCATGAGAGAGTCCTCTTTGTTCAGTTCTTAACAGCTCTTTCCTTACTCAGAATGCTTCTGCTAATCGACAGCCATTTCTGAGAGGAAATCAGCCTTTCTGCTTCTGTTTACAGCAGGGGTAATGCACTTGTGTTCTGGGCTATTACACAAGCTCATGAACTTGTGGTGGGTGGCTGCTGTTTTGTGCATGAATGCTTCACACCAGCTTCCTAGGTATCACCTTAATTTTACAGATTTTCAAAATAGGAAATCAATGATTTCTAATGGAAAGTCTTTTCTGCCAATCTAATCAACTAAATTAAGGCACCCATTTAATTTAAAATAGGTTTTAGAGAGTATTACTTTTTTGCCACCATGCCTATTTGAGTTTGCCATGGGCTAGAATCATAAAGCTTGTGTTCTCAGCAAAATCTATGCAAAACTGTTAGAGTACTTTTAGAGTCTTTAATGCTTTCCTACTTAAATATCAGATTTCATAGGGAGGGGGAGTGGGGACTGGAAAGAAAGAGGAAGATCTGCACTCACACATACAGGCTTATGCATAACCCTACTCATATGTCCCCCACAGAAATGTACTTGTCCTTTGCCTCACTGCTGCATAAAGCTTCAGGTTTTCTTGTAATAGGGATATTTTCTTGCTACTATCATGAAAAATTCAAAATGTATTTACATCAGTAGTTCACTTCACTTCACTGAAACCCCTGTTATCCATGTCATACCACAGTTTGCCACGTATCAACTTGGCTTGCATAATTCTTCATTGCTGCCCCACTGCTGCCTTTTTGAAGGCAAAAGCCTTTTCCGAGAGGCACTGTGACTGAGACGGAGCTTGTAAAGACTGACGTCCTCAAAATCTGTGTGCTGCTCAGAGCTCTGCTTGGTTGCTGTAGGGTGTGGGAAAGAATTTAAATTCAAGTCAGCTAGAAAGTTACATGTTTAATTTCTTATTTGATATATTTAATGTTCTTTTTTGGCACAGAAGGGTTCTTGAAGAGTATCTGGGATTAATTGTTTACAGGTATGTCTTTTTAAATTGTGGGAAGTTTTACATGAGATGCTAAATTTTCTTCCTGCTCTTATGCAATCTTCACTAATCTTCTTGGTTATGCTGTGGCTACACTGTTTAATTAGCAATTGTTTTTGTTTCCTTGACTGAACTGTTGCTGCACCCTTAACAGCTTTTGGCTCGTTACATAAATTGCAGCATTGTCTTCTTTTCGTAGCAGGAATTCTGAGATTTCAGCTGAATAAGTGTGTGCATGAGCAAAGGTGTGGACTCAGAAAATACAGCGTTAAACTGTTCTCATGTTGCTAATGAGCTGCTGGGGTAAAAGAGGCTGCATCTGGCTGAATAACATCTCACTCGAGGGCAGTGTACAACAACTGGTTAAGCTTGCAGTCACAGATACAGACCCACAATTCCTGATGCTCTCTCTCTTCCTCATGCTTACCAGCCCCCTCTCCATCTAGCTAAACTCTCCATTTTAGAACTGAAGAAGTCTTCTGATCTGGCACCAGGACCTTGCCAACCCCTGGGTCTCTTACCATTGGCACTTAGCTCATCCACAGCTCCTTCCCAAGGACTGTCTGGGAAGGCAAGTTTCTGAGAAGAAATTGTGGCCTGGAGGTCAAAATGTAACAACGCGTAGCTTTGGACGTAGGATACCTCGATAGCTTGGGTGTAGCAAACCGTACCTCATCCTGAAAAACGACATGAACTTTCCTTCTGAGCCCCAGAGAGCCCCATCTCCTGTGTGAAAGCCTCCGTCAGCGGAGGCTCTGTGGGGCATAATTTCTATGAGAGTTGTACAAGCAGAGGAAGCAGGAAGAGCTGATGTAGCCCCAAGGAAAAGGCAGCAGGCAGCACCCCCTGAGGGGCTGACTTGGCCCTAACTGCAGCCAGTAGCAGAGCTGCTGATGTCTTTGAGCCAAACCTCTCGGAGCTGATGTTGGATGGAGGCAAACGAAGCTGTCTTGGTGTTAACTTCAGCTTCCATGAAGGGTGAGGAAAATGAATAAGGAGGTTGATGTTTTCACAGCTCTACTCATCCGTGTGTAGATTTCTTACCTTTTTTTTTTTTTTTTTTTTTTTTTTTACAATGTCTTATATTCTATTTGAAGAAACTTGACTGGTCTCTGCTCTGCACTCACCCTCACTTTTGCTGCTGAGCTGGTTCTTCCCCAGATCTCAACAATTCTAATTTAAAAAAATTAAGACACTTTACTTTACAATAGTCTGCCAAGCACAACTACTGGAAACAAAGGGAAGCAGAAAACCAAACAGGTCTGACAACAGAGACTTATATTAAGGAATATTAATTTTAAAAAAGGTTAAAAAACACGCCTGATATATAACGGTCTGAGTATTACAAGTACCGATTGGATGTGGCTCACCTAAAAGCAGTCAGTCACTGTCACTTACAATGGTAAAGAAACAGGAATGGGTTGACAGTTAGAAAAGACAAAGATGGAGCTGTGGTTACCTGGCCTTTCCTGCTCATTTTAATTTGTACTCTGGCACGTGCGTGCAGTCTAGCTGATGATGGTTCTTAGGTGGAGTCAATGGAGCATCTCTTCAATACAACCTCGAGGGTAATGTTGGCAACGTGTTGGTAACACAATGTTCTTGCTGTCCACCAAGAATTAAAAGCAGCTGATCTAGGCAGAGTAGAAGAATAGACGTAAGGAAGACGTAAAATTGATGCTTTGACAGATAGGTCATATTAGTTGAGTAGACTTCAAACTCTCAGGGGTGAGAAACAGACACTTTGAGATATGTTTATTCTCTTTATATTGATGTGCAAAACAGATTGTACAAGTTGTATTGTAGATAGACTTGTTTTGTTATGTTAATTGTAGGAGCACCCTAAGGTAAAGGTAGCTATTTGCACTGCAGATATTAAATTAGGTGAATATGATCCTATAGATATCATCTTCAAGGAGAATAAATTATGGCCATTGCAGGATGTCACCTGGTTAGCCAGAGTAAAGGCTTTGGGAGACCAGCTTGATTTTCCATCTTTTTATATCGGAGTACTCAGGAAGAAAATATGAAGAAGGCAGAAGGAAGAAGTCATATCCTGTGAGGACGAATTGAGGACCTTGGGGTTGTCTAGTCTGGAGTAAAAGAGGCTTAGGAAAGACATCAGTCCTCCCTACAGCTTTGTGAGGAGATGTGAAGGGAAGGGATGTGCTGATCTCCCTGGGATCCAGTAGTGTTCCAGTCTCATTCCCTGGAACTTTTACCCTACGGACAAGTGTGAGGTGAGAAGGAAAAGGACAGAGCTGACTTAGTCAAAGCTATGATTTTGATGAAGTACATATTCTCCCAGCCAGGAGAGCAGAGTTTGGTGCCAAGGGTAGCACATATGCCAAGGAAATGCTCAGCTGACTGTCTCCTTTGCCTATGCCTCCACCCTCGCAGGCTGGCTGTGCTCCATATGCCCTTGCCTGGTTTCCCAGCAGCAGGAGGAGGTCTGCTTGTGCAGGAAAGGTGTTGTGTTGGGTGAAAAGCTGACCTTAATGAGGCATTCACTTTAGGACACACCTGATTCAGTGTTTTTGTGGGAGAGACAGCTCTGCTGAAATTCTGTCATGATGAAAACACACAGGGTAAAGAGGTGGTGAGATTGAGTTCACTTCTGCCCAACCCAGAGAATATAAATACAGCCATAAGCAGGATATAAGCTGTTTGTAGACCTTCATGATCTTAAAGCTGCCTAACTTACTTTGAACACTCATAACAAGAGGAATAATGACAAAGACTTATTCAAAGACTGATTGCAGGTTTTTTTTTTTCAAATATCCTTCTCTGTTTCCATATCAGTCCATTTAAAATAGTTTGGTTTTGCCCTAGCAGCAAATAAAACTAGTCATTGACTGAATAATAATCTTCTAAAACCTGACTGCAGAAACTTCATGAATGAGCATAGAAAGAAACAGATTATAAAATTTATTTCTTCTGAGCGTGTTTACGTCTCTGAGAATGGCTTCTGTGGCAAAATGAGTCCATTTTCTTTATAAAAGAATTTAAAATATAGCTTAAATAAAAACTAAATATTCTGACAAATGTTTCGAAAAAAGAAAAAGAAAAGAAACATACTGAAAGTGGTCCAGAAGCCCAAAGGCTCTTTCTCTGAGCTAGGAAATGAGCAGCTGCCTATGAAAGAGGCAGCTGAACTGGGAATAGGAGGTAACTCACCTACAACTCAATGACACTTCTTGCCCAGTCTCACACCATAAATATCCATGATTGCTGGGCTGCATACCCCAGAGCAGACACTGCTCTACTCCTGTCAAAATATTATGAATCGTTCTGAACTGTCTTGTAGAAAAAGTTAGTTATACAAATCTGATCTCTTTGGTTGAGGAATCTGGTATTTCTCACACACATGAAGTGGTCTCCTTACCATTCCTTACCAAGAGTTCAGTCTAAACTCCATTTTGCTCTAGTTTGCCTGAATTCATCACAGGGGTGGTGTTGAGGTCAGTGTAAAACATATTCAAAGATTCTTACATGTGTATTGCAGTCCTTGCAGGATATGTTTTGTGAAAATGCCACAGAGATCTAGTACTGCCCATCATAGCCTACTCCAGGTCTACTCCTAGCATAGTTCATATCCATGACAAAGAGGAAAACATCTCAGAAATTATATCTACATTGGATTGAATTAGATACAATATTCCATTTCAGTCTCATGGTTGATGTTCAGAGCAACATTACAGTAACTAACCCTTGGTGCCTGTGAGAGAAACAGCTTTTTGTGCTGCTGTGTTTTTTCCTCTGTGTTCCTGTGCTCTTCTACTGTATTTTCCTAGTACAGCAGGGAACATGGGAGGCTTTGATGTTGTCTGAAGCCCAGAGTGTTTCACACAAGGAGCACATATACCAGTCACAAATATGTGAGATATTAAAATTTCTATTCTTTTACTACTTGTAACATAAAAGAACCATGTTAAATGCAGTGATATTTACACTTTTCTTCAATTGCTTGTAAGATTGCCTAAGCAGTAAAAGTGGAGTTGTAAACACATTTATTCATAGATTAACAGTTATACCCTTGAGAATATTTCAAGCAAAACTGCATTCAAATAGGCTGTTTATTTGTTTTAAGGACTTTTTAAAAAATCAACAATTAAATAGTCCATCTGTTCCCCAAACACTTCTAGTTAAACATTTGACTATACAGTTCTGAAATGGCAATTTTGCTAAATTAAACATTCTGTGTTGCTTGTGTATAAATCCTTGACTGCTACAGGGAAGCAAGAGAGTAGACAAAAGCTTGGATTTGCCAAATTAAAATATTGTGTATATCAGTGGAATTACACCCACCTATAGTACAATAGGTTACTCTTTTCCTCTTTCTTCTTAGAAAACTACAAGATAAAAATATTCCCTTCTGAAAGCTGAGTTAATCTTACAATTAGAGAACACAATAAATGGGTCTAAAATCACTGGGAAAGTACTTTCAGCATGTGTTTGTGGAAATAGCTTTTCAAAGTGTGTTTATATCCCCTAGATTTCTTTTTCCTACATTTTAATGTTGAGCTAGAAATTGCTGGTATTCCTGTTGAAATGAGCCTCCACTCTAAAACCAGTGCAAAGTGTTGCTAATGTTAAAAATGCATACAGACAGAAAAAGGGTGATTAGAGATAATTCATATTTTTCATTAAATGAATGTACATTATTCTCAGAGCAAAGTGCTTTATTATTAATGGAAATCCATGATTGCTATTAATTACACATTTTTAAGTGCTTTCATTTTAACCTGTCATTAATTTCCCATAGTAAAATTATGTGTTCCAACTTCGAATTTTCTCAACTTTACTTTGCTCTTAAATTGTATCAAGATTTTCCTTTGGACAATCTGGTTTTTGGTGAGCATTTCTTCCATTTAACAATAACCGTCCCTTCAGTCTCCATCTTGCTTCCTCAAACTACTACTTTGAAATAGTTTTATATTTTTCTAGAGTAGAAATACTTTGAGGATACAGAATCAAATTTTAAACTGTTATTTTATTGCCCCTACTATTATTGAGTGTTAATTTGTGCAATCAGGTATTGGAGATAAATCCAATATGCTCTTTTTTTTTTTTTTTTGCACGCTAGTTAGTTAATTAATGAATGAAATTTTCCTTCAGTATTTTTTTTTTCTTTTACATGGGCTGGCAACACTCCAAGAAATAATTCCTTGAAATGTCTGTATTTTGATTCATCAGAATATATCTCCAAAAATCAATCCGTATATGCGAAACTGACACAGAGGCTGAACAACTTTGTAATCACAGATGGTGGGACAGATGCTTCACATGAATTACAGTTATAAAGAAACATCAGCACTCATAGGAATGAGTATATTGTCTTCAATGTGTCCTGATGATGCCAAATAAAATTGCATGAAATAAGGGAAATTTTGCTTTACTATTATTTTAGTGGTGTTCCACGACTGTGACTAGGAATATGTTTGACCCAATCTGTCTTTGAATTCCAGTAGAGAAATTAAAAAATACAGGAGCCTGCTCAAAGAACAAGCAAACTAACCAGGAATATTTACATAGGAAAGAAGCTAGATTGTCAAATAATAAAATAACAAAATGCAATAAGGAGCAAAGTTTTTAACAGGCATGGCATCAATGTTTTTGCCTCATACCTTGCTTCTGCCTCTGTGAAACTGTTCAAATCATAGAATGAATACTTACTGCTAAACTACCCTTATTTAATTTTACTGTTTTCTTGTATATTTACCTTTCCTTTTTTTAAACACACTCTGTTGTTCTGGCATGTTGTCTGTGATTTTCATAGCCAGTAATTTCTGAACAAGAGAATAGAAAGATCTGAAAGCTGAGAGGCTCTGGCAGAGGAAAACTTGAAGTGATGCACAGTGAGGTAATTTGAAGTTTAGATAGGATAATTTAGATTTATCTGGAAGTCTAGGAAGGAAAACATGCATTTTAGCAAGGATATAAAGAAAGAAAAGGTGATTTATTGGCAGGTTGCAGGCTAGGAAAGAAGGACAGAAATGAGGCCATGGGAAATCAGAAGACATTGCAAATTAAATTAAGTTTATGCAACACAGAATCTGTAGGAGGAAATATATACCGTGATGACTTCACCTGTTGTCACAGCACTGGATTTAAAGATGAGTCATCCGGGATGAATATTACCTTATTTGAAGAGGATAAAATGTTAATACTAATCTCAAATGGACAAACAAAATGATCCTTGTGGATCCCTTCCAGCTCAGAATATTCTGTGATTCTGTAAAATCAAGTTAAAACCTCAGCTGCAAGCACTTCATACATATTAAATTAAAGGATATGTTCCTGTTGTGTCTTTAGAGAATTAAGCAAAGGAAAACAGGAGGTAAATATTATTTTGGGGGCTTTCTTTTCTCAGTTTTGTCGGTGTGGATTATATTTGTTTTAGAATGCTGCTCTACTCTTTTTACTGTTTTGTTTTTTGGCTTCTTTTGTAGCAATAGCAAAATTAATTGGACTGTTTGCCAAATAGCAAAAGCCAACTAGCTTTGAAAATTCATTCTCCTTCTTCTTTTACTTTACTACAATGAAGATAACAAAATTGAGCCCAAACAAAAATCTAGGCCCAAACTCACAGCACAATACCTGACAACAGGCAAACTCCACAGGTAAAAATGAGGATATGTTCTGATTTTTGCACAACCTACATTTATTGACTCATGATACTTCATTGTTAAATATGTTTTTATTAGTATTGTCTAAGGGCTTTATGAAACAGATGAAAAGTACAAGGTTCCTGCCTGAAAACCTGTGGCTCTGATTCAGAAGTGAAGCAGCAAGGAAGTAAGGGAGAAGAAAGGGGATGTGAGAAGAGCTAACCACCAGAGTAGGCAGGTTTTCTGGCTGCACTGCACTTCTAAGGTCAGCTAGCTTAACTTACATGTGAGAAGAAAGATTTCACCTGTGTCCTAGACTCAAAACAGAACCAGACGGGGTTAAACTGTCCATTATATTTTCTTCCTTTCTATCATGTTTTAAAAATGTTGTAGAGTGTATAAGCCTTTCAAAAAGTGCTATCTTGGCTAGTAGGTGTTAAAACCAATGTGCAGATATTTTACTGGCCTATTCAATAATGATTTGGGAAAAATTACTTATCTCAGTTACATTATTAATGATCTCTTAACATGGAGTAGCAGCTATCCCTAGCCCACCCAGGAATTTACCTTCCTTTTTTGCCATGGATCCTCTAGACCCTTGGCTTTTTGCACCATGCTTGGAAGTTAATCATGCTATTTCCAAACAATGCAGAACACAAGTTTCCAAATACTAAGACGCTGCCTGCACCCTGATGGCAACAGACCTCTTTTATAATGACAGGTTTGCTTTCCTAGATTGACGAAGAGGTGCTCTCTCTGGAGGACAGAATATAGGCTATGCTAAATTCTGGATGTATTCCCCAATATCAAGAGAGTTGCAACTATGCCAGCTCTAATTTTGAGATAAGAAAGAGTGGAACAGTCTCAAAAATAGAATATGATTGTGGGTTTCAGGTGAGGATTTTCTTGTGCATTTAACAGTCATAGAGGAAAATGTTAATTCTTGGTCACTATAAAAAACCACAAGCTTTTCCATATGAACAGATAAGAGGAATTAAGAACTTCTTATGTTTTCTTGTTTCAGCTGAGAAATTTAAATGGAATGGTACTCAAAAAGTGCAGGAAAAAAAAGATATGAAATGAGGGTTTTGGAAAGATATAAAAAAAAAAATCTGCCAAAGTGAGACTGCCAATGCTGCATCCAGAGAAGCTTTATATTAATTATCTGTGTTCATAAAGTAAGAATGATTACATCAATAAAGGGTGATTCATAGTTAAGTGGTGCCTTTCAACCACACGACATCTATTGAGAACAAACACCGTGCTCCAGATGGAAGCCAACTAATGCACTAACAACATAATTACAATGATTGCAGCTGTGACAAAGGGTATGAGTGGCTTTCAACCACAGCATACAACAGCTTACAAGAAATTCATTTTTGTTAGTTAAGTATGTTGCAGTTTTTGTTATGAGAGCAACTAGAACAGAACTGGACCTGTTGGCTTATGCTAGACACTACAGAAATTGATAAGAAGGGAAGCAATTATTAAGACTGCAAGGAAAAAAAATCTAAAACCGAGATAGCATTCTGCTATTATTTTTATCGTATTGCTGTGCTGCCTGTGAGTTTTCATGTGCATACATATGCGGAAAGGGGGGATAGCTCCTGTTCTCAAATGAGAAAATAGATTCAGGGATGGGATTATTTTCACTGGACTTCTAATTCTTGGCTCCCTGTACAGGTACTGAAATGAGCAGACTCTTTCAGAGTGTGATGCATTTTGTCATATTTTAAACTTTGATTTTGCGGGGGGATTATTTTTGACGTAGCTGATCTGCTCCTCTGAGTGAAGGGGTCTAGGATGATGTACTCACATATGCACACACACATATTGTAAAAGTCTTTATGAGACCAGATGTATTACACCATTGAATAAATACTGAAAGACCAATGAAACAGTGCTGACATAAATAAGACCATGCATTCAAGTTAAGAATAGTCATAATACCCCAACTTAAGTTGTCCTTTGTGTGTAGCAAAGCAAAAGTGAGCTTTGAGAAAGGCAAGACTGGTAATTATTTAAAGACTACCCATTGCAGAAACAAGGCAACACATGGAAAAAAGTGGAAAATTGTGAAGATTTAAAGGTTTAACATCACTGAATATTGCAGGTATGTTGCCAATGGAGCTCTGTCTAAAAGGTGACAGCCTGTGAAGGGGTTCCAAAGCGGAGGAAAATGTGGTGCTCTGTGGGTTTGCAGAAAAGTTGCTGATGAGTAAATACAAGAGGAAGGTTTATCCTAAAAATCAGCACCCAGAAGTGCTACAACACAGATCTTTGCAGTTTGACATGACCCATCCGTAAGTCCTACCTCTTCCAAATCCACCATGGACACAAATCTGCAATGCTGCCTCTGAAATCTCTGTTTCTGAGGAGACTGTTCACCCCCAATCTGATATCTTCATACCACTACATATACTGCAACACCACTGAGCAGGCGGAATGATGAAAAGTACAGCATTTATTAAGTAGAACTTTAGGTCAGATACTTTATTAAAGACCTAGGGAATGTTTGCGTAAAACAAAACTTTCTACTTTAGTAACATTATGCTAAATTTTATTAAAAATCTGGGGCCTTAGGTTCAAAGAACCCTCCTTCCCTCTTTCCTACCAGCAGCTAACCTCCACCCAGCCCTGCACCCAGTTAAAGAGAGGTGGGAATATCCTCTCCCCATAGGCACTACCTTCCTGTTGATCCCCTCTAAATTGTTTTTACGCCTTCTAAGTTCGAGATAAATCCTTCTTCCTTTCTTTCTCCATCCTTAATTCTCACATCTGAGCTCAGTGAAACAGAGCACTGATAGCTTATCTAGCAGTAGAGGCACAAAATTAACTTTGCTATTTAAAGCACTTTCTGCCTTATTACAGTTGGAAGCCTTTTTCAATCTCCAAATTACATATCGTAACAAGTACTGGCTATACACATGTTCTATTAAATTAATAATCTTCATTGTGGCCTTAGCTTTTGGCAGGGACTACTCATGGCAACCCATTATTACTTGCTGACACAGTCTTGAGAAATGTTCTGTCAAAACCACCTTCTCCCTCTTTTATCCCGTTCTGTTACTTTCGGAGGTAACTATCAGTGAAATAAGTAGCTAGAAAAATCTAAATAGAATTTAAGGCACTGTTTGGAAAAGAACAGAATAAATCAGAAAGCACTATTATCAGGCCACATATATTCAGGATATCCCTGCTGCTTAGGCATTATTTTCCATTCTGTTCATCATTTCTCAAAGGGATAGAGTATAAGCAGAAAAAGTAAAAAGAGAGGCCACAAAAGTCACAAGGAAAAATTTCTGTACAAAACCTGATTAGATAAAGGGTTTTGAAGTTGCGGAAAAATTATCCAAATATCAAAAAAATGGAAATTCATATAGAAGAGAGAGATATAATTTATTCAGTATTTACAACAGTGAAAGAAAAGGAGGACACTGACTGAAATTGTTGGGCAGTATGTTTAAAACAAACTGACAATACATCTTGTGAAAGATTAAACTTAGGTTACTTTTCCTAAAATGTTGTGCTGTCCAAGGTATAAGCATATACAAAAGGTTTAAGCAAATTCGAGAGAACAGACTTGCCCAGTCTTTCTGGGTACCATGGTCCCAATGGTGTCCAGCACAAGAATTCCCTGGACATTTGTTCTCCAGTAAATTGCAGGATTTTAATTGGAAAGGAGGGGGTGGAATAACTTTTTGTATATGCTAGTCTACCAGCCTCCGGTTCAGCAGGCCTTCACCAGAAGTTTCAGCTGAGCCATCTGGATTAACTTTGACCTGAAAAAGTTCTGCCTTGAATACTCAAGTTCACTTGGCTCAGACAAGTTGATTCAAGTTTGTAGGTGAGTCCATTTTAACCACTTTATTTTTTTGTAGTAAGAATGTATGTTATACTACCTTGAATTAAGAGTTAGTTTAAGAATGTCCACTGAGTGACTTCACCAGTTTATAAAATCTTTAAAACTCATTTCATTAAGTAGACAAGATCTGTGAAAATGTGACCTCATCAGTGCCATTATTATATTTTTTACAACATCACCTTTATGTAAAGTGCACTAATGGGCTAGAAAGGACATGATTACATAAAACAATACAGGCAGATTCTATTGGAGCATTGTAAGGTTAAAAAAAATCTTCCTCTTCCAGTATAATGTCTGCTGGTGTGGAGGCTGATGGTCTAAGGCAGAGTGAAGCACAGCAAAAAGCTTTTCAAGAAAGTTTTGTGTTCCTTAGGAACTCCATTTTTTCCATAATTTAAATCTATGATCCAGAACTAAAAGAAACCTTTACACTTCATTAGCAAACCAAATATGACTGTGCCACTAATGCTTTGAGATAACATTGATGATGAATGATTTTCTATGCTGTACTTTAATGGTACCTGGCTGCTTCAAATTTTAGAGTTGGAGATACACATGGCTAAACTGAATTTGATAGATAGTTTACTTACCTCTGGAGTTGCCAAGTTGACACTTTACTGCTTATGGAGTTTTCATGCTTTTACCTGAATTTATAAGCAGAATCTTGGGCAAAAGCTTGTAAATGTGACTCGTCCATAATCTCTGCATGAATTAGATCAGGTGCCTGTGCACCAGAAGACAATTTAAACATCAGTACCATTGGCAGTCATAATCTGCCAAAACACAGAAATTTAACAGAAAACTAAACATGAAAATTCTGTCAGCCATTGGGTATGCATCTGTTGCTAATTTGGTGCTTTGGCTCTCAGAGCAGTCAAACCTGACCTCAAAGCTCAGATCATATACAAGATGAAATGCTCCTCTTGTTAAATTTAGTGGCAAAATTGTTCTTGTCAGGAAAGCCAGCTTTTCAGAATGGTTTTCCAGAGAAAGATTAATTGTTCTGAGGTTACAGTAGTTGTGCTACTGCACAGTTCTGTTACATATAGAGTTCATATAATTAAAATTTATTTCAGCTGTACTCTGTATATTCCTTTCTTATTTTGACTTGTGCTTTATCTTTTTTTTTTTTTAAACACTTACCTGTTCGGAAATAAATCACACTCCCATTTGATACTAGTAAATGCAGGAACTGTTTCTACTTTTTCCTTGATGAATCTTGGTGCTTTTCCTTGTCCCATTTTTCCTTAGCTAAAACCAACTAGTGTAACAACAATATGTTTAAGAACTTTATATTTCTTGGTGATTTTGCCGGTGCATTTTAATACAGCCTGACTTGTACTTCATAAAACTGATAGCATTTAAGTGGTACCGTACATAAACATTGTTAATGAGGTAGAATATGTGTTTTTTGTATTTTGTTAATATCAAATAGGGTTTTTTCCAGTATTTATTCCCTCCCCTCAGCACCTCTTCTGGTTCTTGTCCTTATGGAGTGAAACTCTGTATGGTGTATCCCAAATAAAACATATCTCAGATGTTTTATCTGAATTTTTGTTTGAAGTAGCATAGTTTTAAGAAACAATAGAATTTATGCTGGATCCTCCTTATGCAAGTGGTTGTATTTGGACCCATGTCAAAATGTCAAAATTTGATATATCAAATGCCAATGACTATGACCCATAATAGCCTGTTTTAAGGGAGGCATCAATTTTTCAATATTGCTGCTATGCAACAATGACAAAAAAGACACGGCTTGTTTCCTATGTACCTCTGGAGGTTTAAAATTTTCCTTCAGATAAGCTTGCTGACTTTTCAATCCCTATCTGAATGTTATCCAATTAATTTTGGACTTAATTACTTAAAAAATAAGATTTGTAAAAATTAAAACAAAAATAAAGTTCAATGTTTAAAATTATGCAAAAAAGTAGGGAAAAGTGAGTAGTTTCATATTCAGAAACTGCAAGAGAAGTTTCATCTAAAGCAAGGTGCTGGGAGATGAAAAATGAGAACTAATTCCCTCTTATTTAAGAATGGCTTTGTGATTTTGGAAGTATGCTCATTTTTTGTTGTTAAAACTGAAAGGATGCTCCAGCTGTCCTCAGAGCCCTTGCCCAATAGCAAGTGTTCTGATAATACATTTTTGCTGCACTTTTATTATAAAAAATAACTGCTGTGTCTCTGATAAAATTAACTTCATTGGAACAGCTGGCAAATTTTAGTTTTTGAAAAGAGGAGTCCCGTTGAGCACTCCAGTTGCAAAGAGGATATAAATTACAATAAAAATCATGTCATATAAGAGACAAGACATATATGATCAGTGGTGGTATACCAGAGGGTTAGATCACACTTTTCTCAACACTTAATCAATGCTAATAACTATATATTTGCATCTATTTGCATTTAGGAAAGATCTTAAGGATACACTTGAGGTTAAGCTGAGGTTAACATGCTAACTTACTGAGATCTCCTTGATTACATAAAAATCCTTTTTAGTATAAGACAGGAAGCATGGATCAGTATTTTAGTTTATTAACAGGTATATTTGAAACCCATATTCTGATGAGAAATATAATTTTTAGAATTCGTCCTTCTGGCTCCTGTCAATATCCCTTTGTTGGAAAGTTGTTGACACTTCAGATGAAGGTAAAAATTACCCTGAAAATACACTTGGGAAGTAGCATAAGATTTTGACCATTTTAGGACATGAGCCAAGAGACCTGGGGCTGGTTTGAACATGCTGTTAATGTACAGCTGCCAATACTATCAGGTTTCTCAGGTGATGCAGGGAATCTGGCTCTTCCTGTGGGCCAGGAAAGAAACAGAAACATCTATGTACACATACATCCCCTGGGGAGCACTGTGAAGAGCCAAATGAATCCCAGACACAGAGACTGAAAAAATATTAAAAGGTACAAGGACACAGAGCCCACTGTCTCTCTCTTCCTCTCTCTCTCTCCCTGTAAAGCTGTTACAATGTTAAATTGCCTCGCATCTCTCAAATTGTTTTTTGCTGCAAGATTGAAATAGTCTAACTTTTAGCTGTATTCTGCAGAGCATACAGCTTTGTTAGCAAGGTGGAAAAAATTCCCACCCCAGCAAGCCTTTCAGTATGCAAGTACATTCACCCAGCTGTGCCTTCACAGTCTCTTATTAAATCGGTAGAGTTCTTTAATCCTCACATTTAAAAGGTCGGTTTCCCGCTTGGGCCTATTTTATGTCTTTCTTTTGAGCTCTTGTTTGTATTTTTATGTCCTTCTTAATTCATTGTGAGACCAGCTGCTTCCTTCCTGGTGTACTGCACCAGGTCATGTTTTACTTTTCTGAAGTCTTCTTGGGAGTTTGCTGGTGTTTCAGGATCACCTTATTCTGGACAAGGATCCTGGTCAGGGTGCTGTTAAGAGGAGTATTCTCTCTCCCCTTTATCTCATATAGAGTTGGTTTTGCATGGCCTGGTTTTTGGCAGCAAGGGACCACAGAAGTGGCTTCTGTGAGAAACTGCTGGAAGCTTCCACCATGTCCAACAGAGCCAATCCCTGATGGCTCTGAAGATGGACATGCTGCTGGCCAAAACTGGGCCAATGAGAGACTGTGGTAACGCCTCTATGATAATGTATTTAAGAAGAAATCAAAACAAACGTTGATTGTCCAGTTTTAATTCCAGCCAGAGAAGAGGAGGAGGTGAGAACATCTGAGAGAAACAGCATGGCCACACCAAGGTCAGTGGAGAAAGAGGGGCAGGAGGTGTTCCAGGTGCCAGAGCCAAGATTCCTCTGCAGGCTGTGGTGCAGACCATGCTGAAGCAGCCGTGCTCCTGCAGCCCATGGGGATCCACGGGGGATGCAGAGATCCACCC
>VZTG01009609.1:125428-261543 GCA_013397845.1 Melanocharis versteri | reverse complement strand
GGGGGGGGCGGGGGGGGAAGTGTTTTTAAGGACTAATTTTACTTCTTGTTATCCTGCTCTGATTTTTGTTAGTAACAAATTCACTTAATATCTTTAAGTAGAGCCTGCTTTTGCCCTTGGAGTGTTTTCTCCGGGTCCTTATTTCAACTCATGAACCCTTCATTATGCTTTCTCCCCTCTGTCTAGTTGCAGAGCAGAGTGAGAGAGCGATTTTTGTGGGTGTCTGGCATTTGGCCAAGGTCAAGCCACAGCAGAGAGTTTCCGGAAAGGAAGCTGAGCAAGTGCTCGTGCTTTCCCTCAGAAAAAAATTTAAGGTATTGCAGAAGAAAATTTTTCTGACAAGCCAAACAGAAGGTTTCAGCTCAGTCAGCTGTAGTGAGAAGAAAGAAGGAAGAATGACAGGCAATCAGGTCTATGGGTGCAAGGATGGAGGTGGGAGGTGAGCATCCCAGAAATCCAGAACCTGAGGACTTCTCTGCCAGATCAACACAAACACCAGAAATCTGTGATTTCAGCATCCAGTGAGATGGACTGGATATTTATCTCTTGCACAGTCCTGGATATGATTTTTTTTTCCCCTTCTTTTTTTTTTCTTTTTTTTTTTCTCCAATCTGAAAGGCCTTCCTAGCTGCTTTTTGCTTACACTCGGATGTCACATTGAAGTGGTGATGTGATGTCACACATCAGCAGCCTCTAACCTACAAACTTCTAGTCTTGATGACAACTGTATTAAAACTTTCAGTGGGTTGTAAGCATTTAATTAGGGAATACAGTATTCTGAAGCAGTTTGTCTTCCTGATTATTTAATGCTCCAATGAATTTTGTGTCATCTACAAAGTTTATCAACAATGATTTTATGTCATTGCTTAGCTTCCGTATCTGCTATATTTTATAGTACAATGCAATTATGAGGCAATATTCTGTTGTGAACTATACGAAGACATTTGTTTTGATTACTTAAAATAAAATGCCCAAATTGTCATGGCAGCTTTTACAAATAATGTAAAAGAAAGGATAAATAATACAATAAAACTATGAAACCTGAAATTTGCTCCAAACCATGGCCAATCTGTTCGGCATTGCTGTAAAAGACAAGATACTATAAAATTCTCTCTTGGCTTCTCAAGAAACAAGAGTCTATAGCTCTGAATGTTACTCTGCCCTTCAGATAAGGCAGAATGGGGCTCCTTTAGGTCAGCTGAGAGCAAATCCAAGACTTCTTTTCCACAAGGACTCAGTAAAGCAGGAAGTGTTTAGGGATAATGCTTCTGCCACTCAGTATGTGGCACAAACCAGCTCGCTCTAACTTTCCTGAAAAAAGCTCAAGGCCTGTGAGCACCATGAATTTGTTCTGCACCACACACTCTAATGATCATTCGTAAAGACAAGCTATTTCCATGCAAAAAAAGAAACTGCAGGCAATTCAGGACTGCTGGAGTGCTTCCAGAGTGGCCTGTGTGTGGTGGCCCTGTGCTTCACAGACCTGGATTGGGCTTGGGGTGCTGTTATGATCATAATTCCAGATGCGTGGTGACAGCAAGCAGGTTTCCCTGTGAAAAAAAACCAAGGTCCCCAGGTTAATTTGCATCTACAAACATTTTATGACCTACCCCAGAAGGCATTTTTGGGGAGGGGTGGTCTTTGGTGGTCACAGATGAGCAGTGGCTTCTTAGCAGCGTTTGCTACAGTGGACAAAAGTCCTCTGATGATCGTAACAATGTGTGAGCCATGAGCCATTTCAGCCTCTGACAGTGCTCTGCTAGCTGAAACACAGCAGGGTTCTCATTCTGATGCTGAATACCTCTCCTTCTTCAGTGTGTCTGAAGTGTACCCTTTTGAAAACTCAGGGTATTGTATGCTAGGATTGTCCAGAAAATCAAAACTTTTCCTACTTCCTGTATTATTACTAAAGACCATTGGAAGGTTATTTATCATCAGTTAAGCTACCAAAGGACAAGTCTACTTCAGACCCATTGAATACCTGGTACAGTTTCCTGAGATTTTCAAGGATGTCATTTGCATAGATTGATATGTTGGAGAACTATTTTGATTTATAAAGCATTTCATCTTAAATAGGTTTACTTTTAGAAATATGCCTGCATTATGTAAGATTTTAAATAATTCAACCACCACTGTGTAGAAAAGTAATGATTAAACACACAAGATACAGAAGAAAGGCCATTTCAAGGCTGTTGATCAGTTAGGTAGACAACTTAGTATGCTGAATAGCCGGTGTTATTCCCCTGAAATTATCCTCCAGTGCAGTTTAAAGCATCCTGTATCTCCTGTAAGGCATTATTTATACAATGTTAGGCAATGCCCTCCATTGTATGGCTATACTGAATTCTTACGAGACTGAATGGGAATCACAGTAAATGTAATTTATTTCTGAACAGTAACTACAAAATTAAAGTTAAATTAAGAATTAGAGTTAAAATGTCAAGTTGCTTATCACTTGGGTGTCATTAGCAAAATTTTTATTTTTTAATTTCAAAAAGCTTTATTTATTAGAGTTTTTCCGAGTGTGCTGCATTGAAGAAGCCTTTTATGTGTTGAAAAAGCATTTTTCCTCTGAAAGTCTGAAATTCTATGATAAATCACTCTGCTGTCCCAATACTAAGATCAAGATGCCTTTGTTGTTCTTCCCTAGAAACTTTTATGATAAGACCTTGTAATTATGTGTGGTCAGATTTCTGTATCTATGGGGAAGCCCTGTGACAATGTCTGTCGAAAGCATTTTTAGTGTGGATTCAGCTGCAAGAATCAGCACTTCCTAGAGGACCACATCTCCAGATGGAACGGAGAGCCTGGTCATGCAATTGTCAGCCATGTACTTGTTCCTTTCGCTGCTCTAAAGAGATTCTTGGCATGATTAAGGATTGATCAAGAGAATAAAACTTTGCTGGATCAGGTCCCAATTCTGGAATGCGATTAATTCATTATTTGAATAAAACACGCTGCAATTTTCAATATTACAAAATGCAGTAATAAATAAACAAGACTGATGTGGCTCTGTGGTTTGTTGAGGATTATCATGAATTCCAGTTTGTGAATTAGAACTGGCAGACTGTGCAAGGGTTTCAAGCCCAGTGCCGTGGATCTCCTGGGAGCTATTTCAGCTTTTCTAGTTATGCAGCAGCACTGATGTTGATTGTGTAAGAAGCCAACAGATTTAAGAGGAAAAGAACCGAGCGGAGAGCTATAGTAAATCAGAAAGTTTTTCCATGTTACGGAAAACATCTGAGAACATTGTTGGGTATTTCTGGTGTGTGAAAATTTAACCTTTTGCCAACTAATGGTTATAGTACCTAATTATCTCCTTTAAAGTAGAAAAGAAACCCCAAACAATAAAGAAATTAAGCTATTAAATATATGATTTCACTCTTAACTGTCATCAATCTGATGATTTCTTGATTATATGTTAATTTTTATTTCTATAGCCTTTTCTCTTATATTTTTCTTCCATTGAGGCTGATTACATTTACCCAATTTATTTTATTTCCATATGAAACCAATAGATACTCCTCAATAACAGTTTGGGCTTCACATTTTAAATTACTTCAAATTTCTGAAGAGGTGGGCTGCTGAGGAGTGCATGTGTTCATTATTCAGTTACTGAGGAAGTGTCGGGAAGAGGTTTCACTCTGCTTGCTGAATCACTAGAGGGAGCTCCAGACGCATGGCAAGGGAAAGCTTTGTTCTCAAGCCATACAAAACTCAAGAAACCGGAAAAAATACCTTTCCCAATGGACGGTGATTGCTAAATGTCTAAAAAAAAAAAAAAATTAAAAAAAAATGCTTTTCCCTCCCGTCTTAGTTAGAGCATTTTATGTGCATTTGTTTGCCAATAATACATGCTTCACAAGCTAATAACTACAGCTGGTAACAAATAATGTCCAGTTAAAAACTTTGCAAATAGAAAGCTTGAAATATGCCTGAGACCAGTGCCTGTAAGCCCTTTTAAGCAATAGCAATCAAGATATGTGGCTTTTTCAAGTGGCTGGTTTGTCAGAGCTGATGAGATAGATATCCAGTAGGTTGGAACTAAACCTTTCCTCTGATGCAATGCAGCGATTCTAAAGCAGTATAATATATCTGTAAGTCCACTGATGTGATGTCTGATATTCATACAGGGCAATGGTTCTTAGGGTGCTAAAATGGGGATCATTTTTGATGCCCAAAGGGAAATTCATTTGGGTGAAACATAAAGTGGAGGAAATACAAAACAGCATCTTCTGAAGCATTTTCAGTGTTTATTACTTCCAAAATTGCTTCCAGACTTCAGGAATTAAGAAGGCATTTTGTTCTGGCCTATATTTAAAATGTTTTTGGTTTATTTTCAGTGTTTTTTAAGGAGATGCCTTTCTTTACATGACATAAGAACTGTCAAATAGTCTAACAGATTTTCATAATTAGCATTGATATCTCAGTTCCCCAGAATATTTGAATTAAGCCAGTGGAAGTTCTATGAATATGCATACACAAGCACAAAGAACACTAGGATGGAGCCCATCTTTTGAGCGAAGTAGTGGTCATAAAATCTGTATACAATGTATAAATGCAGCTTTTTAGTATCAGCTATATGTTTCTGCTTTCCTAGTACAGTGGGGTTTTTTAGATGGTGGTCTTCTCTGAACATTTATTCCTATAGATAAAGTAATCTTTAAAATATGTATCTCAGAAATACTACATTTGACATTATGGTCTTATATAAATATCAAAAATAGCATACTGTGCCATCAGGATTTTCAAATATATTTGTTACATGTCTTGTTACATGTACATTTTAACTGTATTATATTTAGTGGAGATTGCAATAAACTGCTATTTCAGCATCACACGATGATCAGTACTGGGAGGGGAATTCATAAAATGTTCTATTCAAATCTGCTGTTTCTTCATAATGGATGACAGTGCTGCAGAAAACAGAAAAAATAGCTATGTGTTTTCATACTCTGATGGATGATATAGAAATGTATGGCTCATCAGAATGAACTAGACCAGCTTAGATTTTATGGAAATATTAATCTTTGACTTCATAGTATTTACGCTATTTACTGATTCTATGAGGAAGAAGGAGAAGTGCTTTATTCTCGAGGCTGTTATCTGATAAACAGCGCTGTCAAGGTTTGTGCATTGTACAAGGTATGTATCCCTATTCCATGATAGCCATTGCTTAGGGAGTGGCATTGAGAGCTGAGTGAAGCATGCTCACTTTTGCAATCCCTCCTTGAACTGCTTCCTTTTGGTACAATTTTTTGGTTCTTACCTTCTATGAGTTTTGGCCACAGAAAATATATTTATACTTTGATGTAATTTTAATCTAGTATTATGTTTGGGTTTGAAAAATGTAGGAAAAAGAGGAAGAGGTTTTTGTCCCTTCCTTACTCTTTACTTTCTAAGGCTAGAAGGTAAAAATATTTTTTCTTCCCCATCATGTTTTTAATAGAATAAAAATATGAATGTTGACATTTCTTCTAAGAGTTTTGCATACTGGTTTCAGAAAGATCTATTTAAAGATACTCAATGTGTCAAAGCCACAGGATTGGGCCTCTAGAGGGAATCAGATGAAAAAAGTGTTAGAAAAAATTCACAAACTTTTTCTGTGTAGCATTAGGAAGAATCTCCTGTAATTTTGAAAAGGCCTAAAATTATCTTTTTATCTGTGGTAGTCCAAATGTTTATTCACAGTAACATAATAAAACACAAATAAAACCCTCTGGATATATGGCCGTATATGTCTTTTCTTAACAAGAGCAAAATAGAAAGGTTGTGATGTGCATATTGTTCAAAACTAGAGAATTAAACTCACATCATTCTGTGGTGTTTCTTTTCTTAAAAAAAATATTTTTTTTAGTTCTGCTTCTCTTTTTACCACATCTTTCTGAAATGTTGTGCTGGAGACGAAGAATTTATACGATGCGGTTACTCCCCATATTTTCTCTCCCACCTGAAAACAGGCTGTTAAATAATTTAAGCAGTAAATGGTGTCACAGTTTTACCAGAAATTGTCAGGAAACATTTATCTGGACCCCGTCTCTGTCCCAGCCCAGGTTCTCAGTGTAGCTCATACAATGATGGGAGGTGGATTCTCAGCTTTGCTGTTTAGGCCAAGTCTCAAAGCAGCTCACAGAGCTTTACATTTTCCAAGAACTGTGTAAATGTTAACAGACCTTCATGACACCTCAGTGGGGTAGGTAGAGATTAGCAGCTTCATTCTCCAGGAGGGAAAAACCTTGGGAAGAAGTGAATTTGTCAGTTCATATAGGGAAGCATTGATCCAACATCTTTTAGAACTGAGAAGCCCCATCCCACTAAAACATAGTTTTGGGTTCAAAACCCACAAAAAAATCAAGCTGTACAATGGTTCCCCTAGAGACAGTGGTAACCCAGATAATTAATACAGGTCTGGTGTAGAATGCCAAGACATAATTATAGTGTCGCAAAGTGTATTTTAAGCCCTTGAAATAAGTAGAGAGTCCAAGAAATTGTAATTATCCCTCACTTATATTTTTGTGGCCATTCTGATTTGACAAGTTGGAGATATGTTTCATTTTGCAGAAACAAATGTACTGAACTCATGGTTAGATGTGCACTGTGTCTAGACACCAGAGCAATTATAAGGAAAATCACATTTTCATTTCTATTGCAAATTGTCTTGTTAATCTGCTCAATATTTCCTTGTCTAATCATTTTGTTCTGCAGTTCTCTTCTTTAAAGAAGGTCAAGCAAGCTCTTCCCGATGTTACTGCCTGCTGTAGCTATAATATGGGCAATAAAAATCATAGTTCATTATTATCATACAAAAAAATCTCATTTTTGTAGTGGATCTACCTGATTTACATTTATTTTTCCAATATTTAAAACAATAAATTTATCAGGCAGCAAGATCTGATGAGCTCTCTTCCCTAGAAATACATGTTGGTCTTTATGGTCACTGCTTTTCTAAAAACCACAAGAACTGCAAGAGGTGACTAACTATTGCCTCCTCCTTTCTCTCCAGCTGTGGAAGAAATAAAGTAAGGAGAGAGTTTTGCTTTCAGGACCAAAGAGAACTATTACCACTGCCAATACCCTGTACAGAGCTCTTAATTCCAACATGGATATAAAACGTAATGGCTTGGGAGCTGGGTCTTTTAAGGAACCAGGAAAAACACTTCTGGATCTTCTCTGACTGGGAATGCAATTGAACCCCAGTTATCTTCCCTCCTAGAAGGCAAGAGAATTCATATCATCATCATCATGAAATCACCAACACATCATCTGGAAGAAGAAAAGGAAGTGTGCAATTTTCATTAACAAAACACAGTGTTTAAGAGCCTAGGCGTGGAAAATGGTGCCTTGCCCTGAACAGAGCTCCCCAGGAGGTGCTCCATTCTAACTTCCAGACAAGTGACCAGGTCCAGAAACAAGACAGTGCTTTTCCTTTTATGATTTAGGCATTTTCTGCTGGCTGTTTAAGGTGTCCCTTTGTACAGCCGACTGTGAAGCCCTTTTGTAGATGCCTAAATCCCATGGGATAATAATGAACTTTGATTTTACCACCATAGAAGGACCTGACTCAGCACTTGTGGAGCTAAGTCCCTCTGTGCACTGTGGTGTTGACCATCACAGGATTGATAAGTCTCTGGGTGTACAGTGACCGAGAATAAGTGCCAAGATGTTTTCCACCTGAGCCTAAATATCTTCTACTCTTGCATAAACTTGCAGGGTTAAATTATTTATTGTGAATTCTTACAGCAACTAATAATAACCTCTTTAGAAAACGAAGTTTTGACTTGTGAAGTGAGAGGCTGCCTGTGAGTGAATAAAAATGAGGAAATGACCACTGCAGAAAATAGAACAGTGGGTAGAGAATGATTTAGTATGACAATTATGCAAACAAATAATAATCCAAACTACTCAGAAGGTATTTTACCACTGCAAATTGTTAGCATTGTCAACAGTTTCTTGAAATCACAAGCTGTTTGCTGAATTTCTGAATTGTTCCTACTAGGGTGCATATTTCTATGTAAATGAATGCCATTAAACAAATGCTCCTGTGGTGATGATACAAGTTCCTTTCCACATTATCACAAGTTCTTTCCTTAGGCAAACTGCAGGGAGAAAAAAACTAAAAAGGCATTCATATTATTCAATGTCCTATTTGTTTCTAAAATGCAGCAAATTTCAAAGACAGTATTTGTGTCTGTATTGGTGTGTATAACTCTTCTATAGGGCATATGCCTCTGCCTAATTCTTAGAGAACATGGTAAAATGAAGTCCCCATGTCAGTGCTGATTCTTGTCAACCTTGTCATGATAGTGCCTTACGCTTATTCTGTTCATGAAACTCAGGGCCTCTGTTACCCCTCATATTAATCAAAACCTGCAAAGCCATGGTTCTGAATATTTCAGGACATTTTAAAAACCAAGTTACGAGTTAAGCAAAGCTTAAACTTTCTCTTTAAGATTTTCTTATGCCATTTTTAACTCAACAGTGCTCATTTAAGAATTTCTGGAACAGTGTTTTAACATAAAGGATGGATAGTTTAGATCATGCTGTTGGCAGATTGTGATTATGTCCTGTTCATAATCTAATACTATTTATCAAAGAACAGAAATTTACCATGTGCGGGAAACTCCTGATTTTCTTTGAGATACCTGGTCTCAGAATTTCAAGGTGTTACATGCTGACCCTTCTAAAAATTTCTCAAACCTAGGAGTAACATGATGGACCTGTTCTTTTTCGAGATGGTAGACCTGAGCTTAGAAGAATGTGAGGAGGGATAGACAGGAGGAAATGGGTTAACAGAAATGTTTCTAATGTTATCTATGAAGAAATACCTTGTACCAGATAAAAAATCAATGGTATCTACAGGAGAGAATACCCTACCCACATTATCAGCCTGCTTGGCCCATATGGCTCACTGTCCTCCTTGCTCCATCTGGCAAAAAAATGTGTCTGTTGTAGAAGTTTGTTTCCTTGTGAGTCATGTAATACCACAAATTTACAAATTTTCTTGATTATGAAAAACCTACATTTTGTTACTAAAGCAAACTTAATGCCAAAAATATTTTTCATTCTAACTGAATGAACAGCTGTGAAATGTTTAGTTTAATAAGAATCAAGTAGAGAAACCTGTTTTTTTAGTAGTGAAACACTGTAGTACTCAGCATTATTACAGTATATTTTCTGCAAAGTTTCTGTCGGCTGAGGTGAATATAAAGGCTATGATGATAATGTCAAGAATAAAAATAATTGGTAGATAATCAATGATTCTGGAATTTTCACAGTGTTGCAGAAAATTGGAAGCAAGTACTGAGTCTTCTGTTACATCTGATTGGCATTCACTGCAAATATTCAAAGTGTAAAATAAAAAGGATTTCAGACAGATATATGCCTGTTTCAGCTGAGAAATTTCTGAAAGTGATTTTGTTAAAATTATAGTATGATTATTTTTAGGTATGCACTAACTTTTTTTGATATTTTTCTTTTCAGACTACTTTTAATGATACAGAATAGAATGTGTGGAAAAAAGAATAAAACTTGTGTATTGTACTTTCCTGACTCCTTCTCTTTCCACTCTGATTCCTAAATTAAAGCCTGTATTTCAGATTTACCAGCTACTGTTGATTGAATTCAGTACAACCAGAAAATTCTTTTGCAATCCTGGAGAAGGTTGTGAAGTGGTCAGTCGTAAAAGCAACCAATGTCCAAAAAGCATGTTAACATTTATGGAGTGATTTCTTTTTTAAAAAAATAGAAGTACATGCTGTCCTAATCTCCATCTATGGAAATCTTGGATAATCTTTCACTCAGATACTTTTACATTAGAAAGGCAAATACAAGTACGTGCTTTCTGTTTACCCAGCTGGAGGTTTATATTTACCATGTAGAAGAGGTATCAGGTTATCTTCTGAGAACCTGCTGAAATCTGGTTGACACAGACTGGATTTACACCTTACCATCTCCTGGCAAATCAGCGTTTACTCCTTCTAGGTGCCTTTTATTTTCAGAAAACACTAAAGACAGCAAGATTATTTCACTATATTTTACATGGAAATGGTGAAAAAGTTTCCTTTGCTATCTCTGTCATCTCCTTTCTACCACCTTTTATCCTGACAGAATCGGTAAGGCTCTCTTTACTTTATATACAAACAGACATTTATAGTTGCATCTGAAAGAAAAATAAATAGTCGCCCTCCATCATTTTTGTACACTTAAGGAGCTTAGTTGGCTACTCTTCCCAACAGTCTTGATGTTTTTAGAGAAGTTTCTCAGTAGGAAGTGTAAGGTTTGAAAACTTTGTGGAAATGGCAATGATGAATAGTAGCTTCTAGTGAAGATGTAAAGGCCACATGAATAAAAGAAACAGAACTGGGGAAAGAAATAGATCTGCTGTAAGAATATTAGAATATAATTCTGGCCTTCACTCAGATAATAGTTTGCTGCTTCAATTTTCCTTACATTTGTAAGGGATACACTAAGACTGAGGTACTTCTTTTATAGAGAAAGTGTGTGTATGTAATTGTCTCCTTCAAGAATACAGACATGGTTTTACAAAAAACTGAGGAGCTGAAGTAGATTCTAAATTTAAACAGAGATAGACTTTCTCTCTTTTTGTAGTAAGCCAACATTTCAAATTGGAAGTAAATAGTTATTATTTGTGTCCTTTCCTTCGTCTATGTGCCTTAAAATATTGCCTTATTTACTGAGGTGAGGTGTTACAAAAATTAGAAAAACAAGGAAATGTGATGATAAATAAAGGACTACCTAGGTAATTATTTTCCTTCATTTTAGTTTACCTTATTCAAGCTCTAGTTTATTCATGATTTGGCATCACAACAAAGGAAATGTTCCCCATTTGAGACTAAGAATCAAAGAGGCATTGTCAGCTTGAATTTGGTCCTAGATTTAAATTTAACAAAAAGGAAGATTTAATTAAATCTAACAGTGGCAGGAAAGCTTTTGTAATTAAAAAGACTTGAACTGTCCCATGTTGGTAGATAAAGATTTTTTCTGCAGTCTTTGAATCCCAAATGATGCAACACAAAGAATATGACTTTAAAAGACAATTGCTTTAAATTGAATTAAACAAAAATAAATTGATTTTTGCATTCCACTGCCTCAGCTGTAGAGAATTTAAGTCAATATAAAACAAAAAGTGAAAACAAAATAAAACTAGTTTCCTCTGTCTTTGAAAATCAATGTTCATAGCAGATACATTCACTCACAGAATCAATAAGGTTGGAAAAGTCCTCTAATACTGAGTTCATCCTTTTACCAAACTCTGCATTGTCAATTAAACCATAGCACTGAGTACCACATCCAGTCATTCAATATAAATTAGTTTATAAAGTATTCAATTTAAATAGCTGAAAATTTGGGTAATAAAGGGGGAGAAATGGTTCTTGCCAAAGCTTATAGATCTAGAAGAACATTATCAGGACTGATTGGTGAGTGCTTTTTACCAGACACTTGTAGCCTTGTTTGAACATGCTGTGTAAAAGGTACCTCCTCTCTTGAAGTGACTGTTGCCTGCTGATAAAAGGTCATGTTTCTTCTCACACTCAGCATGTTTCTATTTTAGTCTTCTTTTTTTTGTGCTTAGTTAGATAAATATTATAAAGACTTTTTTTAGCATGAATTTCCATTCTGCTTTAAAAGTAGTTACATACAAGTTGACTAGTTCTTCACTATCATGGTGTTATTTGTTCAAATGTTTACAAAATCTGGCTGCTTAATGTTCTGATGATTCCGAGTCTTAGGCATCTTGAATGGAAAGAATAGTTTTGATAAAATTTAAGTAATAACTTACAGTAGCATATATTTTTAACAAATATGATCTAACAAAGCTTTGTTTTAAAGTTTAAAACTAGTGTGACTTATCAATCTTCTCGAAAGTCTAAACACAGTGGTTTCTAATTCCCCAGACTACCTCTAATTCTTAACCTCTAAATTCCTAAATTTCTCTAACTTTCTACGAGGAATCTCCTAAATTCTCTAAATCCCTATTTAGCTTTGCCTACAGACATATTCACTTGCACCCCATTCTGCCTGGAGCATTCAGGAGGAAGATGCTGCCCAGTTGGAAGGAGAATCTTTCTCTTCCCTTGATCAGTCTCTTGAGGCTGAAGAAGGAGCATCCTTTAAGGTTTGAGCTTGGAAGGCTCATTGGATTTTCAGCACTTGGACTACCAAGGATATTTTGAACAATTACGTACATTTTCCTCAGGATTTTGACTGTAAAGAGAGTTTGAATTTTGAGTTTTCTTAGAAATGTTAAGATGTTCTTTCTTCTCAATGGGCAGATAACACAGTGAGTTCAAATAAGTAACCTGGAACATCTTATTAACACTGAAGAAATAAACTTCTGTCAAGAAAATCCATTCTCAGAATTTTACTTGCTTTTGAAATTAATTTCCTTTTTTTTTTTTTTTTTTTTGTGAAATTCATGTATAAAAATGGTTGAATCTTTTGATAAAAAACATTTTATTTTTTTTTTGTGACTGGGTCACTTACTTGCCTAGGAGATCCCTTAGGAATTCAGATTCTGCTAATAATACGTATGCATTTCACATTGCTGTCACAATGAAGCTAAGTAAAATTCTTACTAGGTTTATAAGGACAAAAGCATCCTTAATACTTTCTCCTTGGGAGTTCTCCAAATGCTGGTGTAACCTAAGGGTCCCTCTTCTCCCCATCCCAACCAGGGATGTCTCATTCTCGACTGTTGGTGAACTTGTAGATGAGGATCTTCTTTCTCATGCAGGAGCTGCACATTCAATGCCTCTTGCACAGAGGAGAATCTGAACTCTAGTTTTCTGCTTTGAGAATGGAAACTGTGTATGATAATTTAGTTCCATAATACATATTTATCATTGTTTCATTTTGGAAAATCGTATGTACATATTTAATTACATATGTGGCTAGAATCCTATTCACATTTTTCTTCTTAAGTGAAGGATTGGAGAAATGAGGCTGGTGGCTGACTTGTCCTTCATATTGAATTTTCATACTAAGCCATTAAAAGCATTTTATAAGGCATATATTGTTGAGTGCTAGTCAATACACCTTGCTGATTTCTTTTCTCTTTCTGGAGGAGCTGTGAGGAGTTCTGACCCAGCATCATTTGGAGCTTCTGTGTCCTTCTGCTCCTCTCCTTAAGATACCACTTTCTGATAAGTATGTATTGTTTTAGTGATCTGATATATGATGATTCTCTCTGCAATTGGAAACCTTGATTTTAGGTCTACATTATAAAAAATATCCAGATTGAAAACAAGTTTCTGGTTTACAGATTTGTGAAATAAAAAATGGCTGGGTGTCTGAAGGCAATAAGCAACTGGCCCGTTTTTGTTAGGTTTGATATAGAAATCCCATGATAAGTCGCCTGAGTTTGATGGATTACACTTTTACTGAAGAATCTGAACATGTGTCTATGTTTGGTACATATATTTGATGGAATTATAAGACAATGTAATATTTTTTTTCTGGTAATGCTTTAAAGAATTCAGGCTTTATAGAATGAACATTTAGCTACTGAATGAATAATTAGTGTAGCATGAGCATTTTCTTTGGCCTAGACATGCCTTTTCATATGATTTAGCTGCAAAAAAGATAGCTGACCCACTTCATTGTTTACGACTTTTGCTTCAACATCAGATATATTCAGTTTAACATCTGTAATTATCAAACAGTTTACCTTTGTCTGGCAATTACGTACATCCTATTTACAACATCTAAATTATTTTCTTTCAAAACTACTTTTAATAACTGGCTTTAATATCTAATTAGACTGTATTTACAGTACATATTCAAAAAAGTAAAATATACAACAGCAAAAGCCCTACTTTGAAAAGGGCAAGAATTTTGAAGTAATAGAAACAAATAGAAGTGATACATATTTTCAATTTGCTCATTGAAATTGAGGGGATGAAGGTCAACAGATTATTTTTTTTCTCTGAGTGATAATTCAGATCACGCCTCCAAAGAGGTTGGAAGCCTCAGCCCTAAATCATAATATTTTAAAGAATAAGAAGCAGGGGCAAGTCTCAAACTAAAAAAAATCACAACAAACTTTGCTATAACTATTCCTTCAACCCCACATATAGGTAATGTCAAACTAAATGAAATGATGAGTCCTCACTGACTTAAACAGGTGCAGGATCAAGCCCTTTGTGAGCCAAGTATTCCGTTCCATATGCTGGAAATGTAATGGGAGAAACAGACCCCTCGGTCCCAATCAATACATAGCAGTACTGGATCTGTTTAATTTTTAACAATATATGCACTAGGGAATGGGATACAGTATGAGGGACTGGGCTGTTAATGGTTAATGACTCAAAAATTTATCCATTTGTGGAGGCTTCACCAAAGCACCCTGGTGAAGCCAGGCTTTGAGGCTGACCGGGAAGACAACAGGATGTGTCTTCAACAGCAGGTGTATTTTATCATGGTGATTTTCCTCTGCTCAGTTGTAAAACCTCCCCCCACACACGGGGGCAGGTCTGATGGGGCATTACTGGCTCAACTGCACTGACATGGGAGGTAGCTGTTGTGTCTTAGATGGTGTCATAAACCATCAAAGACCCTTGAAGGGCCTCCAGACTAATTTGAGGCCTTCCACCAGAGGACTGAAAGATCCCTCCACACACAGGGGAGGTACCAGGCTGTTCCCACCTGAACCTAAGTGTTTATTAACCTATCAGACTGTGTTTCATGAGCTTCTTCCCCCAGTCCTGATGGATGAAGATCATCACTTCAACAAACAGCTTCATTATGGATCCACTGGTGGTGATTAGATACCTTTCCTACTACCTCTCTTTCTTCTTCTTCCTTTCTTTTCCCTTATACATTTTCATAAATAATATTTTAATGCTCTCATATTGCTATATTATTACAGATAATAATAACTAAAATGGCTACATATGTGCTTTCCATTGCAAACAAACTGTTCTAAAATAAACCCTACATATATATATTAACAAACTGTTCTAAAATAACCCTACATATATATATTTAAAAACTTTGATCATTCAGTGTCACTTCACTCTAATCCGCCCCAGGGCATCTATTTACAGGAACCTGGGTTACTCTTACATTCTGGGGTGTAACATTCAGCTATTTCTCATCCTCTAGGAGATAAATTTTTAATATCCTAGAGCTTGTGTCTCTCACAGTATGCCTTTTCAGATTTCCAATGGCAGATAGAGCCGCTGTGGAAATCACATTGCTGCTGTACATTAGACCAAAGAATTCCTTTTGTTCGGCGCTCTTCATCTTCTTTGCACCGTATTTCCACATGCTGTCAAAGCATGGTGTTTTCCCCTGCGTTACAGCTCCTTCAGCCATGGCTGAGGCCAGGGGGAGCAACTACACTATCAGCAGATTCACATTAGGTCTTACTTTTGTTTTTTAGTGTACTTTTATCTCTCTCCTCTGATTTGTATACAACAGAATAAGTTTGGTCCCAAATGCCAAAAGGTACATGATGAAATGAAAAAGACATTTTTTCTGTGTTGATGTTACTAGTAGCATGACATCAAAAGATAAATTTACTGTGAGAATGACCATAAAGACAAAAAATTGTGTTATTTACTATAACTGTCAAATATATCTTCTCTCTTTTATATCTTTGTTTCCTGTTCCTACATAATAAGGAGACAAAGAAACAGAGTTGTTTGGAGAAAGTTGTTTTATGAACTTGCTTACAAAGTTTTTCCCTGGTACTGCAGTTATAATGACAATAACTGTCACCTAGCAGCAAGTAATATTGGCTCCACAGTCATATACAGATATATGGACTTTCGCTAAGGCTTCTACTCTTTTAATATAATTTAATTTTTGTTATGGTCTAGACAACAATAACACTAACTTACTGTCCAGGCTTGTGACTAAGTTTTTCATTAGTGAGTATAAAAATTTAATACTATAGCTCATACTCATAAAACCAGTGCTTTTATCTTTTGGAGGCTAAAGATCTTAGCTGTTTACATTAATATTATATGAACTTATGATAGTTTTTATATGACTTTTGTAATCTATCCAAAGTAGAATAAATTTGAATTTTAGTCTTAATTATATGCTACAAATTTTCTCTATTCTCTCTTTTCTCTGGTTTATTTGACACCAGTTAAGATTTTGATGGGATTTTGGATGTTGTCTTTACGGATGCCTCAAAAAACAAGCCCTTCAAATCTTGGAATATTTTTCTCTTAAGACAGTCATCATCTTTCACATTGTGGATGAATCTGTCTTCAAACAAGCAGAAAATAATGCACTGTTAGCTGCAGAGAAGTGCAACTCTTCTACAAAAGGGGTTTGTGTAAAACTCTAGTTAGACAAAGGAAACAAACCCCACTTTCTCAGATCATCTCCTCTTTCCCTGCTTTTCTACATGTGCTTATTCTAACTATAGTACACAGAACAGGCTGGAACACCAAGTATATGTAGGCAAAGGCTAAAAGATCATGCTGTCAGGCAACATTTGCAGGGACATAAAGAAAAAGATGAAAATAAAAGATATTTAATTGTTACATTATTTTCATAAAGAAAATTTCCGAAATCGAATAGGTGCTGTCTAACTTCTACAGAAGCAGCAGCATTGCCCCTCAAAGTAACAATAATGTGGATATGCTTGGGAAGAAAGTTGTGCTCTTAGTCAAGGTACCCCTTCAGCACTCTTTCCATCTGTAGTTCAAGACAGAAATTTAGGCTGTTTTTCTGACTGAACTAGAGTTAGTTTTCTCTTCATGTGACAAGCCTTATTAGTGCAAAGTAGTACAGTTTTCACCTTGTTGTGCCAGGAGGAGTGATTCTGGCATATAGAGAAAGTAATATTCCTTTCTCTAAACAGTAATATTCCTTTCTCATAAGCTGACATGTTTGGAACATTATGAGGTGGTGTTCATGTTTAAACAACAGCAGAGAAAGACAAGAGCAGTTATGGTAATGCTTATTTTTTTCTCATTAATTTTGTGTTACATAGGAGATAAAGGCAATCCTCTAGGACCTTTCAGACAGGGGACACATGATGATTCCAAATTTCAGTTTGAACCACATTTACAACAGCAGGAATTTCTAAGTCAACAGGAAAAAAAAATATGCATATTTAGACTGACTGACTAAGCTATTCACTTGAGATCTTCAGTTTGTCTTTCTCATTCAGCTACATCAGGAACTTATAGGATTGCATAGGAAGAATCTCCAGACTAGATACCGAAAACGTAGATGTTTTTCTCAGGATCTTTACCTCTATTCACCTTTTCTTCCTCTCTTTGTTACGTTTTATTGAGAACACATGACCAGAACTAAATGCAGCATGCCACATAAATATTCCACCATAAAAATAAAAAAGTATTCCATGTACAAATATTTTCAGGATATTTTATCTTGCACTGTATATAACCTAATATTTTTTCTTTAGCCAAAGTTAGCAATGACTTGAAGGTTTCACTGAATTATTGATATTGATGGCAGGGTGCTCTTTCTGTATGTCTCCAGTTACTTTATAGCCTTCTAGTGTGCATAAACTCAATATTTCATCCCCTTTCAATGTGCATTACCCTGCATTTGTGAATAATTGAAGCCCACCTGCCGAACTTTTCAGCATTGTCATGATGTTAAAGAGTAAGAGCTAAATGTGTAAAGACCAGAGCTGTAAAACCCAACAGGTTTTTCTCTTCAGTTTCTTTTTGCTTGGAAGGAGGAATATTGTGGTTCTGGACCTGGTATGTGTGAATAATGACCACGTTCTAGCTTTCAATGCATATTATCAGAGATAAGTAAATAAGTAATACTTTTTATGAACCATTACAAATACTAAGTCTTTGTCAGGAATGTTCTTATAGTGATTGCAATGGGTGCTACATCTAGTGATCCCTAACTCCACAAAGCCCTGTTCATCTTGGTGGATTTTCATTCTGTTTACAAATCTTAAAGACCCAGTTGGCAATGGAAACACTGAAGAAATATTTTTTCATTAAAACACACAAATAGTTTTAACCTTCTTTCAACTCGTTATGTATCTGTATTTACATCTAAAGATCATCTTGCACCTGGGGCCCAGCCTTAACAAAACATTCTTGATCATGCTTTGTTCTAGTCTGGGGCATTTCAGCTCTTTCCCCTGACACAGAATTAACAGGTCAGAAATGTTCAGATTCCTTAGTGTCAGGTTACATGCATTTACATGATAACAGGTATATTTACGCCTACAGAATTAGTATATACCACCTACAGAGTTTCTGTCCTTCCCATCCTTTCTGGAAGTCAGTGGCAAAAGACAGATTGGACTAGAACCAGAGGTCTCTGCCTGACCTGCTGTCTATGCAGTGGCACTTCGCAGTTAGCCGTGAAAATCAAGATTTGGAATTGGAATGATGACTTAGATGCAACTTCTGCATGTGTTGTCCTTAAAAACATGAAGAAGCCTTTACGCTGGAAACCTTAAAGATTGGACGACTTCATTCAGGGAAAATGTCTGGAAAGGCTTTCTCATAATGGATTTCCCTGGAGTCAATTGGCATACAGACTTCCTGAGTGAGATAATATTGGCTTTAACCATGTAATAATTTTCTCAAAAATCACGATGTTTCTACCGCATTAATAAATCTGACTATTTCCCAGAAGATTTATCTCCATTGAATTAACTCTTCTTTTATTGCATCTATATTAACTTAATTTTTGGTGGTATGACTTCTTTTTTTTTTCTTTTTCTTTTTTTTTTTTTCTTTTTTTTTCTTTTATTTTCCAAAAATAAGGAAGAGATTTTGCATGACTTAAGCTTCTGGAGACATACTTAGGTACTTCGTGAGTTATGCTTTTAAAATACATCAAATAACTTTCATGGTTGAGAATACGTATTTTAATTTGAGATATATTGCCTTAGAAGTAAGTGATGATGATTTAATCCCCCTTTTGGACTATTTAGGAGGATTTTGAGTTTTCTTTGTGAATTAATGAATCTATCAATTTTCACCTTCCTGAAGCAATAGTTGATCTTTACAACATAACCTGTCTAGCACCTTGAAACCACTAGAAAATTCAATTGATCTTGGGAAAGGAAAAAAAAAATCACCTTCCTTTATTCTAATTCCTCTCAACTGTCAGTTTAATTTTCACCCAAGGGCAAACCATTTTTATTTAATTTCCCTTGTCTTTTCTAATAAATGGGCACGTTAACAATGTCCACTAATAGAGATGATAATTTTTCCATTTTAATCTTGAAAGTTTCTTGCCAATTCATAATTCAATCAGAGGTACATTTAAATAGTCCATACAGCAATTTCTTTGAAAGCCTGGTAGTTTCCTTTTGCCTCCAAGCAATAAATATTTTGTATTGTATTATCAGGGATAAATGGTGAAACACAAATACTGTAGAAGTCAAGGTGAAACACACATCTCTAACGTCACAATTCCTAATAAAAGTAGTCATAGATATGACCTTTATTCCAAATAGTTTTAAAATGTCTTTACTGCTGATAAGTTGTGCTTCTCCGTCCTGGCTCTCGGTCACAGTGCAGCCACAATAGCAAGTAATGCACCTCTACAAGGGTGCATCCAAAGAGACACTGCATATGTTTCTACATACACAATTTTTCAGAAGGTTTGTTTGGCATGAAGTTGTCTACCTAGGTTGACTGCATGTTGTTACTGCGTTTGAGGTTCAAAATTCCTTGAAAGCAACCTGGACGCAACTGTTTCCTTCTTGAGGATGGGTTGCTCAGCTAGGAAGTGCCCTGGAGATGAGTCTTTCATCATTTTTTACCAGCCCCATGTGTTATGTAATGCTCACAGGTGGACACAAGCCTTATTTTTATTTCTGCTCATTCTATTGAGCATCCCTCGATTATGACCTCCAAGTACCTGCTACCCAAACTTCCACTCACTGAAAAAACGCTCGGTGTGAGGAAACTGGTGTGTTCTTAGTCACCTGAGGCAGCTACTCTGGGAGAATACTCTGAATGGTCTGACTCCTGGGCTTCTTTTGGGCTGACATATGACTTCTGAGAAATTTCAGTGTTATGGCAGCTTTGCCTCTGGTAAGCCACAGCTTCTGTACCCAGATTATCCAAGGCTGGTGGGACAGCATCATGCTTGGGAAATGTAACCGCCAGCAACAGATGATAAACTTTTGGAAGTGGAGAGTCACAGAAGCCTTCTGTTACCATGAGTTGTCAGACAAATTTTCAGAGCCCGTATGGACAAACCAGTTAGTGACTAATGGCTTCTGGAACCTCGTGACTTACAGGAAGCTAACCATTCTAAGGTGTGCAAAGTTGTGACTGATGTTTCAAAGAATATCCACTGGGCCCTTAATTTTGGATAATACAGGCAGCAGATGCTGAAAAGCATGTCTAGACCTCTATTCTCTATTGCTTCTGCACTGGAAGGCTCTTGGAGGATGCAGACTCCAGCCTGATGTCTGGTGGCAGGATAGTGACATCTGTGAAGGAGATCTGCATGGCAACATTGTCTGTATGTATCCCATTTTCTGAATCTGATTCCAGAAATATATAAAATCTACTGATAATCAAAACACTTAACTGATCTCTGTGAGATGCCAGTGGTTCAGTTTCATCCACACTTCATGACTTATATGTTCTCTCTGTTAAGCATCCATTTTTTCCTGACCCCTGCTCTGTATTTACAGGCTTCTTGTGTAAAACAAAGAGAATCACAATGAGAGGTTATCAGAATTTAATGCAGATGTGTGATTGCTGCAAGTACATGCCATGGTTTTGGAGGAAAAAATGTGTAGAACTCTTGGCAGGTCCTGACTACGTGGATGCAGAAGGCAGCACATCTCTTTACCAGAAAGTCTGCCTTAAAAACCCCATGATTGCATCAACAGTCTCTCAAAATGACAAAGACTCTCAGCAAAGACAGATGCAATTAGAGACAGACAGCAAAACATCTGCTTATGAGGCTGCTCAAAATCTCCCTTCTACTCATGGTCCCTTCAAGAACTGTAGGATATGTTCTCAAACCTGACAGTGCTTCTGTTCCAGAGAATTAATGAAGACAAGACAAAGCATTTGTATCCCATTCTGTTTTGTGATGAAAAACAAACACTCAGAATTAAACTCTCCAACACATTTTTTGTGACAGCAGTGGTCACAATAGTGACACTGCTCATGAAATTTCATTGAACAGTTTTCTTTTTGCTGTGGTAAAAAGTATTGCAGTAGTGTCATACTATGAGACCTAAACCCACTTTTTCTGAGTTAATAGACAATAGGCTCTCGGTAATTTATTCTTTCAAAAAACACTTCTTGAAAACCATATTGCAATTGCCCTGACCTATCTTTTTCTCTTCTTTAGCTGTGTTTCAAATGTTATCTTTTCTTCTGTGCTTTCTGCCAATTTTTAATTTTTACCTAATCATGAAGTGTTTGTTAAACAAAAATGTTCAGACCTTTATAGCTGGGCGTGTATTCTGCACATATTTATATGTGATAAGACTGTATTTGTCAAGCCTTTTGGAACCTTTTGGCTCAAGAATCACTTAGTTGATTTTTTTTTTTTTTTTTTAGATAGATAGTACCTGGGTGGAATTAAGTATATATAACTATATACTGCATAAGGAAATTCAGTTTTTCAAAACGAGGATTGCAAGTGAACAGAGAACCATTTGAGACGTAGGAAACACTTAAGAGGACTGAATTCAAAAACCGAAGGAAACTTGGGATGCTATTTAATTTCATGTAGATCCTATAATACAAAAAAGTCTCATTCAATCAGATCAGTATGAATAAAAAGCAGATGTATCTCTAATAGGAAACAGGAAAAACTAAACATGTAAAGATGCCTTTGAGGGACTTTTATACTGACATTCTATTCAATGTTGAATTGTTAGGTAGAATAAACCTCTTAGAAAATTCCTGTGAAGCCTTCCAAAGTTACAGTTCTGACTAGGGGTCCCTAATTTGAATATTTTTGTATGAATGACACGAAATGACAGAAGTTAGGAAAGCTATTTAACAATCCTTGCTTTATAAAAAATGAAAGGACAAATACTGGAAAGCCAGGAAGCTTGCTGCTTCATTGCACGCAGAGGTGAAGACATAACATGATATCTTGTCCTTTGTGTGAAATTGTATATTTTAGTAACTGAAACTCTGTTTTTAAGTTTCTCTCTATATTTTAGCCCTCAGAACACTGTCAGAATTCATCTCTGTTTTTTAAACAGTACCCATCTAGTCAATGGGTCCACTTACCCCTGTAGAGAGCTCATCTTCATTTTATATTCCTTCAGTTTAATCTACTGAGTAAATAGTTTAAAGAGAAAATACTATATTTTAGTACTCACTTTTCCTGAGTTTTAGCTTTCATTTAGCTCTGCTTTAATTTTGACAACAAATAGTGTTTCCACTCCATTTCCTTTTTTTTTTTTCTCTGGGAAATTTCGTAAGTTGGGTTTTTTTTCCCCTAGGAAAGTATGTAAGTTTCTAAAATTCTGCGACTTTCAGTATAAGAACAACTTCAAGCGAAGACGCTGCTTATTTCCTGAAGTATCACACTTTTCTGGCTGGGCACATTTCCATGTGGACATCCAAGCAGCGACCTGAAGAGATTGATCCCTTTGTGATTGTGAAATTCTGTGTCTGGGGGAGCAGCTTCTGGCATCTTTACCTCACTCGGTTCTTCCACCCTTTATAAGTGTACACGTTACGTTTGTTAAACACATCCAGTTCTCCTGGACATTCGATAGCCGCTGAAACAAGGAGGGTTCTCTCTCATGGCAATTTTGCCTGGCTCACCGTGAGGGGCAGACTGGAATCTCTTCTTTGTAAGGATTTGCACACGCAGAACTTCAGACTTAAATCCATTTTGAATACTCCCTTTAACTGCTTGAGTAGTTCTGGGTTTCAGTAAAGTACTGTAGCAGCACTGTAGATGCATATAGTTATCCAAACATAATGCACTTTCATACGACTGAGCTAAGAAACATCACCTTCAGAGGCTCTAAAGGCTCTTTATTTCTTTATGCAATCTCAGATAAGAATCTACTCCATGAAGGTGATTCAAAAATATAGAATAATGAGAAAAAATGCTCTTGCAGTTGCTAGGCTTTCTAGCAGTTGCTAGGAGATAGGTAGCAGTGGTTTGTGATTTTGGAAAATAGGTCCCACATTAGGTGAACAAAGACTGATTTTCAAACTTCTAGCAGATTTGTTGTCCAGGTACTGTATGAGCTAGCATGCCTCCCTAATGAAGTACATATACACTTACATAATGACCATATTAGAACAAATTTAAATGTTCTTGAGCTTATAAAATTTTAAAAAGTTTTCCTTCTACTTTTTCCTTTTTTTTTTTTTTGGACATCCTAGGCTTTAAGAAATATCAGAATCAGAAACAGCAGGAGGACCAGCAGCATTAGAAATAGTGTGTTTGACATTTCATTTCAAGCAAGCCAGAAAGGTTTTTAAAATCATGCTGTCTGCCTTTTCTCTTTGGCACATCCTTTCCCTTTGATTTCCTTTTCATTCTGCTGAGTTTTTCATTATCTTTCCAGTACAAAACATTAGACCACCGTGCTACATAATGGAAATAAAACATTTAAGGGATACTGAGTGCTGTGGCCTCACTGCAGATCAGAATGTAACTGTGATATACGTAACTTTAACATCTTTGAAACTCACAGTGCTTTTTGTATGATAGCTGAGAGTAGCAGAACCATACTGGGTTCTAAATTAAATGTGTAGGATTAATGACTTCCTCAGGATTCGGAGAGACTTTTCTATTACTCCAACTGGATTTTGAGTTCATATAAATTTGTTTCTGCCTTCTTAAGAAAAATTAATAAATACGTCAGAAAGTCTTCTGATGTGTATTTTGAACTGCAATGATCAAATTCCATTTAATATATTGGATTTCTGTGACTCAGAACCTTTATAAGTTCAATTTATTCCAGTGAAGATCAGATCTGGCTATGTGTCCATAACACAACTAACCATAGAACACTGAGAATCAATTAAATGTTTTTATTTTTTAATTGATTTAATGCTTTAATTACAGGTTTTGAGAATACTGACTTCTATTTTTTTGTAGAATAGTTTGAAAAAACAGTAGAATTGAATGCTAATTCATTAACTGTGAAGGAGTTATGGAGGACTAGAGGAGAGAGATATAAATCGTCCTGGCAATCATGAAAGGATGAACACTATCTGATATCAAAAAGTTGCTTGCAAGTGCTTTTAGAGTGTTTAGTTAAATTGCAGATATTTTATACTAATGGGAAAAGGGAAAAATAAACCCCAAAGTGAACATAATATAAACTATGTATTAGTCCAAAGATCAACTTGTAATTAAGTTGTAATTTCATTCACAAATTTGTGTTTTAATTCCTGCCCTTGACCAAAATTCCTTGTTATAATCTGAAAGAGAAAACAATTTGAAATCTTCCATCTTTTGCTATGCCTTAGGAAAATGTGGCTCAAGCTCTGACTTTCCATCTGAAGACTGGGCACTTTGCAGCTGAAGGAAGGTGAAGTGCTTACAGTTCTGGGGATCTCCGACCATTGAATGACAGGATATGAAAGGAATCAGTATTCTTGTGAAAACTCGTCTCCCTGGGGTCAGGGATGCTGGAAGTTTGTTATCAACCCTGAAAACACTCTTAATGCTGGGCATTTTACAAGATCAAAGGAAACTTGTGTTTATCACACTACAATCAAGAAGCACAGGGAAAGGAAATAATACCCCTAAGCTTGACTTAAAAGTAGTATTACAGAGTTTCTGTAACCCCGTGGAAAATTTCTACTTCTCCCAAGCTGGGATCCAGGATTCACCTCAAGACTATTCCCTACATGTTGCTTTTCATGAAAGGGAACTGAATTTGGATAGAGAAAACCTTTCTTGCGTTTCTGTTCTCACACATATTTCTTCTGACTGTAACTTCTCTCCTGTGCATCCCAATGTCATGTCTCTTTTACTCAGAGTATCAGATGGATCTCCTTTCTCATGGATCTCTTCTGCCATCATCACAGCGAATGGGGGGAACATTTGTAGAGCAGCTTCACACTACTGAATCCAGACAGCCTGGTTCTTCAAAGATTTGTTTGTATGAAGTAGATACATTCTTTCCCCAAAGCCAGTAACTGAGGGAAGCTTACACCACCCTAATTTTGCATATGCGTCTACACGTAGTTTATGGTGCACCTACCTGGAACTAATCCTTCACCAACACACTGGTGAGAGTGAAGTTGAAATTCTAGGCCAAATTAAGCAGACAAAGATCTTTAACAAATTGTACATAATGCAATGCTGTTTACGAAAGCAGTTCAGGGCAGCCCTTCAGTTGGTGAAAATCAGTAGTTATTCCAAGGCTGAGTCCTGTACTGAAAATACAAGAACAATGTTACAAATATCATAGGCTGGACAAAACTTGGATCTATTATGCTCTGACATGAAATGCAGCCTTCATTTTCACAGTTTGTTTTAATAGCACATATCCTAACAGGAAACTAATCATTTATTTCAATCCTCAAATCCTCAAACATCAGTGAAGTGAATGAGATGCATTAGTTTACAGTGTTGGCAAGAAGATATTTAAGCATTCTATGCTGCATTATCAATCCCCTGATGAATCCAGTAGCCTTGTTTATTTGAACCATGAACTCTAGCTCCAGTATTAAGCAGTGGACTGTGTATTTGTAAAAATGGGAATTCAGAGTTTCCTCTTCTATGGAGTTGATGGGTCATGTGATATAATCACTTAAATCTCCTTCCTCCTATATTTAAATATTCCTTTAGAAGGTTCATTCAGGAAACATTACGCGGGTTATTCATAAACACACAAAAACATTTACACTTTCATGAGCAGGAACAAGCAAATACAATAAGATTGAGGTTGCTTATTCTTCACTAAAAACCTTTACGAAATAGTTGATTGTTGCTTTGCCCTCCTAGCCAAAGGTATTACATTTAAGAACAAATTTTTCCCTATTGCCATTACAAGCAAATTGTAATGCTTGCCGAATTTGTAGAACACATATAAGGAAAATTATTCTGTGTAACACAGTACTAATATGTAATGAACCACATTTACATTTTTTTCATTAGCTTCAGTTCCTGTATTCTTCAGCAATATCTTAATTATTCTTGGAGGATAATGTTCTACTTCTGCATAAACACCAATGTCAGTCCAGAGTCACAGTGTTTTTACAGAAACTTGTGTTTCTACATGTATTTTTGGAATTGTATTGAGCCAGTTTCACTAGATCTGTAATTTTAAAGGGAGATGCAGTTGAAAGATTTTGAACACTTGACTGCATGGTTTCTAACGTAGCTATTAGAAATCAGATTAATACAGAACCTGCAACCAAGTACAGGTAAAACTTAGGTAGCTGTTTAAAACTGAAGCTCAGGTTGTGGTGAAGAAGGATGAGACAATCGTCTCTGGTCCCATCCAATCTGCACTTTCTGCTGTGGAAAGCACTTAACCACAAACATTCAACTTGTTCTTGTTTACTTTTTTTTTTTCCAGGGAGGATGGGGAGCAGAGCACTGACTAAATGTTAGTCCTTTATTCCTCCTCATGACTCAAAGTTGCATTTCACTCAGCCTATAAGGAAACTTAGTTTCCTGATCCTGCAATCAGGTAATGCTTCCCTCTTCACGCTGCCATTCACCTCTGGTGTTTTTTGGAGATGAGTTTTTCTATGCTTACAATCCTTTCCTGGGGATAAAACACTGTTTGCAGTTCCAGTGTACCTGCACTGGTGTCATCAGCCTTGTCTGAGCTGACTGCAGGTTGCTGGTATCTGGGAAAATAATCTAGGGGAATACAGGTTATATCTTGCATGCCTTGTTTTAAAATGGGTTCTGAGGCATTTGCTAGTCTCTGCTGTCAGACACAATGTTCTCTGTCAGGTGGGCATGTGGTCTCAGATGGGGCTGTTGGTCTTTTGTAGTTCCAACAGGATGACCCAGGGATTTGTCACTTAAATATAACACTAGGTTGCTATGCCTTTAGGTTACCATTTATCCCTTATATGTACATCGCAGGGTGAAGGCAAAAAAAACCCATTTCTGAGACTTTCTGATGATGTGGTTGGGCACCAGAAGAGTTGGGCACCCAGGGAAGTTGTCACGGCACCAAGCCTGACAGACTTCAATAAGTGTTTGGACAATTGCAGATGGTGAGATTCTTGGGGTCGTCCTATATAGGGCCAGGAGTTGGACTTCATGATCCTTGTGGGTCCCTTCCAAATCAGGGCTTTCTATGACTCTATGATGTGATTAGGGATAGAAGAGTCCACCTGAGAACTCCTTTTTCTTCATAGTGGTGCAAGGAGGTGAGAGTTGGAAACATAAGGCAAAAGAAGTGTTTTGTGCAGGTGTTAGTACCTCTTAACAAGAAGAGGAACTTCCCCAGACACTTGTACTTTTCCTCTGTCTGCGAACAGTCTTTTGCCACAGTCTCTTCTCCTAGCTTTGGTCCTGTTGCTTGCTCCATCTGTGTCTTGCTTTACTTTAAACTCAGGAATTAAAGTGGATAAAGCTCCTTATTTAATGCCTGAAGTATCATCTTGAGCTATCTGAATTAGACGAATCTTTAACAAGGGACACTTTTTCCTGCTCTAGCCATAAAGATATTAAGCTCATAGGACAGGTTTTTGTCAGTCAGAGCAAGAGAAGACTTCTACTACACAGTTTTCTGTAGTAAGAAGAAGACTTCTACTACACTGCTTTGCAGTGAAGTCGAGAAAAAAAACAACTTCTAAAGTTAAAAGAAGCAAAGATAAGCCCACCTCTCATCAAAACCCAGAAATATCTGAGGGAATCATCAAGGTGTTTCCCATCACAAAAGATAGCTGCAGATCTCTGTGCTAGTGCTGGGTTGTGTATCCAGATGATAAGATTAGGAACCTGTGTGCTTTTCCTGAATATATCCCATAAACAGGCTTTGAACCCTCCAGGGTATTTCAGAAATGTTAAGGATAGAACTCTGTGAATGACTACACAGGGCTGAGAATATGCAGAGATTCTAGAGTCCACATGCACACTTGGTATAGGAAAAAATCTTGCTTAGGATAGCTACATTTAAAAAAAGATTTTTCCTAGATTGTTTCTACCTCCCCCCAAAAAGCATATCAAATATATGTAAAAAGAAATAAAACAAGCTAATCCAAATTAACTATGTCAGCATACAACAAAGAGCTGATAAATTTTGTTGACAGGCAAAGCCTCAAAATAACTGCAAAGCAGAGACATTAACAATCCAATTACTTGAAGATCCAGATCTGATCAAAGTTCATGTAAAGACTCTTCAAGGCTAGTCTGAGATATGGGTTTCATAGACGTAGGTGTAGATTAGGGTGAACAACTTTTGGGTATATTATCCTAAAAGGGTTACTTCAGTGCATTTGCATAGAAGGAAGCTAAATAGCCTGTACAGACATGGACAGATATTTTTGGTCAGATGAATCCCAAGAGCAGTGTTCATTTACACCTTTGGTAGACAGTAGGATATGTAGAAAAGAGCACTTTTCCCCCACTGTCCTGTGTTCCAGGAAGCCTTCCACGAGGACCACATTATCTTCACCTCAGACACTTGCAGTTAAACACCCAAAGTGTTTCATTTTTCCGCAGAAATGCTCCTGTGGCTAGGTGCTATATGATGGCTTCTCACAGAAAGAAGAACTGTTTTCACAGAAGCCTTGCTACAGCAGATTAATCTGCCTTTCTTCCTTCAGTGTTATGATAGAAAATATATGCCATTTATGAAACTCTTGGGTTGAATCACTATCACGATAAAAAGAGAGGTATTTCAAGTAAACTTTTATTTTAATCATCCAATTGTACCCTATTTTGATCAAGACCTAATTTATAGGGAAATTTAACAAATAATAGCAACACTTGTGCCATAATGTAATGAATAAGTCTGAAATTGGCTTATTTTAAATCTCTGAAGGGTATTATATCTTATTTTACCTGAGTAATTTCAAAGACACATTAACACAGATAACAAGAAACAAGCTAGTCATGACAGGAATACAATTCAAAACTTCGCTCACTCTTAATTTCACTGTATATTATTTTTAGTTTAGTTCAAGGAAATGTGTCCTAGATTCTGTAGAAGCATTTTCTTTTGAACAGTGTAATTTTCTTTCCAGTTAGTGTTTGTAATTTATTTCTAGTTGTATTTGGAAAACAAGTAAAGATAAAGTAACTGTAGTATTCCTATTGTGTCAAGCTGATATACTTCGGCCCCAGCATAAGAAGCATAGCAGAGATATAAACTTAAACAGAAATTTATTGTCAAAGTTGACAGGTTAAGGAGATAAGCTGGTGCAATTAAAGAGAAAGCAGATAAGATATTATATTATATCACAGCATGAGCCAAGATTTTCAAGTTGGTTCTCAAGGGTGAAAAGATAGAAGATTACATGCAACTGAGGGACCTGCTCACCTGAGTGTAATTGCAATTGGAACAAGATAAGCTATCATACAAACATAACAAACATCTGCTTTGCTGGTATTATGTAATTTGTATGAATGTTAAATATTACACTGAAATCTCATTTCCAGCCTTGGGGTTTTTGCTATTTAAAATGACTCTTCGTGTTTTGACGTATTAAACGTCAAAGCTGACCTCCTTGATTCAGCTCCAAAGTGCATGCAGGAGAGGAGCTGAGCTCTGGCAGCTGGACAATCACACGATGGAACTCACTCCCTTGGTGCAGCTGGGAATTGCTTCACATGGCACAATGAGCACATCCTACTCTTGTTGTGCGTTGATTTCACAGATAAAAATTAAGTAGTAGCAATTCTCTTTCAGGTTACTCACTCGTAAAAACCAATGACCTTGAACTATTCTCACACCATTTTCAATTGTCTGCCTTGCACAAGTTATTTGTCCACAGTAGGAAGCCAACATACTTCTTTCCTATGGAAGGCCTCCATGAAAAAATAGAGCTGTACACGAAATGCAGCTAAGAGAGAGCAGAATAGAAGAAAATACTGGTGAAACGACAGCAGGTGTGGATACAAGTTGCAGCATTCAGATAGGACTGAATGTTTGGGACATGGTATGACACTTGACTAAGATTTTGAATTTTACTCTATTTACATTTCAAGCTCACTGACAGAAATCACTTCAGCTCTGGATGGTTTAAGTGAGCTAGGATCTAGTAGTTGCCAGTATGCCAGAGACTTGGCACAACTTCTTTTCACAAATGTGTTTTTTTCTCAGTAAATAAGTAATTCAACAGCTTATTCACACATGAGTGTTAGCTATTATGAGTATGAATTTCTTTCCTCAGAGAGGCTGAAAATATCTGTGGACAAACACTGCTAGTCACTAAAATCTCTAGCTTACAGCACAATGATGTAAATTAGGATAACAAGGCACAGAAAAAAAAGAAATTACAAAAAGCATTAAGGTTAGAGGAAATGAACCTAGTGCCTGCTTCTTGTTTCTTTTGTTCTTCGTCCTGTGTTTCCTCTCAGGCAGACACATACCCCAGCTTTTGAACTGGCACATCTAATGTGTGTATGGTGGTTTGGCCCCAACAGCAGACCAGCACAAACACGGCTGCTCTTCCACCCCCAGAAACAGAGAAGAAAAAAAATAGGAAGAATAATAGAAAGAAACCCTCAGAGATAAAAATACAAATAGTTGAACAGAGGAAGGTAAGATAAGGAGAGGGAAAAAAGCCCAAACCCCTCACCCCCACCTCGGCCAGACAATGAGCCTCCAAAGAGTAGTCGCCTCAAAAGCCAATACAACCATCCTCTATTTCTTTTTTTAACACTGGGGCTGACATTGCATAGTATGGAACATTCCCCTGGCCATTTTGAGTCATCTGCCTTGGCTGTGTCTCCTTTCAGCCTATTAATGGTTTCATAGATGTACTCCCTCAGTCAAACTCTCCAAGTGATGCTGTTTCATCCGTAAAAGGAAAATTAATTCCAGCCCAGTTAGACCCAGTAGGCTCTAGTATGAGTCCAAAGGGTCTGCACGCGACTTTAAAAATCGTTGATATTGCTGACATCTCAGAAACAGGTACAAGGACATGATGGATGTAGCTCATATGACCAAATGAAGATATCTCTGTACCAGCTACTTATAACTACCTCTACAGTCAATAATGTCAAAAAGGTGCCTACAGAGAATAATTTGGCTGGCTGACTTTGGGAACTTCATTCACCAGCTTAAGCAGAAGTAGTTCATACCATTTGTGTCTGGGAAGTCAGATATGAGGCCTGGAAGGTCACATGAGGGCTGAAGTATTAGACTGTCATTAGAGGCCATCGAACTCTGCAGCAGCTGTTTGCTTGGATGGGAGCCTGCCATAACTATCCTCTGCAAACAAAGAAAGTCCCCAGACAACCTTCTCTTTAATCTCTCAGTTCCTCAGAAATATGTATCTGGAGTTTACTTCCATGCTAACAACCAGCTCCACAAATTGCAAGTGTGGGGAAGGAAACAAAGTGAAAGAATGACACCCGTGAATCTGAACAAGTAGTAGGAGAGTTCATGCCCCTTGACGAGAGGTAAGCAAGGTAGTTGGATGCCTTAGTGGGTGCCCGAAACCTTGTGATTCTGTGAGTGCTATCTGGGACTTCGTGTCCTCAGGCTGATTTATCAGCTTCTGTCAGCAGCAGATGTCCTTTTAGGAGCCTGCAGAGACTGGAATGCAGCTGTGAATCCCTTGGCCTTGGGAAAACTTGAAGGGCAGCAGAGGATGTGACATAAACCTTGTGAGTGATGGATAACAGCTGGTTTGGGAACCAGTTATGAACCTCTACCAAACCAGATGGAAATCTCTCCAGGGCATCTTTGAGTCTGTGATTAGCCATTCTCTAGCTGGCTAAAAACATGTTTCTTCTTTCTCTCTTTTTCTTTTTTGTTTTTTTTTTTAACATCCTGAGTAATAGGTATGCGATGTGGGGTGCAGCACACGGGCTGGAAGGTTAGTGAAGAAGGAAAAGCAAGCAAGCAGTAATGAAACAATAAACTGAGTTCCGAGGTGATTGAGTTCCAGGATTCAGTGGAGGCTGCCTACCTGCCCCGCAGAGATGCTGTGATCCTGTGGTACTTGGCTTGATTGTCCTAGACTCCTCTGCTGAAGAATACAATTGTGGTTTTTTATGGCAAACCCTAGAGAGTTCTTGTGGGAAAATGGGAACTCTTCAATTTTAATTTTTATTTTACTTTATTTGGTCTATAAATTGTTGGATTCAGTATCGTGTGTGGTAGGAATACAGCTGGTGCAGCAACAGGATAATAGAATATTTTTTTTCTGCCTTTTAACGGTTAATATCAAAATGTTCCTTTTTTTTTTAAATAAAAGCAATGACATAAACAATAAACTCAATAAGGATGTCATAAATATATCCAAAGCCACATAATAGACAGGCAGTTTCCATGATTTCTGAAAGAAAAAATCGAGCAGAAAAGCTTAGCATTACAAAGCACTATCTGACACAGTGTATGCAAAGCGTGAACTGAATACAGCAAGTATTTAAAAATGTTAATTGTCCTACCACAGAAGAAGGTAATTCATTTGAGAAAGAAATTCTCCTTTTCTCCCTTGGAAAAATTCCTTAATAGTGTTTAAAGTACTAATGGACTAGAGGGAGCTCAGAGTATATTTTAAGTAACAATTTCCATACAAATATAACTAAAGCCTATTCAGCTATGCATTTCTGTTCATCTATCATCAATGCATTTGACTAACGTTGGTCCCAATGTTTCATTTTCATTGATTAGTGGCATTTAAGACAAATGTGTTCTAAACACTGGTGGAATTATTTTCCACTTGAAGCATAAAATGTTGGAATATAAATTCAACATTTTTCAAACCACAGCCGAGATACTGCAGTAAGTTACCTGTTCTTGCTCTATGAGTAAAATTATCTTTTCCTTGAGACGATTAAAGACTTGCCTATCCAACCTTTCTTGTTTGCATGCATTTCTTCACAACAGAGTTGTTTCTGAGATCTGGCAAGGGTCTTCAATTTTCCATAACAGTTCCAAAAATCATGGAAAGGGGATTATGGTCCTGGAGAAAGAGGAATGAGTGACAGAAGAGATGGTAAGGCAGTTTCAGCTGAAGCATGCTTTGACTTTACTGACAACTGATTGGACCAATTTTAGAAGTGTATCTAAAATTCAGTGCTATTTTTATTGGTTTTGTTTTTTGTTTAGAGAAGTAAGCAATGTTGTGACATTTCCTGGGCTTAGTCCTGCTTGAAATGGAGAACACAGAGATGGATTTGAATAATTCAAATAATCAGTGTCTTCTTTACTGACTGAGTTGTATATGTGAACTTAGAGCTGAGTTTCCAGACTGACAGCCAGGCTGTTGCCAGTTCTGTAGGTATGATCTGGCAACAGAGAAATGTCATCCTTAGGGCTGTCAATTCAGCATTTCAATAGAAACAGGACTCACACATATTTAAAGGACTGTACTCTGCGTGCATTTTAAGTACATTTTACCACTACAGAGTCTAAAGGGCAAGATCAATCATTTCAACTGCTCTCACCTGATGAGCTGGAGTCGGTGTCAGGGTTTCACAAGAACTGTTCTCCTCCCCAGTGTTGCTCAGTGTCTGGGTGAGAAGAAGTCCCAAGGCCAGATATCCTGCTTTGGCAAAGTTTGTTAACAAACTATGTTTATTATAGATAATCCCAGTAAATAGTTGTGGCAATTACATTTTTTATAAATATTTTGTAAACTGCCTAACTAAGATATAGAACTTCTAGCAAACTGTCACTTGTCATCAAAGACAACCTGACCTGCACCACTTTCATTTTCTGTTAACTGGCAAGGCTATGGTCTCATCTCAATTCAAAACCAAGCTTTATGTATATTCTTCCAATTTAATTCATATACATTTGTTGCCAAAGGGAAATATCCATATGAAATTAAAACATCTTTATAATTCCCAGTGTTAGTTGTGTGATTCGGTCAATTAATGGGAAAGAAACTTGTACTAAGGTGTTCTCAAAATTAATAGCAGATGATTATTTGATTCCATCATCCTTTTGAAATCACTTGGTATATCACTCATCAGACTCATCAAGCAAATAAAAGCTGTGGTGCTTTTATTTTCTGCTTGACGTTTTAAACATGTATTTCATTATTTAAATGTCCATAGAAGTCACTTCTTTTTATTGCTCTGAAATAACACGATTGCAACCAATATATTAAAATAATATTAGAGATACAAATTTAAACCAAAACAAGGACAACTCTAGTACAGGTTGTCATGTCAAGTGAGAGGACTGACAGCTGAAATGAGAATTTTTTTGCTTTTGTCATTTCTTGTTAGACCCTTTACATAAAATTAATGTACTGTGAAATAATTTATTTCTCTTTCTTTGCTTGAATGAAATATAACTAGAATGGCTACCATGAAAACTAAAATTAACAGAAAAAGGAATATAAAGACTTGATATAATGCCTGTCCCTCAAGGCCATAGAACAAGTATCCCAACAGCTATATCTTTTGTAGAAAGCATAAGTCTTCCAAGCAAAATAACTCTGTGCATTCCTGTTTTATGCTTGTATGGAAGAAGATTTTACCGCTGAAATGGAGGCCAACAATAATGTCATTTGTTGCAGGTGGATTTAAAAAACATAAACTAAAACAAGCTTAATATATATGTTAATATCATAAGCACTGTGGTCACAGTCACTGTCAGCCACGATATTTGCCTTACTTAAGAAGAATTTGTGAAGCAAAAATATATTTAATTATGCCGATGAATTCGTAGCAACGTTGCCCTAAACAAGTGCTAGTTGGTGGTGTTACTGTCTCTGACGAGAATGCAGAGCATCTAGGATGCATATTGGAGAAATGCTTCATACTTAATAATGTGAAGTTATCATGAGACTTCAACATTTTACCAATAGAGCTGTGTTTATTTTTAAAGTCTGTGCTAATTTCCTACAAGTTCTAAGTGTGTTTTTAAATAACTTGCTGCATAAAGTAAAAAATGTCAACCTTCTTCATGGCTGAGAATAGTAAAAGTAATATATCTCCCTTTTGACATGCTGGTATATGTCAGACAATCCAATTTATTATTTCCTCTTTTAGTATCTATGTCCTCCTAGTCTACAGTTGATAACCTCTTCTCATTTTTAAAGCCTTAACAACCAGAGGGCTAACCTGCAATAGTCTCTTCTTACTCTGTCCTCTTTTTCCTTCTAAGAACTCTTTTATTCTATCCCCTCTGGACCATAAATTGTCTTTCATTTTATCATGTGGGATTAGAACTGCCTCCATATTCTCATATGTATATTATATATAAATAAAGCAAAATCTTGAGGGTTTTTGTGATGAAACAATTCCTTTTTCTTTTTCGTCGATTTTCCAGGTAGTAAATAACATTCTTGATATTGAATCACATAGTCAACAAATGTCAGCATTAAAGCATGTTATTGAATGCAAACTTGTCCAACATTTTTCCAGGATTATGGTAGAAGTTGTATTAAAAAAAAAAAATTGCAGTCAGATGATAGGACAGAAAAGTGACCCTTCACAGAGCAGGATTGGCTTCTAGAAGACTAGCTTGATTGTATTATCACTTATTTGGTGGTGACAGAAATAGCAAAATATGCTGAGAATTATCTGCCCATATTTTCCATTTAAAAAGGATAAATATTCTTATAAAAGTGTTTTCATTTCCATTGTGGTAAAAAAGTTATGCAACAAAGATTTATCTTAATTAGTGTCAAAATTTATAGTTACTGGGAAGCACCAAAAGAAGTGATTTTGCACAAACACAAGAAGACATAAAGAATATGTAAAATAATTTAAGATTAGATGTTTTACCTTTGCTCAGTTATGATAATAATTGTCTTCATACACAGAGGAAATACATTTTTTCACTATGAGATCATTATAAGGATAAGATTAAATTACAGTAATTAGACTGGATAAGAAAAAAATGGAGAAAATTACACTGTACCAGAGTAACAAATGTTTTGTTACCCTGAGGAGAAAAATAGTGGTGTTTCTATAATTTTTTTACTGAATTTATAGTTAGTAAAGCAAATGAAGATAATTCACCATTTTCCACGTAGGAAGATCTATTTCATAACCTGTAAGAGCTTCTTTAAACACTTTAAAATCTTAATATCTTATACTTACACCTCTCTTAAAAATAAAAGTGTGATTATTACCAGTCAACTCAGAAGATATACTTCTTTGGTAATTTTAGTAAAAGTACAGAAAGACTCTGGATACCAGCTACTTCTAAACTATTATTCCATATTTCAGGATATCAGTCTGGTATTTTTCAGGTTTGCACAGAACAGCACATTTTCGTTGAGTGCTAACGGTTCGGTTAAGTGCTAACATTCCGCTTTGTCCCTCAGATCTAAAAATGCACTCCGAAGTTCTGATTGTGCTTGGTACCATAAGAAGGGGTGAGGAACAGAAACCAGACTTCAGTAAAGAGCAATACATGTGATAAATTCACTAGGCTGCTTTGAAGGTTGTCTTGCTTACAATAGTGTTTAAATACTAAGGAAAGAATTGCGTTGTAAAATGCTAAATATATGTTCTATCTATATGGACTGTATGGCCTCCAGGGGTCCATTCAGCCTGATTTATCCCATGATACTATCAAATATGTATTAAACTATCAACAAAAATAGGATTATATTTTTTTTAATTAATTATAATTATTTTATCTTCATTCATTAATTTCACATGGTTTATATTAATAACTTTAGATAGGGAATTTCAAAGCAGTTAAAGACTGCATCTTTCAGCTCAAACACTGGATCTGTGGCTCCCCTCAATTGTCATTAATTGACTGTTAATACCCTGGTTGACACTTATTCCTTTACTTTTGCATAAGGTGGTGTGTAAAATGATTGAACACCAATGAGGATAAACTGAAACTGTGCACTAGCTTCATTTAGGATAAACGCACATTAAGTCACAGGCACCAATAAATGATAAAGTTTCTAAAATACTGACCAGTGTTTTAGTGTTTCTACTGTTTAAAACCCTTTTTCTCATTCCACCCAGATGTCCACAGTTAATATGTGAAAAATGTGCAGCGTGGTTCTGACCAAAATCAGTGCTAATGATGTCAGTGGAGAAACAGTGGTGGAAAAGTGGCAGTGTCTGAAAGCTAATTTTCAAGTTTTATTTATTTGTTCATTTGTTTGTTTGTTTTTCCTACATTGGTCCATTGAGAACCTGAGGCGATAGGCTGCCTGCTGCAGTCTTCGTAGGTCTGCCACAGTTACCTCCACTACGAATGGGTGTTCCTAGGCTGACAAAAGAAAGGCAGATACCACCCTTGAAAGCAAGCTTAATGAGATCCGGCTGACAGCGCTTGAAAGGGAAGCACTTTTCCTTGCACAGGCTGGCTGAACTCTGATGTTAATAACCCCCTTGAGAGCTGTTGAGCAAGAATGACCAAGACAGTGCTGCACCCTGGTGGGCAGGGAGGCTGCTCACAGCTGGGGCGGGTGCACTCGCCACTGGGTATAAACCTGGCTGGATGGCCGGGCACGGGGAGTGATGGTGAATTGAGCTATATCCAGCTGCCAGCTGGTCGTTAGTGGGGTTCCCCAAGGCTCAGCACTGGTGCCAGCTCTGTTAAACACCTTTATCACTTACCTGAATGGCAGGGTGGAATGCATCCTCAGGGAGTTGGCAGGCAATTCCAAGCCGGGCAGGAGTGTTGATCTGCTGGAGGGCAGGAAGGCTTTGCAGAGGGATCTTGACAGGCTGGATTGGTGGGCTGAGGTCAATAGTATGAGGTACAACAAGGCCAAGTGTCGGGTCCTACACTTGGGACACAACAACCCCATGCAGCAGGCTTGGGTAAGAGTAGCTGGAAAGATGCCTGGTGGCATAGGAGCTGGAGGTGCTGGTTAACAGCCAACTGAACATGAGCCAGCAGAGTGCCTACATGGCCAAGAAGACCAATGGCATCCTGATCTGTATCAGAAACATTGGAACAGGCTGCCTAGGAAAGTTTTGAAGTCACCATCCCTGGAAGTGTTCAAAAAGTGTGTGAATGTGGCTCTTGGGGACATGGTTCAGGGGCTAACACGGGGCTGCTGGGTTAACAGCTGGACTCAATGATTGTAGAGGTCTTTTCCAACGCAAATAATTCTGTGATTCTATAATTAAGTAGGCTGGAGGACATTGCTCACATTTGGTTTTTTCCAGTGAGAAGTGGGATCATGCTTCTCCTGATGAGATCCCTTTCTGGATATCTGCATACAGTTTTTCACAAATACCTCTTGTCAGTTTGCATTATTGGCCTTAAGGTTGTAGTATTCACCATGTCTCCTAAACTATTTGCTGGGATGCATGACTAAACACTTTTCTATCTCTGGCACAGAAGTTCTTGCATTTCAAGAGCATTAAACAGTCTAAACAATGTGTATAAATTTTCCAGAATAAAACTGACCTTGAAAGCCAATAGCTTAATAGACATGAGTAGTATTTAATATGAAAAATAAGCATGAGAAAATGTTAGTCTGATATTAAGTGAAACTACTGAAATTCTCAAAAAAGTCTATACAAAAACGTATCTGTTTGTAACTGTGCTATCAGATATGACATAATAGCACAACTGGATTTAAATCTGATGTTGAATCTAGATGGCACTAAAGTTTATATTCTCCTGAAGATTACAGTTTTCATAGCAGATAGGACAGTGATGTCTGGTCTGCAGAGAAAAAAGGACAAATGCACATATTTCAATTTCTTCAGCAAAATTTTATATTTGGCATGAATATAGCACAGGTATCATGTCTGATCAGTATCAAATACTTGTTTCTGCTACTATAAATTCATAAAAAGTTTTCAATATGTACTGCTGTAGAGCAGAAATCTGGTCAGAATTTCTCAGAGAAGACAAAGTCTTTATGCCCAGAGTTTCTCTGCCAAATCAAGTTTCCAATTTTTTATTTTTCTCTTTATCGTTGTACAGTTTATGTAAAAAATTGCTGCTACTTCTGAAGAAATAATTTGCTTTCTGCTTGCCAGAGTACCCGAGGTCCTTTTGAACACAAGCATGGTTAAAGAAGAAAATGTGTTTATTTTAGGAAAATTAAGGCTTAATTTCTTTTTGACTATGAAATTGGAAAAAAAGGCAAAACCTCCCCATCCAAACCAGCAAAGTGCAGCTCTAAATCACTCTTAACTGCAAAAATCTTTAACTGCTTCAGAATATGAACTTGGCTCAGCATGTAAAGCATGAGAGTTCTCCTTTTGCTTCCTTCCCCACGAGCTACCTTTCACTGGAGCACTGTTCAAGGCTGCTTGGACTCCTCAGTGGTAGTGTTATGATAACATAGATATTTCAGTGTCATTATCCATTTTGCATTAATTTCTCCTGTAGTCCAAATCCACATAAACACGAAGGCAACAGAAGCAGGGAGCTGGTTGTGGCTCTCTTGATCCTCAGTTATCTCATTTTGGTAAGGCACTATTCCTCTGTGATTCCCTGTTCCCTATTTACAGTCCTGGAATATGACTTCAAATTTTTCAGCCCTCATTTGCAGAGGATTTGGGGCTGAGAACATAGTAAGACTAAGACCTACTTGCAATAAATTTCTGTTAGCAACCGCCTCTGTTAAATAAGGATAATTCTCTGTCTTCTTTGGCTGATGCAGAAGCGCTTGCACAGAAGCTATATTTCTTGGATTTTAGAGACCTCGACCAAGTGACTGTGCTTTGTTTAACAATCCTCTGAGGCTCCTGATGTAAACACCTTGCTTAATTTTCAGTAGTATCCCATTTGTACACACAAATAATTGAGAAACTAAGTTGGTGTAGGCTAAGTTAATGTAGCCATAGGCAGTCTTAATAAAGACATTCTTAATTTGCACTGTCGGTTGAATATAGAGGCTGCTTTTTTCTGCTTAGTTTCTGCTGCAGTACGCAGGTTTCCATGATGAGTAAAAGGGTGTATTTTAGATTCAACTACAAGAATTTATCTTTTTTAAATGATTCTGGTACTGTCAGATAATTATAATGTGTCTTCCCTTGCAGTAATGGGCACCACAGGAAATAAAACTGCAGTAGAGACTTAATCAAATCTGAATGACAAGGTCACTGGAAAGTTAAATGCTTTTTTTCCCATATTGACAATGTGCACCACAAAAAGAACTAAGTTCAAATGTAAGATAATATACCCAATCATTTGTTCGTGGTTTTTGTTTCATTAGAGTAATCTAATTGCCTATTAATTACTTAAGAGCAGTAGCCATTCTAATGTGTGCATCGCTGAGATCTCTAGTGTTTTTCAGAGTAAAATCCTGCAGTGTCTGCAGTTCAGTATCTGTTTATTTTCAATTTTTATCCATTAATGCCATACACACATTTAATATATGCAAAGGCTATCTTCAATCACAACTGTTTCATTATTAAGGCCCTAAAATTTAAATCACTGACAGAAATGTCATTCTGTGTGCCTTTAACTTGCCTCATATCTTCATTTTCTGCAAACAAAAAATGAAACCAATGCAGCTCAAAGGCCTGAAGTCTTTTGTTTGAACTAAAGGAATAAAAGAGAGAGTAACTTCATCAAAGGTCAGATCTCTCCTCCTACCCTTTTTGAGCTAGGGAAAAAGCTGGCTTGAAGGGAAATCTCTATTAGGTTGCTATGAACTGCTTTTGAGTTGAAGGTATTGCTCAAATCCATGGGCTGTCCCAAAAGACTACTCTTTTGGGACTCTGTATTTTTGTCCTTCTAACTCAAGTTGTCTTTCACTTTGTTGTAAAGCCCTGAAGATGAAAGAAAAGAAAAGAAAAGAAAAGAAAAGAAAAGAAAAGAAAAGAAAAGGAAAGAAAAGAAAAGGATATTGTCCATGATTCAGAAAGTTTGGGCCTATCTGAGCACCATAACCTAAAAAATTCTTCTCTTCTCTTCTCTTCTCTTCTCTTCTCTTCTCTTCTCTTCTCTTCTCCTCTTCCTCTTCCTCTTCCTCTTCCTCTTCTTCCAAAGGCATTACAGATTATGAGAGAGAGTTTTATAAATCCCAGTATTCCTGTTTATAAATCCCTGCTTTTTAACTTGAAAAGTAAAATTCATCCCATAGGCTCAGACGTAGATGCTCATAAATAAGGCTTCACTTAGTGTCACAATATCCACAGATGTAATTTTTGACACACAGGTGACCCACCATCTGAATGAAAATTTATTTCAGCAAGGGTAGAATCCATCTGATTCAGCTGATGTCCTTAAAGTCTGGTTGAAAACTGCAATGTGCTTGAAATTTTTGGTTCCGTTTGCTTTGATTTGAGTGGGGTTTTTCTGTAGCTTTTGTTGGTTTGAGTGTGTGTGTAGGTGGTTTAGTTTTGGTTTGTTTGGGCTTATTTTTTTCCCTTGAGAAGCATTGGGTTTTCTCTGGTAAGAACAAATTGATTATAAACATTTTATCGAAAGAAAATGTTGGATGACTATTTTTGAAAACTGGGAGTTAGGCTGTAGGAATAACAGCATATTGTATAGATCAGAAGGTTAACTTCACATGTACTTGCCTTTCTCCCCATAACGTAATAGGAGGAATATGTACAGAGGAAAGATGGGATAATTTTCTCAGCATGAGCCACAGTTCAGTTCTATGATACTGGGAGAAAACAACTCTGGATTCCTTTTCTTTGCTGTCATTTAATCTTCTGCTAAATACCTGTGTATTTCTTCATAATGTGAAGAAAGAAAAGATGTATAAGTGGCAATTACCCCATTCAAATCCCCCTCCTGTCTGATATCCAATGAATCCTGGATCTTTTGGATGTCATGAGGCTTTAGCACAAATACCTTAAGAATTTTGCAAATGGCTGACAGAAGCCATTTCTTCTTCAGCGTTGACGGTAAGAATTGGTAAAGAATTCAAAAGTAGTCTCATGTGGTTTGCTTTTCTCCTTTGTTTTTGTTTGATATAAAAGAAGCAATTGATCACATGCTCTTAATACCAAGCATTTATGTGGCATAAGACCTGAAGAATGTAAAAATTGCTGAAATTTTACAGACTGGAGTAAATACCCAAATATTTGGAAATAAGATTTTTTAAAAATATCTTCCTAATATTAACTTATTGGGCACTGAATAAACAAGAGATTTGTATGTTTAGATTAAATAAATAGCTGTATATATATGAGATGCTGTACTTGCACTATGCATTTCTTCCTTATACTTCTTATTGTTTTTCACTTATGCACCATGAATCTGCCCAAATAAGGCCTCCTGAGTGTTTTGGAAGTAAGAGTTTCTGAGTTTCTTCTTTTCACTCTTTAATTCAAGGTAATTTTGCAACAGAGTTATACATTAGCAACCAAGGCATAACTTTTGGAAGGTGTGCATGCCATGGTAACAATCTCTTCCTGTGTTCCAAAGTGTCTGCTTCTTTCGTAGCATAGCTGCAGTGGGTTGCTAGGAAATGTGACTGAGCAGGAATACACGTTGCAGACAAAGCTAAAGGAAAGACATGTAAAGCAAGAGGACACATTTTTAATTGAATTTATTTTAATTTCATTTTATTTTATTCATTATTTTATATTTATTCCTCCTGCTGCAAATCAAATTAGAAAAAAAAAAAATTTTGAAAGGTGTCATTCTTGCAGAACATTTCTTTCTGTCATATAATCTTTCTGGTAGCATCAAAACCAAAACACATACCTACGAGTTAATCATCTAAGGACTCAAATACAGACAACTTATATGTAGAATCAACTGGTGTATGGAATAGAGCAGAAATTTTTTTTGTAATGCAAACCCTTTTTATGGCTTCCCATTTGTCTGCATTTTTCTGGTGTGCTGAACTAATTCTCAGATCCTTGACCCATTTACAATAATACAATATAGATCCCATTTCAAAGCATTTCGTCTTCATTATTTCCTTAAAGTGGAGAATTACTTTCATTTTAAATACTAAAGCTTTGTATGACACAATTCTGTTGTCTGTAAGCAGAATGTATATACTCTTATCTTTATTGAAATCTGTGAGTAACTGTAATGCAGTAACAAAATACAGGTGATTATTATATTTAATTTTACTAAGAATTCTCATGAAGTAATATTTTATCTTGACTTTCAAAGCAAGTGGAGTGTACATGAAAGCATGGTGTAGATGTCTCTGTCTTTCCTTCTACTGCTTGCAGCTATTTCATAGCCTCGACCAATTTAGCCTTTTTAAAAGACAGATTTACAGGTAAAGAAAAGAGATCCTATTTACATTAAGAGGTGGCTTGCATATTTAACCCTTATCAGTTCACCAGAAAAATCCACATGAAGGAGAACTGTGAACCCACACAGTAAAGAACCCACACAGCTCAGATGGAAATCGGGTGTACTTAGAAGCCAGGTAAAGAAATCCATAGGATTTTTTTTGTTTTCAGATACAGAAAGGGCTTCTTGTTAATAGCAGTCATTAATTTGAAGCAGGGTTTCTGTTCACTGTTTTTATTTTAATGTTAATAAATATTCTGCATAAAGAAGATATTCAGGATTAACAGTGCTGTTTCTACATCTTATGGTAGGCAGTATAAAGTGAACTAATGTTCTAAAAATAATCAGTGATACCTTAAAGAAAACAAATTATGTGTCAGCTGTGACATCCAAGAAAGTAAATTCCAATATTTTATGACTGTATTTCATAGGTTTATTTCTCTTTGCAATTCTTAAATGAGTAAATAAATTACTTGACTCCACACAGCAAAAAAAAAAAAAAAAAGAAAAAGAAAAAAGATGGAAATATGGATAACAGCAATGAAATAGCAAAAACGATTCTGTTCATTAATACCATTTGGCACTAGTTCAACTGGTCATCAATCCATCTGATTTAAAGTGAAAGGATTCCTAATAAAAATTCTAGAGTCTCAGTGACTCTGTCACAGTCATCTTTGTTGCAATAAAATGAGAAATGTTGCACATTTATGACATTAGGGAGCTTAATGTCTTCTGGTGATGTTTTGGCTGTTAGCATCTCAGTCTGAATTTCAGGTAGTACATTCCAGTTTCTCAAGTAGTGTATTCATTTAGTTTATTGAATTGTGGTTATATTTAAACTGTTCCTCAGTAGCTAAGCAAAAAAAAGGCAATTTATTTTCATGCTGAGACCACTACTGCTAAAAAAATAAGAAGTTCAACAGAACAAAAAATCTTAGAGTTCCACGTGAGAAATTTGAGCCCAAACACACAAATATTTTTACTATAAGTGTTCTCATACACATTATTTTAAAATGCAGAGGCACATGGGAATATCTTGCATTAAAGGCCGCTTCTAAGCTCTCCTTGATTCACTTCCTAGCTGGAAATAGTCCATCTCTGGAAAGCCCATGGAGCACAGAATTCTCAGCTAGCTGCAGGGCCTGACTGCCCAGGGTGCTCCTTCTTTAGGCAGTGGTGGGACAGAGAATGGAATAGGCTCAGCAAGGCTCAACCAGACTCCCTGTTCTGCAAACGGAGAAATGCAGCAGAGAAATGGGTCATCCTGTACCACTGTTAGGAAAGTAACAGAGCATGTTAATCTAAAATTATCTGCTGCTAAGGCTGGAGTATGTGTGTCTTGCATTAATGCTGTGAACCACCTCTAGTATATTGGTAGGCAAATCCTTAGGAGTATTTTATGGGGGATTTACTGAAAGAAGTGAGTTTTGATTAGGATTCCTAGGGGAATAAATGGTAAAAGGGTCATATTCACTGAGTGCAGGGAATAAACTGCCTGACAAAGCTTGTCCTGTCATGCTTGTTTATTTGTTTGGGTAACACACTGGGACTTGTAAACACCAATGCTCCAGGTGAGAACTCATTACCTCCTCACAGCTATCACAGCTGTAAGACACTTAACAAGGACTGTCAGTTGTCTCACTTTTCCACACACAGAGAGAAAAGGGACATATTTTTCACTTTGTGAATAGTGTAAAATAAGAATCAAAGCCAAGACATATCAAACCCTGCCAGAAGAGTTTATAAATGTATATGTATACATATATCATGCAAATAGGACCTACGAGATCAAATCAAGCTCTTATCAGTTTCCCTATATGTGACACATTTACAAGAAAGGATGTGTGAATGTACAGCTTTTTTCTCTTAGTTACACTCGCGTAGTGTATAACCTTGTCAAGAGGAAGAGCTCTTAGTGGTTTTGCTTGCTCTTCCAGAGTCCTTCACTTTGTTTTATGCACAACATGTATGAAACCTAAAGCAAAGGAGGTGCCCGACAGTCTGTGCCTTTGCTAGAGGAGAGGTGCTACATTTTCATTTTGGTGCAATGCTTCTGCAGGCAGAGTGGAAGTGCAGAAAGGCTCAGTCCAAAGGAAGAGGTACAGGGAGCTTTGGCCCAGCCCAGAGACCTGTGTGCATATTGGGAGTCCAGCTCTGCACCATGCAGTGCAGGTTTAGGACCCAAACACAGCTCTCTGGGGGATTGTGTGCACAACACTTGCTGATTTATAGTACTTACAGTCAGCTTTCATAGTTCCATAATTCAGAATACATTTGGAGAATGAAATTTGTTTATTGACCATTGATGCTCACACCTTATTGTAGGTTATTTTGTTTATTTTGGGGGTGTTTTTTGCATTCAAACTAAATTATTTATAGCGTTTGTATAATGAGAAAAATAAACAACGAAAGCAGGTTGTCTGCCTTCTGGCAAAATTACAAGAAATAAGGCACATGAAAGAAAAAGATTTGTTAGTCGTTTTTATGTATTTAAGCAGATACACTTGCTCCATTTTTTAATTGTTAATTTCAAGAATATGCAAAGAAGTTCTTTAAGACATTAATTGAAGAAGAAGAAATAGGATAGCTGATTTAATGGACTCTTTTGGATTACTTATTTTTTCTTAAAAATCAAGGCATGAATTTATGCGATATTTCTGCTGGTGTCTGTTCTAGTGCAGGATGTTGCAAATAAAATACACTTTAAAAGCTCTTTTGTGGTTGGATTAACAGCTTCCAAAAGATAGCACATCTGAAACTAGAGAGTGGAAATTTCAATTTGTCATTACTCAGATGGAAATATCAGGAAGAAGGAAGAGAGCCAAGCAATGTGGTAAATAATAAACTAAACCATCTGAAATCTGTCAGTATTAGAATCAGGGGAATATCTTCAAATTTATGAGTCAGTAATATGTGGAGAGTCTGTAAAATTTTGGATTGTATGGTGATCAGTTCCACAGATATGCTAATCAAGAAGCATATAGTGATAAAAAGGAGATATAGAAGTAGCAAGCATGGAACTACATATATAAATGGTAGAAAAAGTAGTTGCAGAAATAACTAACATAAGCTGCATGGTAAAACACCTGGGAGAATAATGAAGTAAAGCAACAGGATGACTGCAAGATATATGACCAACATAGATAAAGATAATAGGCTTAAAAAGGAAAAGAAAAAAAAATATCTTTTCAGTCACAATTGAACGAGAAGAGGCAAACAGAGACCTGGAGAAAAGATATGACCTCATTTCACACAAGCAGCACCTTCAGGAAGCTGATGCAGTGGAAGTCTGTCTCTCGTGAGTGTCAAGGGTGTTGGGAGTGGTTACTCACTACTTAACTTGTAACACATGAAGGATATGAGGCTCAGCCAACACAAGCAGGAGGGAGAACTTTTCGGGAGAGCAAAGGGAAATATTGTTTTCACATAAGCTATTATTACACTGCAGACCTCTTTACCTCAGAGTAACAAGAAAGTCAAAGGTCTAAATGGCTTAAAAATGTAATAGATCATTTTTTGGAACAAAACCCTGGAGTTTGACTGCTGAAACTGACCTACTGATTCATGGAAGCTTTTACCAGATGGAGGAGCATTCTCTACTTGCTCTGTTCCTTACTTTTTTTTTTCTTTTCCTAAATATCTGCTAATAGCTGCTGTGGGATTTTGGGCTAGACTGTTCTTTGGCCTGATCCCTCACAGAAATTGTGATAAAGGAAGCATTTTAGGCAAGAAAAAAGATGTTGGTAAATTGAATTCATCATTGCTTTTCCTTCCAGGATACATATACCCCTTAAAGTATAATTTAAAGTGGATTGAAAGACTTTATTGATTCTAAACATGATTTTAAGAATTTGTTATCAATTCATCAGTGTTTGAGTAACAACAGAAAGGTTGTTGCTTTACATTTAAGCTATTCCATTACCTGGCAGAAATAAGAAATTGAGAAAAGTCAAGCTTGGTAAGCTGAAGTGTGGGAGCCAGACAACAACTCTGGTTTCCCTCCCTTGAGGGGAGTATCAGCAAAATACAGTAATGTGGGCATTCTTCAACAGCATGATAAAGGGATAATGAGCCTTGCTCGTGTAAAAGTGGTATTTGAGTATGTAAAAAGGCTTCAGACTCAACGGTAATATAAATCACCGTAAAGTTTTGGACATTCTTCTCTAAAGTGAGAATAGACTCAAATTATGAAGCAATAATACAGTTTTTCTAGATAAATTACTATAACAAAAACCCAAGCAGTGCTGTCTTCTGAAATGAAAAATAATGTTTATGCTCCAGGTTTAATTTTAAGCTAATATTTGAACTTAATCTCTAAGCAAATCAAATCAACAATTCTGTAAGGAAATCCAATTTTACCTATTCAGACAGCCAAATGAATAATGGAACAGAATAAAAATCATTATTTTCAAGAAAAAAATAGCCTTCTAGATCTGCATAATGAGAAAGACAGGTTGATTTCTATGTTTACCTATATACTTGTGACCTGTTTATTCTTCTTGTTAGGCAAAAATGACTGAATGTTCATATTACTGCATAAATTGTTGCTAAAGAAGCTTAATTCCTTTCCATTTTGGTCATTCATGTCATTAATATGCTTGTTTATGCTGAGTCCAGAAGGCAAGTAATATAGTTTTAGATTGGATTTTATTTAGCCCTAAGGATTCAAAACCAACAACAAATCAAGCTTCAAACACTTGAATCGTTGAAAATAACCATCACAAGCAGCACCAAACTTTTACAATGATTCTAGGATGAATAGTGTTCCAGTCCTTATGGACACTGACAGGCAATACCTTTTATGAGCACATATTTCTGTATTCAGGCTATTTCCATACGTTTATCTGCTGTTCTCAAGGCCCTCTTAAAAGTCAGATGTTGCATCTTATGAAGATATCATGGGAGCACAACTTGAGGTACAATAAGCACTTGCCATCACATTTAGTCATGTAGTGTGAAAGATGCTAGTTTGCCTGCACTGTGTGTATAATTCAATAGCAAGTTTATATAGCTTAGACTGGATCTCCTCTTGGGCTTTTAGCCTGTTTCCAATCAATGACTCTTGGCATACCAATAAAGAAAAATAATGTGATAGATAACTGAAGTAATTTTCAGAGTCTAACATTTCCCAAGATTTTTAATCAAAACTATTTTACACAAAGATGTAAAGTGGCTTCAGCCACTGAACACTAGCTAAGTTTACCTAAACAGATCTCAAATAATTTTTTGACAAGTAACCTGTGTAGCAGTCTCACATACATATTTTTGACCATCCCTGGTATCCATTGAAGTTATAAAAAAACCCCACTAGGATGATGTATATAATGTTTCTTATTTTCCTTGTAATTTCATAAACATATGAGTGTGTGTGCATGTGCATTTGTGTACGTGTGCATGCCTGTGTGTATGCATTTGCCCAGAATGTACATATATATGTATATATGTATATTTATGTACATATGTGCACATATATGTATTCATTTATATACGTAAGTACCACTGAAAGCAGTTGTTCAACTGCAGTTCACCACCTAATTCCAAAAACAAAATCATCCTCTGCAGTCCTCTTGGTATTTATTCACTGCACAATACCAGACTGATCAAAACGGTATAGAGAGCAACCCTCTCATAACCCTGAAAGGTAAGTCATGTAAATCTTGGCTGAGACATATTGGGGGAAATTTTACACTACACACTGCAATTTCCCATTTTGTGTTTGTTCTGTGAATAGACTCCAACTCCAGGACCATTAGACCAAAGTATTTCATGAGCTAAATCCAAATTAGCAGCAGGAAACGGCAGCTTTATTGCTGATCGCTCTTATGATCCGATTATTAGAATTTTTAGAGGGGTGCCTCTGCCCAAATTAAGGTGAAAATGAGACCATATGCCAAAATCAAAAGTATGGATTTTATTTAACAGTAAATGTGTGCGTGAGAGAAGGAGAGAGAGAGAGAGAGAGAGAGAGAGAAATGGAAAAGATGTGATGGGAGAGAAAGAGAGCAACAGAGAGAGAAATTAAGCAGAAGTATCACCACTCCATGGGTCCCAACAGCATCCAGTTAATCCTCCTCTGGTCTTCCTGGTAGTGAGGGTCTTGGAAAACATAGAGTTCAACAGATTAATATACATTTGTTCCAGGTGGGAACACCTAGGTACCTCCCCTGGGGGGGAGTTTGACACAGTCTCTTGCAGCAGACCCTGAATCTGTTGCATCGCTTTGCATCACATGCAGTGCTCTGGTGCAAGGCCTCAGGAATGAGCCTGGGCAGCGCTTCGGGGGTCCTTGGTGGGTAATGACACCCCCTCAGCTGCCTCTCATGGAAATGTCCCACACGGATGTGGCCTTCCTGGGGGCTGGGAGTGTGTGGTTACAACTGAGCCACTTTGTATAAGGGAGGATGGGTGTTCACTCTCTCTGACCAGAGGTTACTCCACACACCCAAAAACTCTCCTCCTCTCCCCTTGGTTGTGGGGGAGTGTGTGCAAACCCAGCCTCAGCAGATGAGCCTGTGGGCTGTGGCCTCCCCACCCCACACCCAGCCAGGGATGATTTTCAGGACAACTGCTGGGTTTGGCTTTCTACTGGATACATTCTTCTCTCTCGGCCTTGCTTACTTCTCCCCAGACCTGAGATAACTGGAAAATAGTGTCACCTTTATCTTATCTCAAGTTCCCTTAGGCAGGTTAACTCACGATTGAAAGTTCCCCTCAGGAGACATATTCAAGGAGGGGTGGGCTTCGGTGGCTGCAGCTTCTTTAAACAGTTTTGCCAAAATGGGCAAAAAAGTCCTTCATGACTATGTTTAAGCCATTAACCATAACATTTCAGTCTCTCACAATGGTGAAATAACTTCACATTCTAACAGCATAGTTGAAAATAAGCCTCACTTGTTTCTCATGACCATGGCTTGCAGGCACTCCACAGATGCATATTTTTCATATTTTTTTTACTTTGGGGCATGGTGTTGCCATGGTTTAGCACCAGTAGGCACCTAAGCACCACACAGCTTTTCAGTGGATCCCCTCAAGGAAGGATGGGGGAGAGAATCAGAAGCGTAAAGGTGAAAGAACTTGTGGACTGAGGTAAAGATAGTTGAACTGGTAAAGCAAAAGCTGAAGACTCAAGCAAAGCAAGACAGGGAATTCACCCACCACTTCCCACAGGCAGGCAGGTGTTCAGCCATTTCCAGGAAAACAGAGCTCCATCACAGGTAGTGGTGACTGGGGCAGACAAACACCATTACCCCAAAGGTCTCCCCTTCCTTCTTATTCCCCCAGGTTTTACTGCTGAGCACATCAACGTAGTCTGTGGTATTCCTTTGGTCACTTGGGGTCAGCTGTCCTGGCTGCGACCCTCGCAAAACTCTCAACGAGCCCCAGCCTCCTTGCTGATCAGGCAGAATGAGGAGGAAAGAAGAAAAGACCGTAACTGTGTAAGCTCTGCTCAGCAATAGCTAAAATATCTGTGTTATCCACATGGTTTTGGTCCCAAGCCCAAACCAGTACAGGTGCTTTCATATATTTGGGTAGAATAAATTCTACATACTTCCCAAAGAATCTGAAACTTTTTCACCTTCTCCCCAATGAATATTAGGACAGGTTAGGACCTCAACAAAATTCTTTTTAAGTTTCACTTCTATTCATATGCCCTCATCATTGCAAAGTTTGCCAGAACTTTAGTGTAGCTCAGAGTCCTAAAAAGACTCAACTCTTTGCTCTCAGATTATCTATTCATTACTGAGGGTTCTATTTATCATTTTATAGGATCTTCTACTTCTGAGACTTACAGATGAGGAAAATCTGCTGCAGTGATATCAAAATACAGCGTTTCTGTAAGTATTTTGGTTCTTTTGTCTTATTTCTCCTTCTTCTGTTCCTGAGTTTTTAGTATTATAGGAGATAGAACCAAATACATAAAGAATTTCTATTTCATTTCCCACTGTGTATGTGAATACCTTTTGTCATTTATTTTATATGCAAGCTATATTTGCAACTGACTGCTGATCTGTTGCATTACTAAAAACCAGGGTAAATATTTTGTTTATGAATATTGCATTTGAAAGGGTTTTGTTGTTATTTATAGATAACTTCACACAACTTCTCAAAAGAGGATTCTGAAAAATTAAAACTGGTGTCCCTGTTACATGTAATTGTTTCTTTTTGACTTCAGAAAACTTTGTCCCTTTTTCTGCATTCCAGCTGCTAAGCATGGTAGATAGTTTGTTACGGAATAAGTATCGAGGTAGCCCTTGAGGTCTGTAGGCTAATACCGCTAGGATCAAAGGAAAACTGAGTCTCTGGAATGAACCTAAGTGTTCTAGTCTAATGTTTGGCAGTCTCTCAAGTATAAACAAAATTATACAATTTTATGCTGTATTGGCCAACACAAAAAATCCAAAAAGCACAGATGCCAGAATGACACAGCTGCATGTTTATGTCTACTAATCCACCTGATTAAGATTCAGTGCTACGCACTGGGGAACAATCTACTCCCGTGTAAACTAAGATATGTCTGTGAATTTACAGAACAGAATCTGGCTTGATTCACTATTTCTCTTTTATTCCCTAATTATTTCCTCTTGCTTTACAACCAAACTCCCCCAAAACAGTCAGGGGATTTTGTGTGGGGTTTGGGGGTTTTTTTTGTGGTTTTTGATTTGGTTTGGTTTTGGTTTTTTGGGTTTGTTTGTTTCTTTGTTTTTTAATTTTATTTATTTGTTTTGGTTGGGTTTTTTCTCATTTCTGTGGTATTATATGCTCACACCTACTTTAGTTAGCAATGTGAAGAACTAACATAGTGAAGATGCTTAGTATTGCATAGGAACTGACCACTACTATGATATGTGAGTGTATAAATTTAGCAAAGTTTATATCTCAAATTTAAAGCTGGTCTCTGAGCTTTCTAAACTCTTCTTGCACAGAGATCTCTACTTCTCCAATTAACTGGGAATCAATTACAACACTACTTAAGCTACATATTGTCTATCTTCAAGTCTCTATCTTTTAAATCTCTAATTTGAATTTTCATTGCAAAGTTTTTGTTAAATACCATGAGAATCTTTCAGTTATTTCTTTATGCAATCCTTTATTTCCTGTCTGTCTTGAGCTAATTTAGATTCGGATTTCGAAAAATACAAACTAATATAGCTTTGATGATGAGGATGATGTTTCCATATGCTAAGATGCTGGTCATGCAAAATGAATGTTAATAGTGCTCATGGTCTTATAGAAGCCATAAACCTTTGAAGGACTAGGTTCTAATATCAAGAGAAGTTTTTGTGCAACAGAATAGCAGGAGTGGGCATTTATCTAAAACCAATAATCAGGAATCCTTAATTGAGGTTGAGAAGCTTAAAATTATTTTTTCTGAGAAAATCGCCTGCATCTCTGAAAATTAAACACTGTCATTGTGATTTATAGAAAAAAAAAAGGCAGGTCTAGTATTTTGAATCTGTAGAAAAATAATTATTTTTTTGAATACACTATCACACAGAGTATAAGATAAAATGATAACTATTTCAAAAGGCAGTAAATTAAATCAGGACAAATTCCAGCAATGTCATGCTGTTCACAGAGTCCTAAATCATATATTTTCGAGTCCATTCAAAACAACCAGAAAGATATACTTTGCTGAAAATATAATCTAGGATGTATTTTATGGAAATATTTTGATAAACAGGAGACATTAGCATCTCTTTATTTCAAAATGTGTGGAGAATCTCTAAATCCAGTGTGGTTTTCACATTTCTCTGATAAAGGCTTGTCATCTAAGTCCTGAGAACTTCTAAGATTCTGTCCTTTTACTGAAAACGAAAAGAAAAGCAGCTTAAAGAGCTTAAAATTCTGATAACTGTATTAGAACAGAAATTCACAGAATAATTGATCCTAAATTTAATTACATGGAGTATGCAGGGTGAAGAAGATCACTGCAAACAAAGAGTTAGTACAGAGGGTTAAGCTAAGGTCACAGGAGAAACTGCAACTGCACACTGTGGGAAAAATGGTATGAAAATATGTCTGTAAAATATAAATGTTGGGAAAATTGTCTTGGCCTCCACAAAACTTTGAAGACTTGATATGTAAAATGGCAAAGGTATTTGCTGAAGCCAAGATATCAATTTTATATCAGCATTGTACAGTTGAACTTATCAAAACTGATCATAGGTCTTGCTGGTGATAGTGTTTACAATTTCAACCAGAATCAGAAGAGAATAAATACCATTTCCTGGCACTATAGCTGGGTGAAGAGACATTTAAAAAATCAGGCATTCCAAACCTAATAACCACAAGTATTTTAGACTTCTGTTGGCAAAATAGAGAAAATGTACAACAATGCTTAATGATCAGGTACATTAAGAAAATACAGAACAGTGCTATACATTTTGTCATGTACAATGTAACATTTTGCCATCTCCTATCTAAATAATTCACTTGGATTTCTTGAAGAACAAGAGGGTTTTACATACTCTGGCAGTATTCAGAAAATCGGGAAATGGTGAATATTAGAATCAATGAATATCATCTAATAGACTTTTAATGGAGCAAAGCAGTGGAAAACTGCAGCAAAAGAGCCAGTATTGAAGATAAATGTACTAAAGTGTGGAGAAAACTCCTTGAATATCTGGCAAGAGCTGAGACAACGCCAGGTCCGCAAAGGAAAGACATTAGCATTACAGTTAGATTTTGGTTTAAGATTCAAGTAACAGCCTGAACTGATCAGTCTTAATGAAGGCTATGAAGTAACTGAAAATGCTTTTAGCCATGGCAGAGAATAAGAACCACAGTAGTTTACAGAGTTGAACACATTTTGCTTCATTTCTGCAAAGGACTCTGTTTAAATGCAAAGGCAGTTTCTGCAGTCCAACTGACAAAGGGTGAAACACTGTCACAGGAATGCACTGCATTGCCTTCACCATTACAAACACATTCTCTTGATATTATGCTGAAAAACTTCTTCGTTGCCTTTGCAACTAATTAATGTTATTTTCTGTTTCCATATTGTGAGACCTCTGCCATGTTGCACATGTGGAAGTGCAGGTAATAATTCAGTATTGGTGCAAACGTTACAAGAAGTTATCGAAGGGAACTATTTTCTGCCTTGAAAAGAAATATACATTCTTTATGAAAATACATTTTTTATAAAATGGCACAATTAAATATTAGAAAATAAAATGGAATAACCATTTTGAAAGCATATAAAGTGCTACTAGTTCAAAATCAAAGGTCAGTCTGAATTAAAGCTAGGACTGGAGCTCAAGAGGTTCCAGCCCTTGTTTTTCTCAGGGCAGAGCCCTGTATGTGATTTTTGACAGATGTCACTTCTTCCACCATTTCCCGTGTAAAAGTCATTCACGTCCTGAAGATCTGTAAGTTTAATTCCCTCATGCTTTCAAATTTGCAAGGAGTTCATTAGCTAGGGTGAGCAGCATACAATCATACAAAAAAATGTTTTACATAATCTTGTTATTTTGGAACTGAAAACAGATAGTGTGAAATTATGCTACAAAGTAAGATTTATGGGAAAAACAATCATGAGAGATTTTGGGCACTGCTTGCCCATGTATAGATAAGCAAATCCTGTTTCACTGGTATCATTGAAGTGGCATACACATATACAAACACTAGAACTGAATCCAGCTTCTTATTTAAGCCCAGGATTTTCTATGCTACTAGAAATGTTCTAGAACAGCTAAGGCTAATCATTCAGAGCAATACCAGAGTAGGCCTGCAGCACCTGAATAGCTGAAGGAATGAAGATTATATTTTTCTCTCGCACACACGTACATACACACTCTCACTATAGTCCGTGGTAAAATTCTCTTGGGCTAGAAACGGGTCAAGCTAGATGGTATTAAAGCTTATCTACATGATACTTCTATTCTTGGGTCTTTGGTTCTCTGGCAGGAATCAACATCAGGAAAATTTTTACTGATGCTCATTTGGAGCCAGTGCTCAAATTGCCTGTGGGGAGCTAGTCCCGCCTGCTGACCCATTCACTGGGTGAGCAAAGACAGCAGCTGGTATGCTTCATTCATTACTTAAATTTAGACAGAATCTAGTCTTCCTTTCTCTTGGATCCAGGTATTAATAATAAACTGCTTTATTACATCACCTCACACTCTATTTCCTCTGAAGCTGATGATTGCTATAATAATTATAATCTACAGTTTAAATTAATGTACATGCATTTTGGAATGCAGATGTTATAAAATATCTTAAATGTCAATAGTAATATGAAATTTAGGGGATGATTTTCACCTCTCCAATGCTTCCTGGGGCTATTTCCAAGGTTTCTTTTCTAAAGTGCTTCAACGAAAAATACTGAAAATATTTTCTTAAAGATTTTTTCTCTGCTTTTTAAAAGAGAAAGTGTGAAAGAAGCGACGTGATGCCTTTTTCATTGTCACAGAGCTTGCACACTTTGCAGGATCAATGATTCAACACAGCATCAGAAAGCCATTAATATGTGGCTGCCAAAATGGGCTTTGAAGCACAACCACCAACACAGAAAGACAGAAAAGGCCCACATACGGTGTTAGGAGAGCCATATCTGTGTAAAAATCTCTTAATGTCAGCTAACCAATTGACAGCCTCCACAGGTATAGAGATGTTTTCATCTTTGCGGTCTTTTGTATTTGTATTAATGATACAACCTGTATATAGTGTAAACATCAAGCCATGAGTGCATCCATACCTCACCTCATGCATTCTGAGTAGACCATTCAAGTCAATAGATGGTCATATTGTGTCAAAATAAACCTATTTTGTAAATCTTCGTCGTAGAAGTGTGTGCACTGATCAGGCTTTGAGTCGTAACTCTTTCTCTATTAACAACATTGATGTTGAAATACATTTTGCAGAAGTTCAGCTTTATTGATTTCAGTGTATATCAGCTAGAAGAACAGGCTCAACTTGCATCTTAAAAATAATAAATAGAAAGCCACCCAGACTTTGGAGAACTAAAAGGTTATCTAGACTGTATTTCTCAGTTTTCTTAATGATTGCTAATGAAAAATTGCACATTTCACACTTCTACATCAAGAATTGGGAGGATTAAAGAAAATTTTAAAAATTGTAAGGTCTTGCATTTTCCTTTTTTTTCCCTCTACTACTGTTTTGTGATGTACCATGATAATTTTAAAAGTGATCTCTGCAATCCTTATCTGTCATGGAAACAAATTCATTCGCTGGCTGGCTGAGCAACATGGCTGAAATAAATTTCTCAGAAGCCTATCCCCGGAAGGCTGCTATCCATTACTGTTACAAGTTTGCAATGGAAATGGCTTTACTGCTACGCAGAGAGTCTGATAAAATTTAAGGCCCTGTGAAAGATGCATTAGAACAATAAATATAGTTCAAATAATGTATTAGTGACAAAATATTGCTGAATGCAATACGTTTATTTATTCTGACAATTTTTTGAGTCTATCAAAGTAAATGTAGAACTCTTTAAATCTGGAAGTTAAGCTAAAGAGTAATAAAAGTGAAAAATTATGCACAAATTGATGTATTCGCATAGCATGGGGATTAGCATTTTTCATTTTACCTATATATAGTACCTAGAGTGCCAGACTCTCTTGCAGATATGATCATCATAAATCAAAAGATTCATCGTAGTCAGCTACCTGATTCCATCTTAACTCTTCCAGATGTTCACTGTCTATACTTTAAAAGCACATTATGGATAATTTTCATCTTTTCAACCAGGAGCATCAAAGCCTTCATATCTACTACAATTACAATTAAAGCCTGATAAAACAAGGCACTGAGTAGCCTCAGCACACAGCCTTATTTACAACAAAGCACTTATTTGTATCTCTGAAGATGTGTATTAGAATACTATTACTTGAAGTGGGACTTAACGCTAAGCTTAGATGCAAGCATTGGCTTTAGACCTGTGATGAGCTGTGGGTTAATGGCAGTTATATTGCAAGTCTGTTGTTCTTGCAGATAATTCCAGCTTTATAATATTTGTCACCGACATACTATATTCAGATAGTTTGATTGAATACCAAATGGATAGTACAATAAATACTCTAGTGAAGGAACGACTTACCCTTTGAAAATTTGGCTAGGTTCCCTAAATTTCTATTCACCACTGATTTTTAAATATGAAGAGAAAGAAAGATGTCACTTGTCTGAATAAGTGAGTATAATAATATTTCATCATATTTCATCCATAAAAAAGCCTTTAGTCTTTCTCATTTTTCAGCAGAAGAAAACAGGTGAAGATATTTATATAAATACTTGACCCTAAACAAAATTTCTCCCTAAGAAGGGGGTCTTGCAAGGTAACTTCTCTGGATATCAGGCTGTCTGAGTAGCAGACTGGATCCATTACACAGCCTTAGGCTTTAGAGCTGTGCATTGATTTGTGCCACTTGACAAGGCCTCTCCCTGCAAGACCCACCTTTCTTTCGCAGGAAGCCAGATGCTAGGTGTAACTTGTTGCTAACATAACATGCTCCACACAGCCTACTTTTATGCTCTAGGGTGTGTTCCTGTGCTTCAGCCCAGGTGGTGAGTACTTTGTATATGCACGCTGTCATCCAGCTGCTTTATGTCTTGAGTTCAATGCCTGGAAGTTCAGAGAGCCATGGTCACTTCCCCATTATGCTTCTGATAAGCCTGCTGGTGATCTGATCCTCTAATTTAAACTCTCTACCGAGTATTTTCTGGGAGGAAGGGAAGGGTGGTGGTATGGAGAAATATGCCTAGCAAAGAATGTTCTTACAAGGTTTATTTTGTGACATTTTATCCTCAGAAGTCATGAATTCACTACCAAATGCCTGGCTTTCTGTGATGTATTCCCTGCCCATTCTGGTTTCACCTTTTGTAAATTGGAAGTGTCTCAACATATCAGGCTGGACAGCTCATCTTGTCCTCATTCCTCCTGCAAGATATGACTATTCTGCTGTCTTCTATGCATATTTGCACCTCTCGTGCTAGAAATATACATTCAAAATTGGTTCCCACTTTTTTATTCCTTTATTTTGTGTGTCAAGTTTGCCCTTTCCTCTGCAAAGGGTCTTTGAGCCAACAATTCCTTGTTCCGTGGAAATACACAAGCACCTGAAAGATAAACAGCCAATTGTCCTTGACTGTAGCATTGACCATTTCTCAACAATAGTTTTTACCGAAGTTTTAAGCCATTTTATTGGTCAGAGTAGCTGTCTGGAGTGCAATTCAATAAGCTATCCAGTGCAAGTTAGGTCTTAGCAAAAAATACAAAATGAAGTTCCTACTACAGATGCATCTTGCAGTTTGTAAAATGGCCATTAGTCCTGTTTAACATCACAGGGCATCAAGAGTATAAATTGTGAGGAAGAGCAGACAGCTTTGATTCTTTTTTTCATGCACTTGGTAGTGAAACAGTGCAACGAGATGAGCCTGTACTTGGCAAAGCCAGTGAAATAGAGTTTCCTCAACTTCAGTGAGCCCTGTGTGCATCATACTCTTCAGCTTAACTGTGTGAGCTTCAGAATAAAACATATAGTTACACTGGCGTTAATAAAGTTAGAATATTATTTTCTAACTGGCCTATGTTCATGTGTTACTGAGGGAATGGCAGGGAATTACATGTTTGCAGGAAACTTCCTCCTTTCTGAAATAACACAGCTTCTGCAGGGTAGCTTTCTCAAAGTTAACATCTGCTCTAAGTAATGGCTATACTGGTAAGGATTTCAGCAGAGCCAAATACTTTACAGATAATAGGATGGAATCACACTTCTAACTCTCTGCTAAGGAATACAATTCTTTATGTTCATATTTGATTTTTCTAGCCTGCCTGACCTCTCTTACACTTCCATTTGAGTCAATTGAATATTTTACCCTAACATACCCTTTGGCTCCAATAAAAGAAAAATGAAACAATATTGGCATACATTGATCTTCTCTCTTTTCATAATCCCTTTGTCAATGTCAGAAAGAATAAAAAGTTACAGTAGCCTTTTTGTAGGATACCAGCATATCTCAGGTGAATGAAAGATTAAATAACTAAAAGTTTCCACAACGAATGAGAAGTAGACAGCGAGTACTTGCTAATGATTAATTTTTAGATATTATCTAAATCCGGTTTATCTAATCCACCTTACAGGATTTAATTATGTTTGCATTTAATTAGAATGGAAAGCCACTTCTGCCATTAAACACTGCATAACTGTTTCAACTATTCTCATTCTGACTGTTTTTTCTCCTTGTTTATTAAACAAAAATGTCCAACTTGTGCTAATCACCTAATTTTGATATTGCAAGTGGCACTAAATCTTTCTGAGAGGTACATAAATGAAGACTTGCTCTTTCCTCTCTAATAGCTAAATATTTTTATCAAGAGGTCTGGAATTTACATAACCATGGTTTAGCAACCAGTCAGAATATCATGGTCATGTTAGAACTAATGAATGAATCCATACAATTTAAAAGTGGGTGGTGGTTGTAAAGGTCATTTTGGAATATAACTACAACTGAGTAGTAACAACTCGATCATACCTTTTTGTGTCATTTTCCTGAAGATTTTTCAACGCAGTTTGAAAAGAGCAATGAGGGAATGATGCATGTATAGAATTTTCCTCCCAGCAGCATACAAAAACATAATGAGCAGAGACATAAAATGTGGTAACCTGCATGTCATAAAGTACTGCTTTAAGATGACCTATTTTGTAAATATAAATATCTATAGCATCTGACTTGATGCTATAATTGAAAATTATTTCTGGATGAGTACCATAGACAACTTAAGCACAATCAGCTGGAGGATCAACATCTTGCGATGCATTCATGGATACTTGAGTTTAGTGTAAAAGGACTAAAGCATAATTGAGAGTCAGAAGTTGCATAAACCTAAGTCTCATTACATTACCTGACAAGGATAGTATGGAGATTATAAAGCTTATTACCTATGTCTAAAATAATCTCTCTTGTGAAATATGCAGGTAAGAAAGAAAGTGCTCTAAAAAACCACTGAGAAACATGTCAAAACCAAGCCTGACAAATAACACAGAATTGCACTGCTGCTACTGAGATAGACTTTTAATACATTAAGAACATGTAGAGTCCCCCTCCAATGTAATTTCTATGCCCATTTTCCATTATAATGTATTATTACTCCCTCAGTAATTTTTATTCAGTGCTCTGAGCTATAAACTTTGACACAATTTGTCAGGTATCTTGAAAAAATGAGAGTCAAACCTTTCATGGATTCTGGATCAGAAGAATACAAAGACTTCTTTAAAAAACTGTTGTCATCTTTGTCTTCTTTCATCTTAGTAATGAATTATCTGTAGAACTAGCACTTCTTCCTTTCAAATATTGATGAAAAATGTTTCAACTATGTGATGAAACAATCAAAGTATAGTAAATTCCTGCATGTCATCTGAGCCATGCAAGCTCACTGCAAATTTGAGCTAGTTTTCATCAAGATTTGTTACTGATTTCTCTACATTACCTTCACTCTGAACTAAAAATGCCTATCTGGTCAGTCAAAAAGTGATCAGCTCATGATACCTGGACTGTTAAATTTGTCTCACCCTTTATGTACTGCCCACAAGAAACAAGGTAAGTTGTAGATAGGTTATTAATTCTAATTGCTGCTTGCCACTCTGGACTACAGTCATCCTTTTTTTTTAAGAGTGTGATTCCCTTTTCAGCTCCATAAAGTCTGTTCACTAGCAGAGGAAAAGATGATTTTGAATGAAAGCCTAATTCCTGATAATTTAGACTTACCCAGGAAAATATTAATGTAAACCGCACTGAGACATCTCTTCCTCTAACTTCATGTATCTTTGCAACATGATAGACATAACGTCACAGTCTATTTTGAAACTCTTTATGAGTGTTTGGATTAAAGACTGGTCTTTGTAGATGCAGCTCTCCATTAGCCCAGGAGGACTTCAGGACTATCACTTGTTCCTTACTGTTTTTTTTACCTTTGGTCTTCTAGGGACAGCTGCCTTTCCGCAGGGTGTCATTTAAATATATTTGACCCATGTAGCATCTCTCATGTTTCACTGGTAATGAATACACAAATTCTGGCATGTGTTTTAGAAATTTCATATAAATGTCATGTGAAGAAAGGTCATATTGACACATATATCAGCTTGAGCTTCCAGACACTAATGGATGTCTAAGGAGGCTGTCAGCGCTTGAAGCATCTCTCTCTGTTGCAGAAAGACACTTGACCAAGATTGGGTTCCTGGTAATTCTGCAACTGTTTAACTCTCCCTAGTAAATTTCCCATCCTAAATCTACCCCACAGCTTTAAACACTCTACTACACTTCCTCAGTCATCAGAATCTAATCTGTACCAGTTTTTGGGCATATTTTCCATTCCTGTTCTAGATGAAAAGATTTTGCCAGTGGTGATCATCATTTGCTACATATTTCCACAAAATTTAAACACAATAAGACCTTCATAGGTCAAGTACTGTCTCATAAAATATTAAATAAAACTATAGGCAATTTGAGAATGCTAATTTTAATCAAAACTGTGTCTGAGGTAAAAGATAAGCCTTACTTGGAAAAAATACAGAATAAAAAGGCCACAGAGATCTTGTTTTTCACTTCTTCTTCTTTTTGCCTTCATTTTAGATAAACTGTACTCTAATGGCTGTCCAGTAATTTTGAGGAATGTTCTTGAACTGTAACTTGCCTAGGTCAGACTGTCAATTGACATATACACTTGTGGCTTTAAAATATTTAGAAAGATTCTTCACCCTTTGTGGTCTGCTTTTCTTCAGTATGACAAGGGCGTGCAAGTTGCTCTCGAAATATACCAACTTCAGTATTTCCCCAGCCTATATATGTCTTGTCTAGCCAATCACTCACTCACCACAACAGATCTTTTCAAATGAGCTAGAATGCCTAGATATTTGGTCTGTGTCTGCTGACTCTCATGTATTATGAGGTCTCAGAAAATTGCACCTGGACAGCAAGTATTTCCCATGAAGGAATGTTGCAACTCAAGGACTGAGATTAAGGAGTCGAAGACCTCTTTCTCTCCAGCTACCACTCTTATTCCTGGCATGGCACTCATAACAGTGATCACACTGATGGGCACCCTCAAGGACAACACACCAACACCACGTGGTAAATACTAACTCCACAGCTGTCACTGTCACCCTTTCCCTTGTTAATTTCCCCTTCTTATTCATCCTCATTCTTTCTGTCTCTCCTGCCAGTGTAGACACAGAGCAAGGTTTAGGACCATTTCAAAGTGCTTCACATTTCCCATGAAATATCTTTATATCTGGGGCCAGAAGGCTTCAACAATCACTGCAGTAGCAGGCTGTAGAGGAGGCTTTAGATCCTTCCCTTTGTTTCAAGAGTGAGTTAGTTGTCGTGAATTAAGTTCCTCACAGGTGGATACTGGCTCTGATATTATTCAAAGTCTTCACAAAAAGTCTTCATGATGAGATTGAGTGTATACTCATGAAGTTTGCAGATCATGCCGTGCTGGAAGGAAAGGTTGATATTACAGAATGAAGAACTGCCTTATGAACAGAAGTCAGAAGGTTGAAAGGCTGGGTCAACAAGAATTGCATGAAGTTTAACAAAACGAAGTTTGAAGTATTGTCTGCCTGGAATGGGGAAAACAACTTGGACAATGCCCTTTTTGCAAAGCAATCAGTGTAAAAGAGGTAACTCTACTGGAGAAGGCCTGGGAGTACTTGTGGACAGAAAAATAATGTAAGCACATAAAACACACAGTGTGCTGAGAAGGGTCTGCAGGAACATGCCCAGCAGACCAAGAGAGGTGTTTATTTTAATCTAGCACAGAGAACCTTCATTAGTGGCTCCAATCCAGGGGTCAGTCAGCTCTTGGGACTGGCTGTTCTCTCTGAGAGCCCAATCCTACTAGTCAGGAGCAAAGCCAGCACAGGATTTCTGTTTCTCAAGCCTTTGCCTTCACAGTACAGCAGTAAGCAGAAGAAGCTGCTGAACAGGCTGGGCAACTCTATGGGTAAAATGAGAGCTTTGCCATCCTATTCAGCGTCCTGAGAGAGCACAAAGAGCTGGATGCAGGAGCTTGCCTCATCTTGATCAAATGGCTCCTTGCAGGGCCTGCAGGTTATCAAAACTCACTCATGAGAACAAAAGATGAGCAGCTGCCAGCTGCTGTTCTGACAGGTCACACCAAGGAATGAAATAAAGCTATTCTGGCAGGAGACTTGACTGCCTAAAGCATCCAGGATAGATTAATCCTACCCTAACTTTTTTGCTGTATGGAAGCACTACCTGTCTTTGCAGATGGAGGGAGGAGGTAAGTAGAAGTGTTTTGAAGCAAAACATCATTATTGTTTGCAGAAGACTCAGTGCAGTGCAGGGATCAGAGCAGTGATCCTTTAGGAAGCCTCTGGAAAAAAATGATTAATGCTGAATTTAGAATAAAGCTTGAATATGTTCCTGGAAATGAGATATGGTATCCTGAATGAGAAAGGAGAGGGGAAAAAATAAGTAGCAGTCCAATCAGTAAGGGCACTGAAAAGAGAATACTTCCAAGGGAAATATGATAGGCTAGGACACGACAGGTTTTTTGTACTTATTTACTGAAAAGAAATAAATCTTTATTTTTTTCAATATAAAGCTTTTGTGAAATTTAAAATACATTTCATTGAGATATAAGTGATCTAGTCTTGGGGACATAATTTTTAAGAGTTGTTAGGTCCTTGATACATCTTTCACATTCAAATATATTCTGCTATGGAGGCAGAAAAAGACAGCAGCTGTTATTGTAGTTTACGTGCAGGTTTCCATTTCTCCTCATACATGTCCTGACTCTGTAGAGAAATTGTGAGAATTCATTAGCTGTGTGGGGTGAATTGTTACTTATAAATCAGTTTGTGGTCTAAAACGCAGCTAACAAGACATTCTTGAATTATAAAAACCTAAATATTTCATAATCACTGAAATTATAATAGAGAAATAACGAATACATCTGTGTCCTAATAATTTAAATACATTTTGGGAAGCAGGAGATTTTTAATCCCTCCTGTCCTTAGGAAGGGCTTCCTTACTGAAAGAGTACTTTGCCTATCAAAAGTGAGTCCTGGTTTGATTGAAGCTAGGCAAAGAATGTAGCAATAAGATAGCTAAAGTAAGAAGCTACCAAAAGGCTTCTGGGTAGTTTTTCTAGATAGCTAAAGGAATACTTCACATGCCTCCAGGACCTTTTTTCCTTAATCTGTTGGTTATTATAAAATCCAGACTCTTTCCAGGACATTCAGCACCCAACTCATGAGCAGAACTGTAGCCAAAACCAAAGGTGTGTGTAGTTCAGTGGCCTGTCTTCAACAATAATTAGTAATGGATGTCTAATGCAGAGGAGACACATTGTAGTAAATGCCTTAAATATTGTGTCAGCCTCTAACAGTTTGTAATACAGGGGCTTTATGTTTCAGTGGTGATTTCTGCATGCTTAGTAAGCCTCAGCACATTGTTTTCTGTTGAACCACCCAAATTCCCCTTCAATTGATGGAAAATTTTGTCATTCAGAATGTTGTATGGCAAGTAGCACTACAGCATGACCGTGCACCATGTAAATAGTCACTTCTTTTTGCTTTCCTTTAATTCAGGTGAACCATTTTTAGGGTGGGTTCTGTCATGTGAAAGAGCTGCTCACTCTCCTTTAAGTTTTGCAAAGAGAAAGTTGCCATAGTGTTGTATTTGTTAGGCAAGCCCTTGGATACCCGCCCAACCACAGAGAGCTCCCAGAGTGCAGTAAAGAATATGCTGGAGAAAGGTTCAGCTTCTTTTCAGGCTGATCAGGGAGATTCAGCTGGTCACGGTTTTGGTAATGTAAAGCCTATGTAAGGTTACCAGCTCTGTAGCTATATCAACAGCTCAGCTTTTAATTTATAGCCTGTAGGATGCTTCACAAGGATATTCTACTCTAATACTGAGGTGCTGGTGTCCAGGAAGGCTTCTGAAAACCCTGGAGTTGTACTGAATTAAGTTTTCTTTTCCAAAATAGAAAATCTCTCTGAAGACTGACAGATTCTGACAGTGTCTATTTATAAAAAATACTATAACATGCATGTCAAAGTGGTGGAATTCATTAAAAGTTTGTGAGAATTTAGATGTTTTGTCATTCACAGTAACCTCCATTTTAGTGTAGCCTTTCTGATGGCAAAGGATTGTGTCTAGCCTTCTGTTCCTCTGGCTGATACCCAGATTATTGAGGAAGCTTTAATAATAGCATTTAGCTTTTATAGCATTTTTTATCTGAAGCTTTAAAGTTCTTTACAGGAGTGGGTACTATTATCATGATTTTTATAGACAGAAGAACAGATTGGGTTACACAGTAAATATACAGACAAACTATGAGCTGTGCTTGGGTTTCTTGCTCTTTAAGCAAGTCTGCTAATCACCAGCCAAATTTATCTTTTAGGAGAGCAGTGGGAGATGGGAGGATCTAACAAAGTGAGGACATAATTTTTGAAGTTATCTTTACAGTGGCAGAAGTCCTCCTGTTGCGATGCAAAGATGAGCTATAGGCAAATAATAACTGATCTTTTTTTCAGCAAAGATCGGTGCAAATGAAAGTTCAGCATGATGCATTGAATGCTTCCTGCCCTAATGAGGAGTTCTACACCACTGTTCCTAATGATGAGCAAGACAGAGGCTTAGTGAGTGTTGAAAGGTTTGGGTACCCTTTCCAGTTACAGTAGGGAGATGAGCTTCAAAAAGCATAAAGTAGAACTTGAACAAAGCAAGAACAGAGTTCTTGGACTGAAATTAGTTCAGCATTTACAGAATTCAATGAAGCAGAAAGCTTTTATTGTTAGATTAAGCCAGAGTATATGCTTATATCCAACAGGTGGAAGAAGAGCAACGAACTCCTCAAGTGAAGATTCCTGCACAGGATCATGGGTGATGAAAACCTACCAGGTCTGCCATGTGATATTCACAAATGAAATTATATAGTGTGTTATAATTGGTAATGTGTACTTGGTCCTGACAAAAACAAAAACAATCCCTGCTTTTATTAGTGAAAATCAGACAGAATAAATTAATTCTTGGTGTATTTACTTCTTTGCACAGTATTTTTCCATATCTTTTTGTATCCCTGGTCTGCTATCTGACTTCCATTTACCGTTTGATTATCTATCTTTAGAATCACTTCTTTTCACACAAAGGCATTTCCTTTCAAACCAGTGGAAAGCGTGAAATAGGATGCACTTTCTATTTCATGTACTTAGAGTAGGAGTTCTGTCCTCACTAAAGAAACATAGAAATTAAAGAGGACATTGAAAAAGCACAGTTTGTTTCAAATCCAAGAGGAACATGCTATTCTTGGATTCAAAACATGTTAAACAAAAAATCAAAACATTCTACTCCATTTGCACGAGTACCGGCGTTGTACTAAGACTATATTTTTATTATATATGTGTACCTAGCAACATTTGAGTGACAAAGTGAATAAAATAGGAAAGAATGCAAACTGTGGCAACTTAAAATAATAATAAACCATCCAAGAATATTTTTCAACACAATTTGCCAGAGAAGTTAAAGCTAACTGTAAGGCTCTTTGAGCACAACAGACACAGAAGCAAGGTGGAGAGTATGCAGGGTTCATGGCTAACAAGGGTGGTACTGAGGAAGCAAAAACAGAAGATTAAAGTCCATTCACCACAGTGTATTACTGGGTCTTTCCCACAGTAGCCTATTTCTTTTCTCTGGAAAAGTTGGAGAAACTGTGTCAAATAGAAGTGTCAGAAGAAAACATTTCTAAGAATATTAATAAAATGAATAAAAACAATTGCCAAAACCAGATTACATCGATGTCTGAAACCAAATGGTGTTAGCACAGGATTTCTGAGGGAACTCAGAAAGGAGATTATCAAATATTAGATGAGATAAGTAATATATTGCTTAATTTGCCAAGGGGAAAAAGCAATAAGTGTTACTGTATATTTTTCCTAAGTGTCTACTTCTGGCAGTTTTCAGAGATAAGATATTGGGTTATGCAGCACTCTAGTTTCAGCTGTAATGGATATTCATGTGTTAATATACAACACTAGTTACTTAGGAGTTAGCAAATGAAACTAAAACCACAGAAATGTCTGTCTTCCGTTCTTTAAACATAACTTTCAAGTATCGATGCCAATAAATGTGCTAGTCTTCCTCTTGATAAAGGTTGGAAATTTAGAATCTAGAAAAAAAGTCCCAGTGGCAAAATGATTGAATTAAAGTATTTGCATGCTTCTGGTCACTAAACCAAAGATTCATATAGTTGGTTACCTTTACTCCACTTTTCACATTCCTGCTATCACAAACATGTCTCTTTAAAGTCCTCCTGCAATGCTACGTTGTTGAGGAGCTATGGGTATTTTCTCAAACTAAAGATTATTTTTGAACTGGGAAGTATAGATTAATGTTGTGAATTAGTTTGATTTGTGTTACTCAGCAGAAATTTTAAATGGTATTTCATGACATATATTTTGGAGTCTTAACAAATAAAAGAAAACAAATACTTAGTAGGAGCCATTCCTGGTAATTAAAAAGGGTCAGGTTTAACAGCAGAAACAAGACAAAATTATCCAGAAGATAATTAAATAGAATTGCAGAACATCGGTTCTCAGGGTAGATTTGTGAGACTGAAACTTAAATCAATAACACTGTATTGCAAGAATTCCTTGGCTTGTCCAGATACAGAGGTTGTAGGTTTCTGACCAGCTGTAGCTCTTTATATTTGGTCAATTTAATCTTGTCCTGTGAACACCAATTTCTTTCCATTAATTGTAAGGAATTAATTTTTGCAGTACAATGATCTTTATTCCAGAAACATGCCACATAGCCTACAACATTTTCTGTGGCTAGACACGTCTGTTTCCTTGACTTAAGGTGACAACAAGCCTCTAGCAATTTAATACTCTAAGCCTTGCACTGATAAAGGTTAGGTTCCTATTATATGTGAAAGTAATGAAAGCCTGAAATTAAGGTAAAGATATCCAGTGGGTTTTCCTTCTGTTTTCAATTCAAGTAAACAGGTTTTGGGGGAGTCTATCCAAGGATAAGTTATGGATAGTATCATAGGAGTTTTGAGAATTATCATCTGATGATGTGGTTCACAGTGTTTGCACCTAGCTCATTTATGACATGCAGTGATATGAAACAATGTTCTTCCCTCCGTCTTCTCAGGCAGTAAGTAGTTTGATGTTAAGTGATAAAGAAAATGCAAAAACAAATTGCTGGCTCTGTTTTAGATTGATTTGCATGCTAATATCAGAAAATGCAGAAATTGCATCTGGTGCTCTAAATCCTGTTGTTCATAAAGACTGTTATTACAGTATAATTAAAATCTGGATTACACTGAGCTGGCAGTAAAAAAAGTCTTGTCAGCTAGAAATTACTGCATCCAGACTGCAGGCTAAATATAAGAAAGAAGTAAATTACAATTGTTAACCTATTTGAGAGGGTCTTTCTGTCTTCATTTTTTCCAAATATATATGTTAAATTTTGACTTATTAGAAAGTCTGGCATTTTGATTATGAGAGATATTGCGCACAAAGCAGGGGGATAATTGAGAAAACTGTGAAGGAACTTCAGAGTTGCTCTAAAATATACAGGTCATCAGTAGACAAAAAATTTATTGCAATCAGAGATTAAGAAAATTGATTCTTGATGAATTACAGTGTTACTATCAAAATGAGCTACTGGCCAACAAGTCAGTTCTGTTTGATCAATTCCAAATGGTCCAGGTCCTTATTCCTGATGTTTGAAAAGGTGAATATCAAGCTTAGAGGGACCTGCAGCGAGAACAGCACAAGACATATATTGATAAAACCATGGCAGAGTAAGGAGAGGAAGTATGGCTTTCCATAATTTCTTCTCATGCTTTGTTTCCCAACATGCTCTAGTATTTTGGAATGACCAAAGATTGTGTCACACCAAATTATGATACCAGTAAATTTTTTACCAGCAGTTTTCTAACCAGTGTTTCTGGAAAACAAATAAGAAAATAAGATAAATTTCAAGTAGTTCAGGTCCCTTACTAAATAAAATCCCCAGAATTCACAGGGGGAAAAAAGTGAACTTGGCTTTTTGTTATTGTCAGAAATATTCTGACTTTTCTCACAGTATTCTTCTTGATTTTTTGGATTGCTAAAGTGCTTTAGAAGGTTAATACACGTGTATTAAGAAAAACTGAACCACTGCACATTTCAGCTCCCATTTATCTATCTTTATTTTTAGTTCTCTTGTTTTATCTGATAACTTCAGCATCTTTTTCAACATTATGCAATTTATATTTGCATTTCTTTTCATTCTGTATCTTAGAATACATTGAATAATTAGGATCACATTAATGCATTATGAATTTCCTTTAAGTAAAACAGGTTGCTAAATATTACTTTGAGTACTAATTTGTGTGTTCAGGTTAATATTTCTACTTTGCAAAAACATAAAAATATGAAGTTGAGCTAATCCAACGATAATGTGGAGAGCCCATTTGCTATTATATCCTGGAGTGCCGTCTATATTTATGAGTTGTAGAGAACAAGAGCTTTTGACTTCGTTGGCAACTCGTAGTGATATACAAGCCAAATTTTCTCAAAGCACTGTTACAGGATCATCATCTTATCACAAACTGTAAATATGCAAACTTACAAAATAGTGTTGAGAACCCAATAAGCTGTGATGTTAACAGAGCAATTAAAGTAGATCCATTAATGAGAATTGTTCAGGTCAAAACACATGAAGTATTAATCTTTAGACTGTTGAATTATTGTTTGTTTTTTCATTGTTCTTGTTGCTCCAAGATGATTTATATGTGGAGTCTTAAAATGAAGAGTTTTGTGGACTTTTCAGAAGCTAAATTTCTAGTCAATCCTATTTCTTGGCCTTCTGAAATAAGCTGGCTGTAGACTGAGTAGGTTTTCAGCATTCCTTAGCTTTGTTCATTGCAGCTACACATAGGAAGCTGAGATGTAAAAAGAAATCCCTGATCCCATTTCTTTGTTGAACTTGTAGGTATGATGTAGAAAGCTCATTCTGGTTGGGAGGGGGAAAAAAATAAAGGGATTCTTACTGCCTTTCTCCTTTTGAATTTGGGGCTTCTCTAAAAGCCGGTGCAGTACAATGTCCCTCTTTCATTTTCAGCTCTGCTCTGACCTCTTTCCTGTACTGAGCCTTGCAAAAGGATTACAAATCATGGTGACAAGATACTGTGTTTTTGTAATTCTCACCCTGTTCTGTAATAGCAGCTCTCTACTACCAGGTGGAGGAAAGAATCATTCTGAAGTTGTTCCAGCCATGAGGAAGATATAAAATAAATGATTGTGATGGTAGATACAGGACTGAAATCATAAGCGTGAAATATTTTGCCAGTAATGCTTGAACAAAAGTAATATTGTGACAAAGAGAGAGCTGTGAATTTATACCTTTTTTTCCTGATAGGTTAAGACACATAATCAAGAGAAACTGCTCAAATTTTTCATCAGCACCATAGTCAGTCATAAAAGATTTCTGCATAAATGTTTATAAATATTCCATGTGGTCAGAATTTCCTCATTATTATCAATGGAGATGCCACCCTATGCTTTATAAAGAGAAAATTCCAGTTGGTAATAAGATTTACATACTTAATTAGTACGGAAAAATACGGGTAGCTAAATCGCTGAACTGATCTTTTTTCTCTCTGGTCCTCTCTCCTCCTCTGCTATTGGTTTCCCTCCCTCTGCTGCTCCTGGAGGTTACAGTTCTCAAGCATATATTTTAAAGTAAGATTCCTGGGAGACAGGCATAGTAGGAGAAAACTGCACAGCGAGTAAAATCAAATGAATCATAAAAGATGCGTGTGTCTTTGCTTGACTGGGTAATTAAGCTCTTCTCTGAGCTGCTCAGCCATGGAGAAATCAGGAGATCTAGCCTTGTTGCTCTTTACCGTGTTTATGTAGTCCCAGACCTGATTATCACAACTCAGCCTTCATTGAAGCCAGCTGTGACTCGTAAAGGAGTGGTTTCACTTAAACAATGTCAGTCCTTTGGAGCCATGCATTTCTTTAGGTAAGTAGTACAGTTGAATCTGGATTTTGTGACAGAGGATATCTGTTTTATTTGGTTTTTTAGTTTGCACATCTCCCCCCTGGATCAGCTGAATCATATGGGGCCTCCTTTGCTTGTGAAAATGGACACAGCCTAAGGGAAAGGTTCCAAGCATGTGAGGTAGCAAAGGCAGGCAGAAAGTGAGAGCAAGAGCAATGACATGAGATCCTGCAGTAAGACTGTGAAGAGGAGGGAATAGAGAACCTGGCCTTATGAGGCATAAGAAACCTTTGCAGGAACTGAAACAAGTGTATGTTGTTAGTGATGACTCAGAGAACCACTGGACTGTCATCAAGCATCTTCCTGAAAGGAGAGAGGATGCTGAAGGAGAGGTATTTATGCCCTTGGTGTCACTCTTTTTTACCTAATTGCTTTGAGATTTTTCTATTTGAAATACTAAATATGCCGGTTTCTATTCTAATACAACTTTGCTCTGTTGACTTTTAAATCCCCCTGACCTTTCGAAATGTGTTCTTGGAAGACAAAAGTCTAGGCACATCGATTTCAAAACTCTGGCCACCGGGGATCTTGCTTCAGTGTGTAACCCATAATCCAGTTAGATAGTTAGGCAGTGTAGCAAAATGAAACTAATGTGTGGTTTTCTGTCAGCTTTATGCATCCATGCTCTAATACCTGGGCAAAGAGGGAGATGCCATTCTAGAGCTGTGGGCTAGATTTCCTGGATAGCCTTTGGAGGGGCTTTTGCCACGGATAATATACAGTGAAATATTCAGAGTGGTATGAATGTCAGGACACGGAATGACACAATGAACAATCTGCCATTCTGTCAGAATAGCAATATGCATGGCAGAAGGGCTGTAAGAGTGGCAGGTGGTGTTGGCATCCAGATTAACAGGTTATGAAGATCACAACAAATCTGCTCAGTGCTTTTCAGGCTATCTAAAACTAAAAGGCATCCTAAAACCTGGAATGCTCTTTCATCACCTTGGCATACATTTTTGTGTCTGAATTCTTAGTGCTTTTGAGTATGTGACATACTAGTGGGAATGAGGGACATTGATTTTGTTTCAAATACAAATACTATCTCCTCTTTCTTATTCCTTTCTTTGCTATACTTTTATTACCATTGTTATCAGAAATACCTTCTTGTTAGGTTTCTCAGAACTTTTATGCTTCTTTAAGTCAAAAGGATAAGGATGCTTGTTCTGAATGCTGTGGTTCTGAGTCAGCATGTCCTTATAGACATGTTCACATTAGTTATTTTTTGTGGTTTTTTTCACTGAATGAATGTGTCAATTGAAACATTGCAAATATTATGGAAAAATTCTGCTATGACAAAACACGAATACACAGTACTCTTTCAGGACTACTGCCACAGAAAATGCTTCAACAGACAGTCACCTCCTTTATTGAAAAGATATTCAGTACTTATGTGCAAAGGGAATATGACGTACAGAAAAAATTAATATAGCAGTCATTTGTCAGCAAGAGCCTGAATTGGTGTTCGATCTGTTTTCAAGATATGTGTCTGTGTGTGCTATATACATGCCTAACTAGCTGTATACACACATATAATATATAGCTATATAAAAATGTGAATTACTTGCTAAAACTGGAATTACTTGAAACTCAGAGGAAATGGTTTTGGTTTCTTAATTCTGAAAAGGCACTTACTTCAGTTCTGTGTGGGGTTTTTTTTCCTTTAAAATTCTTATCTTGGTAAGGAAAATTCTTAAATTAATTTACCATATAATTTGTTTTCTTCAGTGTACATTTCCCATTTCAGAAATTTCTGTTCTGACTGTAACATAGTTTTGACTGTTATGAAAAATAGTATTTTCAGATTTTTAAAGTAAAAGCTGGGTTAGGCCCTTTGCATAATCATTGAATTGAATATAGACTGTGATTTACAAATAGGCACAAGTCAGATGAATCTATATCAGAAAAATTATAAACACTGTCCTTTACTACATGGTAAGTTAGAATTTGTATCACTTTAGAAGTCCTATCTTTTTTTTTTTTTTAATTGCTGCATATGAGTAAGTCTTCCTGTAAAAGTACGAAAAATATATCCTGAACTTCAATTGCAAGTCTAGTTTTGCTTCAAAAAGGCAAGCAGAGTGCAGATAAATTCTGTATGCAAGTTTGAAGGACTGCAGTTCTTGGCATTAACTCCAACATCTAAGAGAGGCAATGGTAATGTTAGCTAAAAAAGTAGGGAATTTTAAGTAACCCGAATATTGCTCAAATTCTTGACGTCAAAGGTGGACTATCTGGTCAGTAATGCCATAACTGTTTTCAGAAGTTTTGCTGGAAGCATAAGTTGAAACAATTACCTTCGTATGCCTCTCCATTGGTTGTTTCTTTGATCATCAGTTTTTTATATTTTCCTGGGAGGTAATTTATGCCTCAAATTTTGCCCTAGAAGTTCATTCTTATTCTATCCTTGAAAAATTTAATTTGACTAGTCTTCAAGCTGTGATAGGAAAGCTACCCAGAACTGTGATATAAATTAACCTCCAACAGTAGGTTATTTTCCATATTTTCTAAGAATTTTTTTTTACATATTCCATCAAATCTGAATAAAAGTGATATAAAATATTTTACAGCTGGAAACTAACTTTGAGGTGAAGGAATGCAAAGTTTGGCTAGTACAGATTTTTTTAAAGTCCTTTTAATTAACTGAAGATGCTGAAGTCGTAAGTAAATGTACCATCCTGCAGCACTTGCATATCCATTTTTGAGATGCCATATCTTAATCAACTTGCTGTCCATCTATTCTAGTATCCTATATCGGGTTACCAGCTCCAGAGACATTTGCCAAAGATGTAAAAAAGAGCCCAAAGAACTGGATGGGGTAATTTGGGTACTGGAGAAATACATAAATAAGCAGTGGTTAGTTATGAACTGTTAACATTAAAAAAATACCTGAAGTACAGGGCGTGTACTTGATTTATGCTGCAGTGTAGCATGGCTTGGTTACTCTATGACAATCCTTTCTTCTCTTTTTGTGTTATTTCCCTCCTTAGACTGCACCTGTTAAGAATTTATTCTTATGAGTTAGTGGGAAAAAAGGAGAAGACAAAACACAGAGACACCTGTGCTGCCATATAAAGTCCATGGTTCCCCCTCCCACTGAGTACAGTAATTAGTTCTGGATCCTCGGTCTCGAAGGAGATGTAAGAGAACTGCAAAGAGTTCAGAGTGGGCAACATGGCTGATGAGAAATAGGCAGAGCAACCAAGCAGCCTGGGACTCCTGTGCATGAAAACAAAAGACTTAAGGGAGTCTGATTATTCACTGTCCTTTCTAAAATAGGAAGCAGGACCTTAGAATCCTCCTAAACAAATTAGGCAGTTGTTCATACCATTAGCACAAATTCTGTGAAACTCCTTTTTAAAGGATGTTGCCTATACTTAGAGTATATTTGTATTCAAGGGCAGATCTGACAAGCACTTGGAAAAGGCATGTTTAGAGAGCTAACAAATGGACAAGAAGACACTCAGAAAACATGAGCTGAAAATAGTAAAAAATCTAGGAAAATTGTTAACTTATGTGTTTAGGCTTTCTCTGGTTTTCTTCTTCCCTAGGGTCCACTTGCAGCCGCTGTTGGAAGCAGAAAAATGAGCTAGATAAGCCCTCAATTTGAATTAGTGTGGTCTTCCATGTATTTTTATCTACTCTCAGTTACACCTTACAAATCAGATATTTATCTCCTGTTTGATATGTTTATTTCTGGCCCAGACAAAAAATATGTCTGCATATGAGAACACAGCATTTCATGTCTGAAGAGAAACTGAACCTTTAATTAAAACAGTGCATGTGTATTCCTGTTCTAGTAGAGGCGGAGCCAAGTCTCAAAAGTCAAATAAAATATTCCATATACCTTACTCTTAAAACTCCAGTCAATAATAGAGGTATTGGCAGGGAAAATAGCCAATCTAACATTTATCAAGGAAGACAAAAGTTGAGGAGAAAAAGGGGAGCAGAAGTACATCCTGGGCAATCAAAGGCAGATGGAATAACAAAGTATGCCATTGCCAAGACAGTAGAATTCATCAAGGTGGCATCACAGAGTCACTGCAGGAGGACTTCTACTATGGGACAACTCTAAGCTGGCTGGGGAGTTAATATTTTTTAAGGAAGGTAGGCAGTATTGAAATTAACTCTTTTGCTAATATAGCAATGGTTATACAAAGGAAGAGGAAAACGATAAATAGGAATAAATAAGCCATCCAATATCTGGCCCAGTAAGGCAACCACCTCCATAAAATATGAAGAGCAATGTCATGCAATATGATCTACCCACTTGTGACTAATTACAAAGTAGTTTTATGTATGACACAGCTGACTTCATATGACTCATATGTTCAAATACTTTTATAGGCATCAGAACTTCTGGATTTTGATTTCTTATGGCTCCACTTATGGCACTTATGTTCTGTGGAACATGGAAGAAAACACAAGAGCCATCCTTTTAAATAGGCATTCTGGTCACTATAGTCATGTACACAGTGAAAGTATATTCTTCAGCTATGGGGAATAATTTCGATTCCCTTTTTCCTTTTATTGAAATATGTAGAATACACATTCTGCTATATTTCTTTAAAAATGGTCAAATGGTTTGAAAATTTATGGAGGGAATAGGTATGTCAGGCACATACAGATATTGCCATCAGTGACTAGTGAAACCAGCCTAAAACATCAGAGCAAAACTGTTTTCCTGAGTTATCTCCTGTGGGGAGAACAAGAGACACAGGCAGCATCTGAATTAAAAGGAGGATAGAGTCATGGATCATTGAAAACTCAACCTTTAAAAGCTCATAGGCCCAGCCAGGCTGAATCCAAGTATGCTGAGAGAACTGATGTCCAGGCAAGGTTGCTTCCTATAATGTTTTAAAAGTCAGAGACATGAGCAGATGTTCCTGTCAGCTAATGGAAAACACATGCTGGATCAGAAATATGCGAGAACAGCCTGGAGAATGAACCAGGGAACTACAGCTGATCAATGTCACTCGGTCCCTGGAAAAAAAAGTCTTTTCAAAGTGCATTTTTGGGCATGCGAGACAGGCGAGTGGAATCATTCAGCATGGACTTATTAAGGGTGAATCAAGCATTACCAGCCTGAATACCTTCTCTGATAAAATTAACAGGTTTTTAGAAGAAACAGGAACAGCTGAAGTAATTTACCCTGATTTTCAACACTACATCCAAAACATTATTGCATTAAATTCTGATGCTACAGTCTGAATGAGTAGAAAACCAGATGAATGAACTATTAGGGTTTATACAGGGCTTAGAGGATAGTGATTAGTGTGATATTAATGTCTATTCAGGGGCAAGTAATATTTTCATCAATGATGTGGAAGAGAATAAGATATGTACTCTCATCCAGTTTACACATGACAACAAACTGGGGGAGCCAGCTGATATATTTGACAGCAGGCTGGAGGAAAACACAAAAGGAATACAATGAAACTGAACAAAGGAAGTCCTGCATTGGGGGTGGACTAAAAGCTTCTACTGTACAAGCTAAAAATGGAATGTTTAGGGAACAGATCTGAGGAAAATGGAATGAGGGTCCCGGCAGACAGCAAGTTGAGCATGTTTGGCTATGCAGCTCATGCATTCTAAAAATGCTGTGAGGTGACAAATTCTGATGTCCTGAACCACATTGATTAAAAAAAAAAAAAAAGATAAAAAAAGGAAGTAATCATTTGTAGAAAACCTGGAAACAGGTGATTTAGAAGTGAGGACTGAGGGATGTTTTTCAACAGGAGCACATTTTTACAAAAATATATGCGTCAGATCTCTATATGTGTAGAGATTGTTGTGATTGGAACATCCTATAAAGTTCACTGGGTTAAAATTCAAAAACTAAATTCCGCCACATTAATTTATTTATGACACACTACATTGTCATTGCTAGTTATTATGCAATAAGATTGCATCATATCTACATATAGAAAACAGTTAGTTTTTTAAGGGTTATAACCTCAATTAGGTATGGAGTTGATGTCATGCAGTTATCACTGAAGGTTACTGCCCTTGATAGGCTGAGTCAGGATGATTACTGAGACAGCTCTGCCTGTCTCCCAAAAATGTGAGTCCACTCTCTTCCTGATATTATTAATATTGCTATTTGATATTTGGGGATTTTTTGGTTGGGTTTTTCTGGGGTTCTTTTGGATCTTGTCAGTAATCCTGGTGCATTCAGTAGGATGTCTTACCTATCTGGAGTCAGTTTTGCTTACGTGGTTATCTTGCTTATGGCCTGGTAACTTTCTTTTACTTGAGGGTCACCTCATACCACTTTGCCCTTTTGGTGGTCACACTTAGCACATACTTTGGTAAAATAATATGACCTAAGTATATATTGCATTTTGCTACACTATCACAGTTCTAATAAATTCTTTTGTGCTATGGTTGATTTCACAGTTTTTAAATGCCTACGTTTGGATTCAAAGCAAGATAATAATAGTTCTAATCAGAGCAGAGCACTTGTAATTTATAGGTGTCATAGGCCTCTGCACTGGCTTTACTGCTAGGTTACAGATTTACTTCTGTACTTAGACAATCTACTTTTAGATTTAGATTTTATGTGTAATAGTTCTATATTTTATATAGCTCCAAAAGACTAGCACAATAATCAAAATTTAATAAATCAGTTTAACCTAACTCCTTTGTCTCATCTACTGCTGGTAATAGGAGCATGTGAGGACTAGGAACAACAGAACTCTATTTGACACAAACTGCTCTTTAAAGAAACCTAATCCAGCTTTATGCTTCCCTGTGCTCTTGCCAGAGATTTCTTGCACAGAGGGCTCCCTGTGTTTAGAGTAGCAATTTGGGTGTTTGTATCTATCAGGTTAGTTTCCTGTGAGTGCTTCTCACATGAGAACTGGGAATGTGTCACTCAGACTGGGAACCTAAAATAGATCTGTCTTTCTTCCTTTACCTTCCTCTCTTCTCCCTTCCACATTAGAGCTGTTCTCAACCATTCACAAAAAGGAAGATTAAACTTGTTTTGGTTTACACATGGCATTGTGGATTGATGTTTCAAATATGTGAATAATTATTGACAGCATGAATATTCTTGAAAAGAAAATTTCATGGCAAAATCCTCAGGGTATCTCATGCTCTTATGTTCTCATTTCTTGTGGTCCAAGAAATATGTCTATAAACATGTCTTGATGCGAGTGTGTCCCTTCTATTCTTGCCTTTTCCCTTCCTTTCAACGTTTTGTTGTATGTTTTCTTTCTGTCTTTATTCCTTTCCTTATTCACTACATTCAGAAAATGCTGAATTAACTTTCTCCTACAATTTTTCGGCTCCCTCCCCCATAACTTTTCTTTCCAAATTAATTTGCCTTGCCACCTGGTCTCCTTGGAATTCAGCAATTATTCAGTATATAAAGCCTAGCTCGTAACAGATGGGGCTTCCAAAATACAAACATCAACAATGTACATCCTAGGGCCAGAGACTGTGAGTTAGCTGCAGTTTCATTATGACTTCAATTTTCTAATGCTTGTGAACATTGTCAAAGAACATTAACGTTGTTTGTGATACCATGTCTTCTAAATTGTGGAGTTCAGACCAAGCCCTGTTTCTTTGATTTAGAACATAAGTTTGTTTTCCAATTTCATGATCCTGATGGCATATATTTTATAGCTACAGGGATGGGAACCAAAATATAATAATTACCTACGCTTGTTTTCACCTATGCTTTGCAGAAGGCATTTTAGTGTTTGCATCCAATTACCTAGATCACCATTTGTCATTTCCTAAGACTTTCTATGTTTTCATTGTTAACCTCATCACTCATATTTCCATATTTTAAAATATAAGAGAGAATTCTGCGTGTTGTTTTTTAGTTATATCAGGCGATATAAGGAACATTGCAAGAAACTTCTGGGATGGAAATTGTTTTAAATGCCCAAAATTTCCATGAGCTACATTTGCAGAGATCAGAAATTTTTGGGGCAGCTATATAATTTGGGTAGAAAAAAGAAAACGGACTAGGGATAAGGGGGGAATATTGTTCTAACATGCATCTCTCTCTAATGAGAGAGAGGGGAATATAAAATACCCAGTATTTTTCAACAGTTCCTGTTCGAGCTGCTGCATTTTGTATAAATAGTTGCGGTCCTGAGAATTTTTCCCTCTTGTCCTGGGTATGGGCAGTAACAACAAGATTATGTTCAGTATTTTTTGCTTTCTTGATTTCTCTGGCTTAAATTGTTCTATTTTGTATAAATAACAAATAATACTCTGGGAGCAGATGCTAACTCGGCATCCGGAGGCACTTTTAGAGAATGTAGATATGTGAGATGGTGCAGCAGTGGTTTGAAACTGGGAATTCTATGTATCACATGGCATGATGATAAGTACTGTAAGGGCCAAACTCGGGGGTCAGGAGTTTTGAGCTGGAATTTGATCAGAAATTTGTCCAGAAAACTCCCTGTGCTTCTATTCTTGGAATCCCATCTCTTGCTAACAGTCCATATCCCACAGAGATGACCGTGGTTATAGAAGCCAAAGCACCAACTACAGCAACAGTTATGCAGCCAGCTGTTAACTTGCAGAACACATCAGCTCATACCCAAACCCTTCTCAGACACCTGTACAATTGAGGAGAACAGTGTTTTACCTCTAATGTCTTCCACCTTTGGCCACAGAAATCTGCAGTCCCTTGTTGAGTTTGTTCCATGGCTCCATTTGTGGTGTCATTGGTGTTTACACCCATGAACAGTGAGAGTGAGCTATTTGGGGTGTAGGCATTGGGAGCCTCTCCACAATGTCCTTGGTCTGGCCTGCCAGCAAGTGATAAGAATCCCATGACAGCAATTCTGATCAACACTTTCCTGCCCTGCAGATGGGAACCTCTATCATTTGGCCTATCTCCTTGGTGTTAATGATTGTTCCAGGTTCAGATGACTTTGAATTTTCCCCAGGGAACTAGTTCCCCTTCCTTGGCTATTAGGGTGTTGTACTGATTCTGCAAATTCATATCTGAGGGCAGAGAAGGACCCTTGTTCCTGATGCTATCCAGTCTGCTCGTCTCCTCCCACGGCTCCGGTGCCTGGTCACTTAGTGCCTCAGCCACAGCACAGCTCCTGCGGGTGAGGCCACCAGCAGCTCCATCCCAGGGAGCAGCACCAGGCACTCCCTGTGGCCCCAGTCCTGCATGGCAGCCTCCCTCCTTTGGAGTGGGCCATGGCCAAAGGCTCTGACTCCCTGGGGAAGGTTCTTCCAGCCAGTCATGTAGACAGAGCCCTGTAGCTTGTAACCACCACAGTCATATAGTCCCATGCTGTAAAGGACAGAGGTTCTGGGTCTCTTTCACATTCCCAGTTAAGCTATCTGCCCTCCTAACTACCAAGTACCTTTAACTGCCTTTACTCTATGCCTGCTTGCCAGGTAAATAGGTGTTGTCTGCTGCAGATGAGCAGCAGATTATTCTTTAATTGGCAGATGGCTGCTGAACATATTCCAGACAGCTTTGGTGATAAATGGTTTTTTGCTGCTCTATGTGGTGAATTGCCTTTTTGCATCATATGTGTATTGTAAAAGCTTGGTTATATTCCCATGATACCTTTTTAACAACCACTCTGAACTGGAGAACTGTCTGCCAAGACTTTGTGCTAATTGCCCTACATAGCCAAGAAGAGATAAAAATGAACTAATGTTCTTTTTGTGATCAAAAGCAATCCTAAAGGATCAATTTTTAAAAGTGTTATCAAGCATTTAACTAAGCAAAAGGCTAAAACACAACAAAGAGATTCATTCCGGGAAATAACTTCTTTTAGCCGATGAATGTTATCAACTTTGGGACTTAAAATACCAGCATTATTTGGGTGTGATCCATGGGAAAGATGGGCTGCTTAAAGCTCACCTCTGTTATAAAGGTATTGTAATCAAACTAGTGATTTAAACCCTATTGTAATTCCACCTTTTTCAAATTGTGCCTTTCTCTTTGTGGAGGGGAATGAATTGTTAGTGGAAACAAAGGCAGCAGGAGAAGTATAGTTGAATTATCAAGCCTGTACCCTTATGGTATCAGAACACTTTTTAATTTCCTATCAGCATAAATAGTGTGTGAGTTTACAATGAAGAAACTTCAGCTATCATATATGCACAGTCACTACAGTGGATATGTAACTAGAAGCAAAGGTTCATAACACAGTCAGTTCTCCTGCCTAATGATGGACGTCTGTATACTTTCAGCAGGAGCTTTGGGGAAAAGATGATAAAAAAAATTTAAGATAATAGCTGCGCTAAACTGGAACTTTTATCTGAGGTTGGACATCATGGAGTTGTTGATCAGGTCACAATTCTAAATCTGTGATTGCAAAATACTCTATTCAGCTTCTGATATCTGAAGTGATAAATTACAAACCTCTAAGAATGTGAATGCTACTGGCCATGTGTTCACATTTATAATTTCCCTGTGATTTAGATGAGGCTAAAATGTCACTGCCAAAATGCCTTTGACTTTTGACTTTATATTGAAAATAAGTAATTACTGTAAGGATATTCTTTTTCAATTTTGTTGTATGTCATTCTAGAGCCTTCCTTGAACACCATCCAATAGCCACTAAAACAATTTGGTCACTTTTTGCTCTGTTTTCTTACTGGAGGCTGTTTCCCTTTGGGAGAAATAGAATATGAATCTGGTTATTGCTTTATACAGTCTTACTTCTTTTCAAAACTATGCAATCTCATTTGTAGATATAAAAAATGTTTGATATCCCAGAACTCCTATTTTAACTGTTATCACTCAGCCTAAAGTTTCCCCATGTTTAAAAACTGTGATCAGAATTTTTCTATAATATTTCTAACCATCTCCTCAAACACCCAGAACCTCATCAAAAGAGTGTTAACAAAACTTTTTAACCTTTCCAGGGCTGCTGATGGACTTATTTGTATTTTGGGGAATGATTCCTATGTTTTCAGGCATTTCTTCCCAAAAGCCGAACAAGCACACTTCTGCAGGGTGGAAAAAACGGGTATGTCCATCTTTGGTAGAGCAGTAACATTCCCCAGTGTAAAAGGAAAAGTACAATACTTTAAAAATTGGTAATATGCGTTATTAAATAGTTAAAAAACTGATTCAATTGAGAAGCAAAAATAGCTTAGAAAAAGACAGCTGGAATTCATTTATTTGAGAAAATTACTAGCCACACACTAAAAGTTTTGATATAAAGTATCTTTAACAAAGAAAGAATGGAAAGAGTGTTATTGTGACTCTGCAAACTGTACTTAGAAATTGCATTAGTAAGACAGTTTTCCAGGTCAATCATTCAGTTCTCCTGAAAGTATGAAAAGAAAATCTTCACTGGCCAAATATCTTGCTTAGTTTCTTTTTCCTAAGAGAAAGGCACATTCCTCCCTACTGTTCATGTGTCCATCCTAAATAAAAAAGCTAGCCACCAGATTCCATACGTATATGATGAATGAAGTACCCGTGCTGATCCGTTACACTGCCATCTTCCTTCTGTGGAATTAGACTGGGAATTCCATTTCAAAAGAACCACCTCCAATGCAACCTACTGTGTTCTCTCTCTACTGTGCTAAAAGCCTTATAGGTTACATGGCAGGATAAAAGGCTTTGAATTTGAGGTGGAAGATCTTGTCATATATTTTATTTATTATCTCTAAGTGTTTGAATGATTCAGGCTTAATTTCCAAAAACAAATTCTAGGAAAGGGACTCATTTATGTCCAGAGAAAGCTAAAAAAAGGCCTAGGTTCTCCAAAAGAACATGGTGTCCATGGGATCAAATTTATTAATAGAAGCAGTTTTGTTATTTCTAGATGGCAAGCCTTCTTTTGAAAAAAATTTTTATATTTTTTACTTCTGCTTTGACTCTGAGTCCAAATTAAGGGGTGATAGGTGTTTGTTGCATTTTGTTTCATTTTGTTCTAACAGTTTCCTCTTATGTTCCAAAATAATGTATTTGTCTTTTTCATCTCGCTATGACTTTGTATAAATAAACATCACTTTAGGTTACTTTTCAGATTATTTAAGCAGCAAGCACATCACCAGGACTGTGCTGAGATAATCAGGCTTTCAGATTACCAGTACAAATTGTGCTACACACTGCAATTAGTTGAGTGCTCAATCACAGGCAGTGTTTACTGTGACATGATCACACTCCATGAATATGTTATTTCGCTCTTGACTGTCACCTGCTATTTCATTACTGAAGGTAGCAAAGAAGAGTCAAACAGAAACTTTGATTAACTGATTATTTAGACTTGTCAGACTGTCCAATATCCACATAGGCTTTGCTCACATCATCAATGATAAGACCACAGTGAGAGATCCAGACAGGTACTTAGTTGCAAAGCAGAGCATTTCTACAGTTCAGTATCAGGTACATGATCATAAATGGAGTCTGAAATGCAGTGTTACATGTCTAGGAACCTCACCAGGGCATAGAGAGGCATGCTGGTATGGGCTTCCAAGTAACAGTAAGATGAAGCTATTTAACTGTATCTGAAAATGCATTATTATCTTGGCTAAGAAGAAAAATTATATATGAGCATCTGGATAGTTAGCATTTCTTGGGTTCATGTCTCCTCTGAGACAGTTCCATGTTTTAACACTTTGGCAGGGAGTTAAGAAATGTGTCTGGATTTCCTTAGGATTCATGTACTGAAGGAGAGGCAGGTGGAGTCTGTGCATACTGGGGTATGAGATGGAGGCTCTATTTGGATGTCAGGCTGGAAGTTTTTGAGTTCTGGCAGCAGCAGCAGCAAAGTTTCTCCTCCACCTGCAGATTTGCAACTATAAAATAGATTGCATGCCCCAGTGGAAGATGAGGGGCTGGGAAGTGTGTCCAATGAGGAATCAGAGCTGGCTGGAACTGAACGGTGCAGCAGCAAAGTGAGGTGGTGAGTGGTAGCAGTGGGATAGTCCCTGCCATGGGGGATGGATGCTCCCTCCTGCTCACCTGAGAATCAAAGACTATGGAGAAGAGAAGGCACCCACCTGATAATGTGAAGCAAACCCTTCTTCACCAACAGGCTGGCCACCCTGGTGAAGAGAACTTTAAACTAGGAATGGTATTGGCAGAATAACAGAAAGTGAAGAAATGGTAGGCTGGTTGGTAAGAACAGGGTATATCAATAGAGTTCTTGACTAACTGTATTCAAATATCTGTAGACTGAAGTTTCTTCAAGTGAATGTGTCTTTCAGATGATGTCAAACTTTTCCTAGAAGAAAGGGTTCTGAAAGGAGGTCTTATAAATGAGAATACATTTTCATTATTTAGCTGGGACTTCAGCTCTGGAAAGAGTACGCCAGTGGAAGATGACATCTATTGCCAGAAACCACTTTGCCTTTTAAAAGAACAATTCAAATTGAAATTGTTTGGTACTTAAAATACAAATAAATGCCCGTGTACCCTAGTTATCATTAATTTTCTGTGGAAGAATTGTAAATATTTGCCTAAGATAGTTCAGTCACTGACAAAGGCAACCTATTCTTGGTTCCTCTCCTAAATTTAATTTGTTTTGGATGGTTTTTGTAATTGTAGGAGCACTAGAAACTGTTGGGTACCACTAAAATAATCTGCTAAAGAACAGGTAGCAGTATTATCCCTCAATTGAAACTTTTTGACCTGACTTGATAGAATCCTAGTAAAGCAACAGTTCCTCACTGGAATGACAGTCATGGATCACTGTGCTGAGGTCCATTTTGGAGGTATGGCTGCATACAAATAATGATTATATATCTGTCTATCACTTGAGACCTAAAAGGCATTGACTTTCTTACTGATAACTACAGTTCATGAGCGGAAACAGTAATTAGAAGAAGAATTGCAACACCTGTCTGTGCTTCATGTTGTCTTTCCAACAAATCAGTTCTCTCTTGTCATGTTGCCTCTGAAGCTAATTAGCATTCCCAGACATTCGTAAAGAAGGGAAAAGTCTGCCTCCGAATTTGAGAGGGGAGAAAGCAGTGTGTCAACAGGAAAAGAGGAGTCCTAACCTTTGAATATGCACCTGCAAGTGTTACATATACTGCATACAGACAGGCTGCCACCAGGTCCAGCAGCTTTCTGCCCAGCTTTTAGGGTAATAAGCAGATATGAGCTTAAACCTACATGTGATTCCAACTTTCACTACTTGGAACGCAAGCTGGGAAGTGTGATCTGACTGTAACTGGTTATATTTACTGTATCATTGTTGTTATCCTTGTGTTGGGTTTGCATGGGCAAGCTTTGGAAGCAGGGAGGGCTACAGGGGTGTCTTCTGTGAGAAGCTGCCAGAAGCTTCCCCCATGTCCAGCAGAGCCAATGCCAGGTGACTCCAAGACAGTTGTGCAACTGGCCAAGGCTGGGCCAATTAGAAATTTTGGTAATGCCTCTGTGATAACATATTTAAGAAGAAGAAAAAGAAAGGGTTAGAATGTGTGAGAGGAAAAACTCTGCAGACACCAAGGTCAGTAGAGGAGGAGGCACCGGAGCTGTTTCCCATGTAGCCCATGGTGCAGGCCATGGTGAAGCAGCTGTGCCCCTGCAGCCCATGGAGGACCACAGGGATGCAGAGATCCACCTGCAGCCTGTGGAGGACCCCACGCCAGAGCAGGTGAATGCCTGAGAGGAAACTGTGAAGCCATGGGAGAGCTGTGCTGGACCAGGCTCCTGGCAGGGACCTGCAGACCCATGGAGAGAGGAGCCCATGCTGCAGCAGGTTTCCTGCTAGGGCTTGTGACCTTGTGGGGGACCCACATTGAAGTAGGCTGTGCCTGAGGGATTGCACCCTGTGGAAAAGTGACCCATGGTGGAGCAGTTTGTGGAGAACTGTTGCCTGTGGGATGGACTCATGCTGGATTCATGGAGGACTGTCTCCCATGGGGAGGCTCCCATGTTGGAGCAGGGGAAGGACTCCTTTTCCTGAGCCGAGCAGGAACAATGTGGGATGATCTGACCACAACCCCCACTCCCTGTCTCCCTGCACTGCTGGGGGGCGGGGGAGGAGGTAGAGCTGGGAAGGAGGGAGGGGTGGGGGGAAGGTGTTCTTAAGGTCTTATTTTGCTTCTCATTATCCTGCTCTGATTGTGCTAGTAGCAAATTCAAGTAATATCTCTAATTCTAGCCTGTTTTGCCTGTGAGAGTATTTGGTGAGCAATCTCTCCCAGCCCTTATCTCAAATCATGAACCCTTCATTATATTTTCTCTCCCCTGTCCAGCTGTAGAGGGGAGTGATGGTGAGGCTTTGGTGAGTACCTGGAGTCCAGCCAAGGTCAACCCACTACAATCCTAAACTCTGTTAGTATTGATGGTAAGCCTAGGAACTTACTGCAACCAGTAATGCCATTCAGCACTTAGACTTGACATTTCCACAAGAGAAACCTCACTGACAAATTTGTGTCTTTCGAATTTTAAATTTACCAAACTGCCCTTCATCTTCAGCATGGGAACTTATCTAAGGCCTGAAGCAGTTCTCCCAACAATTTTCCCTGGCTTCCTGCACCCTTTTCTTCTGTTAGTACATGCTTTCAGGAATAGTATAGACTGATTCCTCTGTGCTCTCCTGAGCTCGATACACTTAGTTTAAATCATTCCTCTAAAGGCCAAACTGTTCTCTTGTGTATTACATATCATATTCCATCAGCAGATTTTCAGAATTAAGTATTCTGTGCTCAGCAAGATTGCCATCAAAGAAATAAAATTTAATAAATTTTAGCTTCTTCATTTATATTTATCTGCCAAAAAGTATTAATTTTACAATTTTACCCCATGCATCCTTGTATCTTTCACAAGGCTGTTTTTGCCTATCACGAGGCAATGACACTATCAGTGGAAACACTGCTGCTGAAGGGTATTTCAGCAACTGATATTTTAACAGAAGGTTCCAAGCCTCAAAAGGAGAGAATGCTTGGCAAGTTTTAGGCAATGTGAGGACAGGCCTCAGGATCCAGCCCTTTTTGTCAGCTATCACAGCTGAAGTCTGCTCTACATCATTAACAGAGAAAAAAGCCATTTCTGCTAAATTCAGGAAGAAAACCATCTGACTCCAAATACAGCTTTAAAGATGACCTGGCAAGTGGTGTTTGGAAGGAAGAGAATTCTCTTTTGTGGTCTCAGGAATAATCACATTGCTGTTGTTCTTGTAGTGTGAGAAACTGCAAAGGCCACTTTTTCCCGATTGACTAAGTCATGACTCATTATTCATGTTGCCTTAATAGGCTTCCCCATGCTGTTGATGTCAAGCGATATATTTATTCATTCTGTTGAGATTGTTAGCTATTCAAAAATTAAGTGAATGCAAATAAAAATGAAGAAACTTGAAAAGAAGCTTTGAGGCATATTTGACTGTGGAAAGAATGTGAAACATGAGCTCTTCTTCACTAGGCCATCACTGACTCACAAATTGCTGACCTAAACACCCAATTAACTGAAAAGTAACTGAACAGCACATGTTAACTAATTATTATTAACAACTGAAACTGGTAAAATTATGATCTCTTTGTGAACAGATAGAGTACATTCCTTCAGAATGCATTAGCAATAGGCTTTAAAAACAGAGAAAGGGAGCACATGTTCAATGGGCAAAAAAGCACGAAAATAATGAGAAAGTAAACTTCTAATATAACCTAATAAAGGAACTTAAAAAGTAATTTTTTTTAGCTAAAAGAAGAAGTACTTCAACATGAAAATATCAGCTTCCAATATTTACCGAAGAACCAGTTCTCAGGTTCTGACATCCAGCTGAAGTCAGCTGGAGTTGTTCATGCAATATTTCTATTGTTGACCCAAACCCAGAGATTGCTAATCACTTCATAGGCTGTTTGTACTCAGACCACTGTGGGTCATGATTACAAGTGAAAAAAGAAGACAAACAGAATTTCCCCTGAAGTGCCAGAGTCCGAAGGCTATTATTTCCTGGTTATAAACAATTTTTGTCGGGGCCTCCCCCTACTCCTGCCCACAGCTCAGTGTTACTGCATTTCACCCTAGCCATCAGTTCTTGCATGGACTAGGCAGGTCAGAGTCTCTGCTGGCACAGGTGAGCAAAATCCTGTCCTGCCCACCCCACGCGCAGCATGGAGTTCATGCTTCAGCTCACCAGTCAAGGTAAAATGCAGAAAAGCATAGAATGATAGAATATTTTGGGTTGGATGGGACCTGTTAAGATCATCTAGTCTAACCTCCCTGCAGTAAGCCCTGAATATCTCCCTTATATCTAATCCAAATTTACTCACTTTTAATTTGAAACCATTACTTTTGTCTTATTGCAACACACTTCATTAAAAAGTCTGTCCCCATCTTTCTTATAAATACCCTTTATTGAAAAGCCACCCAAGGTGTTCCTGGAGCCTTCTTTCCTCCAGGCTGAACAAATCCAACTCCCTCAGCCTTTCCTCATAGCAGAGGGGTTCCATTCTTTTGATCATCTTCTTGGACCTTCTCTGGACTTACTCCAACAGGTCCCGTCTTTCCAGTGATGGGGCCCCAGTGCTGGCTGCAGCACTCCAGGTGGGGTTTCACCAGAATGGAGAAGGGGCAGAATCCCCTCCCTCGCCCAGCTGGCCACGCTGCTTTTGATGCAGCCCAGGATACAATTGGCTTTCTGGGCTGGGAGGGCACTTTGCCTGCTCATGTCCAGCCTCTCATGCACCCCAAGTCCTTCTTGGCAGGGCTGCTCTGGATCTGCTCATCCCCCAGCCTGTGTTGATACAGGGGGCTGCCCCGACCCAGCTGCAGCACCTTGCACTTGATCCTGTTAAAACTCATGACATTCCCACCAGCCTGCTTCTTGAGCTTGTCCAGGTCCCTCTGGATGGCATCCCATCCTTCAGGTGTGTCAGCTGCACCATTCAGCTTGGTGTCACCTGCGAATTTGCTGAGGGTGCACTCAAGCCCTTCATCTATGTCATTGATGAAGACATTGGACAGCACTGATCCTGATATGGACTCCTGAGGGACACCACTCATCACTAATCTCTACCTGGATGCTGAGTCATTGATGACTTCCCTCTGGATGCAAACATCTAAGCAATTCCTTATCCACCATACAGTCCATCCATCAAATCCATGCCACTCCAGTTGTGGGGGGACCATGTGAAGACTCCTACAGAAATTTAAACAGATGGTGCCTGTGACTCTTGCCTTGTCCACTGATGTACTCACTCTGTTGTAGATCAGTAGGTTGGTCAGGCATGACCTGCCCTGTTTGAAGCCTGTGCGAGTGCTGGCTGGCTTGAATCATGTTCCCATCTTCCATGTGACTTAGCATATCATTTTGGCATCAACAGCTTCTAGGAGGATCCGTTCCATGGTCGTATTTCTCAGACACTCAGTTTCAGACAAGATTGCTCTTGGGAGCTCTTTCGCCCCTCTGCACTGGTTTTCCTTTTGCTCAAAATGGTCATAATCTCTCTTGTTTCCAAGGACATTTTTTTAAAAACTGGCTTAGTTCCTTCACTGAAGACTTCCTTTCCTGTCCTGAAAAATTAGACAATTTATATCTGCACACAGTTGATAAGTTGTCTACAATTTCTATTAAGCTGTTCTATTGAGCTATTAAACTAATCTGCATTGTCACACCACCAAAGGAGCTACAAGAAAAACTCTCCAGAAACAGTTTCACTATTATGATGTTTTCAAAAAATCTTTTTTTTAATGTTTTAAAAAAAACCCCAAAAAAATAGTTCTCCTGCTTAAACCAAAAATCATACTACAATATAGGAAATAAGCAATACATATATCCCCAACTGGAAATGTGCAAAACCGTCTCCAAATTAAAGCCCAAGCCCAATCCCTACACCTACCTGAAACTGAGCTATATATTTTTAAGAAATAAAATGCAGGCTTTAAAATTATCTGTCAAGATTTTATTATTTTTCTGGCGCCAGGAAAAAATCAAAGGTATATTATATTTTGAAATAGACATAACTCTCTATAAGCAGAAGATATTTATTGAATAGCTACATTTGTCTTCAAAGGAATTCTCTGTGTTAAAATAAATTTAACAGTTCACTAGCAACATTGTGCAGAGAAATGAGGCTTTTCTTCTGGTTTGTTTTGAACCACTGTCACAAAGCCCCTGCCAGTATAAGGCAGCCTGAAGTAGAACAAGTTTCTTCTGATACTAAAAGCCACCAAGGTTTTTTCCTTCTCCAGCAGTTATTTCCTTGATTCTATTTTGATAAGGAGTTTCTATATTCAGGAAGTACTTAAGGTTTCTGTTCAAAATGTTTTTCAAATAATTTGAATAATTCTGAAAGTCAAAACAGCAGAGATTTTCTGTGTGCTTGAGGCATTTGTAATTACTCTGATGGATATTGGACTCTCCAGACAGACATACCAGAGGCTCATGCAGAGATGGATGTGAAATATTAACTCCAAATACTATGAAATCCATTAAGATTGCTGCATTTTATGAGAACTATATGCTGTATATCCTACCTTCTTCATTTTACATTTCACACCTTAGCCCAATTTCAAACACACTGGTCCTGGACAATATTTCAGCTAGACAAAAAGTCTGAAGCAGCATCAATATTTTCCTTTAACTTTGAATTTCATTTCTGTTGAATCTAAAGTGCAAAACGAGCCATAGTGTGACCCTGAGCTGAACCGAACTGTCATAGTGATGATGAACAAGAATGAAATGGAAGCAGCGGTTTCAATCAAGAGAGGTTGGATCTTCACAGGAAGCAACCAAACATGAACAAAAATAGACACCAAGTCGACTTATAGTTGGATTGCTTTGAGAGCAGAGGGTTATTTGAAGTCAATCATCTCACTGGCCACTTCCTGGTATCCCATTTTGAAGACATCAGATATAACAAATTAGATCTCTTGAAACTAAGTATTTCTTCAGGCTCAACCTTAGATTTCAAGACACAAGCAAACTGCAGCAGGTCTATTTCAAAGCTATGGGGAAATTAGTATTATTACTGTATAATGTATTATTTAATAGCTTCCCAGGAATCATCCAATAACATTCTGAAGGTTGGTGCAGCTATTTTCATACTTATGAAATTCACCTGGAAAACAGTTTCTGAATTATTCTGAATTCATAAAAGAGGATTTACAGTCTCAGAAATGGATTCTCATTGACCTTCAAATACAAAGTGAGATAAAAGTGTTCATCCCAAACGAGCATCAGTGTCACTTTCCGAGAAAAGTAAATGATATTACTTGACTCTCCTTATTTAATTTTTAGTCATAAGCTCTGTATTCTGACATCTTGTAAAACAGCTTATTTCTGCTCTACTGAATAAGAAAGTCCTGGAGGAACTGAGAACTAAGGCAACCTTCCACCTTCCTTCTGTATTTGTAGCAGCTTGAAGGTGAGGGCTTGAAAAGCAAGATAGAGCATGTAGGATTACCTATCCAAACTTCTCTTTTCTTTGAATTACATTCTTTATGGGGAATAAGGTGTATCANTGAACAAGTGCCAGGGCATGTGGGAAAGGAAAGGGTGACCCAAACTTGGGATTGCTTTTTATTTCTTTCTCTCTCTCTCTTTTTTTTTTTCTTTTTTTTTTTTTTTTTTTTTTTCTCAAAACTTTGTGGCAATGTTCCATACCAGGAGAAATTAGAGTTTTCTAGCCTGTTTGGATTAGCATTGCAAAGAGAAACACATGCTTCTTTAAATGAACACTTTTAACTTAAACCAAAAATTTCTGGACTGAATTAATGGCTGTTACAATGCAGAGCATCTCAAATATTTTCTTGTGTCAAACAGCTGCTTTCAGTCTAGGGTTAATGAAAAAAAATTATTGCGTCAATACTGCAATTAGGCTAGAATATTACTAACATAATATATTTGAAAAATGATCAACAATTTAGCAAAAAATTATTTTGTTTTCTTTCTAACATATTAGTCCCTTTTATGCACATAGCCAGAGATCTTAATACTTCATGAGATTGTGCCCTATCATCTGTTGGCTGGAACCAAGTGTATTGTACATTCCAGAGTACAGCATTTGGTTGACACTCACCAAAGATGCTCGTTAAAGCGGAGCTCTGATTTTTTTCAAAACTTATGACACAATTCTCTGTCTATTGATAATCTAAAAGTGAAACCAGAAAACAATACAGTTTAAAGCTTCGTAATTATCTGCCTTGATCTTATTAGGTTGTCCTATGGTAAGTGCCATATTTGATCTCAAAGAAATCAGAGAAAGTAATTAATCTCTTAATTTCATTCATAGATTATGTCTCTATCCAGTATAAAGACATAACTACACTCAAGAGAGAGAGAAATAAAATGAACATGGACTGTGAAATGATTAATTTTTTATCCTGGAGTCAATTACACATAGGATAACTTCAATTCTCTGAAATTACATTTAATGTCATAATGCACTCTAACAAAAGAGCTGGTGAGAGTACTAAAACAGTACTGCGTATGAAAAATTGGTTAAATGTGTACTTCACCATTAAAGAGCTTCAACAATACATTGAATATGCTTTGAATTTATAATTAATAGCAGTGCTTAGTGGGTGCTGTTTCTTTACTAATCTCAAAGTACAAAATAAGAGTAAAAAATTCAAGGTCAAATGTGGCAAATAGATAACAGTGGTGAGAAACCTGGGTTGCCAGACTCCCTAATTAATGCTCAGTGAACTGAATCATGGGAGTTCCATTGCACAGTAAAAGTATTTGGTAATACTTCTGATTTGTGACTGCTTACCAGAACAGATCAACTAGGCTGAGACATGCACAATTCTTCATTACCCAGACGTGTCCTCGAAAATATGGTTCTAAAAGGGTAGGCATCAAGTCTGACTATGTTAGACAAATGCAGAAGTGGTGTTGTGGAAGTGTTAATGCCAATAGTGAACATACTCTATCTAAATATTCACTAGATGTCTCCAGAAGTCTGAGAATACTGACCATGCTGAAGTGCCCTATAATTAAGATAATTAATGATCAGCCCTTCCTCCCTCTATGAAACTGTCTCCTGAGGTCTTATTTAACATAACTCATTGAATGAACACACAGAGAAATAATCTACTTGAGACAACTACATGGGAGAATCAAAGTCGGGGAGAATAAATGTCTCAGAACAATAATGAGAAAAAATAGTATTAACTAGATTGTTGCAATGTAGCTTTTCAGTGTGCTTGATTGTAGGCCTCTAGTGCTTGATCTAGGGCAACTAGAATGGGCTGAAGAACAGATAAATAACAAGACAGTTTTGACTGCATTTACTTAGACATATGTACTTGGGTTGGCAGTTAAGAGCTCCTTTGCCCTGGCATGAAAAATAGTAAAGCTGGTAGGAAAAATTATCATCTGGGGAATGCTTGATTGATCATACTAAGCCTTTCCCAGAAATCACCCATTTCATGAAAATCAACACTTGATGGAAGAAATTCTGCTGCGGTGTGTCCCCTGCCCGGGTGGGCACCTCGATATAGGGGCTCCGCAACAAAGATCCCGGCTGGCTAGGAGCTGCGAGACTGGGTGTAACGGCGGAGCCCTGGCCGTGGACACACCCAGGGCACGACCAGGGCTCGATGGCAAAGGCGCTAAAGGGTGAGGAACGAGAGGGACTCTTCGTGGGGTGAAGGCAAAAGGGTTTATTGAGGAGCGCAGGGAAGGCTAACGCGGGGAGGAAAGGGGCACAAAGAGCCCAGACAATGGGTGACAACAACTTTTAAGGGGAGATAAAGGGGAGTGGTCACAGAGGGATCCTCCAATGCCTAGCCGGCATGGAGGCGGAGGGAGCACAACAGACAGCCGGAATAAACCAATCAAAATACAACGGGGGTGTAACCCATACTAACAACCAACCAGTTACCGAGGAACTCAGAACTTTCTGGGAAGTATTAACATATTCATAACTAGGGTGGGGAAAGGTAGGGGAATTTCAGAAGGATTTGCATAAAACAGTACAGGGAATTGTGGGGAGAACAATACAATTAACAAACCAGGTACACTGAACATAGAAAAACCAAACATTATATTTCAAATATACTTCATAATAAGATGGGAAAGTTGCATCTCCCGGCAAGGGAATGAGGCAAGTCTCCCTAGCTTAGGGAAGGCGGAGCGGTGGCCAGATCAGCCCAATAAATAGATGTTTGTGGCCACGAGGTGCCTTAGCTAGTTGGCTGACCAGCGCCACAAAATTCCTTCAGTTTTGTAGATTTTTACGTAGCTCTTGAAGAGCAGGGACTTTTTTTGCTGCTGTCAAGCCCATGATTTGACTGTCAATGTTCATGATGCTTTTGGCCAAGTTTTACTAATCAAGAGACTTTGAACACCATTTTATATCAGCTACCATGTGGGCTGATATAAAATGAAATGGTAATGTTTAGAAAAGACAGCTGACACTTACTGCCAGTATCTGAACTTTGCGAAATGATATTGTAGGAATTTGCTGTACATTGAAAGGCGCCTGTGGGAAAAGAACTGTGTACTAATCAACTCTCTTTATCGGGCAGGTCACAGCTATTGCTATGGTACGTAATTGGAAGGCCAAACTCATTCAGTGAGTTACACAGATTCATAGTACTTCCAAGTAAAGGAAAGAAAAATCCAAGAAATTTCACCATGACAGAGCTTTTTTGGGGAAAAAAAAATCAAGTATAAGTACAGGAGAGATGAATGTATTATAAATACAGAACTTGTCATCCCTAATAAGAAGACTTCGTTTTCAAGCTCATTCCATACAGCCACCTTTTAATTGATACAGAGTAAGACAGCTATATTATTAATAGCTATAACATTGTACAGACACAATGCATACCTATCACTGGGCAATCATGCAAGGTTTTTATTCACTCTAGAAGGTCCAGTACATATCTGTTTTGTGGTTGCTATATCTTGTACGTTCTGGTTTGTTGGCAATATCTGATTTTGCAGTTTCATATTTCTTTTTTCAGCACTGAACACCTACATTAGTTGCATTTATATAAACTGAGGATCAGATACCAGTATATGTACAGTAGGAAATCAATACTGAAGCTTCTATAAATTATCCCATGCTTTTAATTGCTCTTTTTGAAAGATAAAACACATAAAATGCAACCTCTTTTCGAACTAAAAGGTGTTTTTTTCAAGAAACCCCGAAGTACCCAAGGCTCATATCCACTTCTGCTTCCTTATCTCCTAGTTTTGTGTGATTTATGGCAGGCACATTCCTATACTAGACAGGATTCATCCTTTGCTACATGCTACTAATCAGTGAAATTCTGCTGATTCCATACTGCGCCTGAATGCACTTTAGTCCAGTATCAAATTCCTAGAGCTATTACACCTTTTTCTTAAGCAGCTAATGGAATTTAAAATGGAAGTTTTGAGGAAAGCTCCAGGAAAGTTCCACCACCATCCTAAAAAGCTAGCAACCAAATAAGCATGAGTGCCAAAGACTGAAAATCACTACATGAAAATAATAAGTCAATTGACATCTACCATCATGTAAATAGAGTAGAGACACGAAGGGCATAGAGGAACTGTTTGACTGATGACCCAGGCACTGAGTGGGAAAAATAGCAGTGAAGAGTGTAATTACAAATTTTCAGGAACTTTGCTTACTTAAGCCCTGGTTTGCTTGTCTCTTTAGAATTGATTACAAATATTCAAGTTATGTTGCAAAATTATTGTTTTCTTTGTCTAAATACCAGTAAAACACCCACTAAAAGCTTTTTTGCCTTAACAATTTATCTGCTTTAGTACTAACGTTAGAGCAATACAAACCATAATATTACATAACCAGAAAGTGTTTTGGATTTGCAACTGTTGATAACAAAGGGTTGTTTTAGGTATTGCTGAGCAGTGTTCACACAGCATCAAGGTCTTTTCTCCTTCGCACACTGCTGACCCCAACTGAACATAAATCTGGGGAAGAAGGAAAAAGGGGAGATGGTTGGAGTCATTAAATTTGCCTTCCCAAGTAATCGTAATTTATGGTGAAACCCTGCTTTCCTGGAAATGGCTAAACATCATCCTGCTGATAAGAAATAGTAAATTGATAACTTATTTTACTTTTGCTTTACCTATTAAACTGCCTTTGTGTCAACCCGTGTGTTGTCACACTTTTACCCTTCTGATTCTCTCCCCATCCCAGCTGGGGAAAATCACGTGGTGCATAGCTACTTAACAGGGTTAACCCACAAGAAATAAGCTCCATATATTATTCCTTTGCAAAAGGCTGGGGTTTTTAGCTCATTGATGAGTAACAAAAATCAAATAATTCAAAATTCTCAAGTTGATGATTTGTGAATTAGTTTTTATGAGACCATCATCACAGAGTTGTGGGCAAGATACTCTCATTGTCTGTGTGTTTTTAAAATGTTTAATTAATTTTTAATGTCTGATGATAAACTGTTTTTGCTTTGGTGTTTTACAAATGAAATGAAAGTATATTAGTAAATTTCATTTAACAACATGACTCTTCCGATGAGACACAATTAACACAATTAATTAATGATTTTTTAATAATGAACTGGTGCTGTTCTTTTAAAAGAATAGCTCTAGTTTACTGAAAAGCTAAAATTCAGAAAATCAATTTCAAATTTTTAAAATATGTGCAAACAAATCAAAATTTTAAACCTTTCCATTCTGTCTTCTAACTTAATGGCTACCATTAGTGTTAAAATCATATTTAATATGACAAAGAAGATCTCTTTAGTCTCTTCACTGGATTAAAAGCACAAACTGATGTTTCAAATAAAATTTTTTTTTTGAGATGCATCTATTCCTTACATTTTTGGTAAGTAGTTTTGAATTATTTCTTATTGTAAATAAAAAGTTATCACTATGCTAGGGAGAATATTTCTGCTTGCTTTTTATCAGAGCCTTTGATAAATTCCACAAAAATGCTGTTCCTGCTGTTACAGATAAAAGACTGCCCACATTGCCTGTAAATCAGTGGATAGGCTGATTTCCTCAGTACTCTAATTAGTTTTGCGTAATTTGGCATATTGCTTCCTGAAATCATGATTCAATCTAATTAAGATTTTTTTTTCCAAGATATCTTTTAAATGAATTAATTAAGGGCTTTATCTCCAAAGCCCAGAAATTATTATCACTGAGAATAATGCTGGCACCTTATTTGAGAATATAATTTTATTTTCCCTCTAAACTGACTCTGCTTCTAACCTATACATAGATAAGTGAGTAGGTGAAAAATATCCCCTGATTTCCCATCTTCCTGGTAATCCCTCCTAGGCAAGGTTTGCAGTCCAACAATTTGTGGAAATGGGTTGTAGTCTTCCCTGTCTTATTAGGATATCTACGTACACTAATGGTATCTATATGCAAATGAGAGAATAAGCGATTATTTGATTTACTGATTAAATCATTGCTGTAGGGGAAAAAAGAGTAATAAATTACTTTTTCTAATCTATAATGATGTGTTATTAACTGGGCTAGACTGGCCATTTTTGTTGTTGTTTTTTTCATTTCTTTGTTTCCCAGTAAATCCATTATGTGGCTTGCAATGACAATATAATATTTCATAACTTGGATGTATCATCTGTCAATCATAAATCTTTTCTGCCTATTAAAGGGAAACTCACTGGCAGAATGAAGAATGATACCTTGCTGAAAGCACTGGACAATATGAATTCAGTAACTGTTACCCGTTGTTCAAAAAACCTTCTCTGGTATCTTGAGGTCAGATTCATCAGACTGGAGAAGTGTTGATGGCTTTTAAAAATTATTACATGAGGTGTAAAGTCTCTCTTACTTAGATATTTGGTCTCAGGTGAAAGTTGAATCTACCTGCCTCTATACAAAGACTGTATTCCAGATCTAAAACTCAGCACATTCAATGGAGGAAAAATTGCTTTTGATAAATTTTTAATTATGATAAGGAATTGAAGCAGAATTCTGTTTAGAAGTTCAAATGGGTCTTTTTTAGCCAGGGAACTGAAGATTAATTCTCTTGAGAAAAATACCTACTTCAGCAAATTAAGGGAGATATACTTTATTTCAACAAAAGAATTTTGGGGTTGATTGATTATTGCAGGATCCTTTAATTGAAGACATATGAAAAGAGGAAATATTATTGGTGCTACTTATAACGCTGATTGTAGATTCCATCTGTAAAGAAGAAAGCTGTCTTACATGAGTAATTTCAGGAGGTGCAGAGATTCTGTCCCCAGAGGAGACTTAAGAAATTGAAGGAAAACAGAACACTTGTGGTAGCTGTAAACTCTGAGTTTCAGTACCTGCATTGGTGGCACTAAAGTGTTTGTAACAGTTCAAGTGAATGACAACAGTGGACGTCCCTGGAGATGCAGATGAAAATCAGGGCACCATTTTCATTTGTGATTATCCTGTTTGCTTTGACCAGAACTGTCAGAAGGCCCAATTACAGCCTTACAGTCTGCAGTACTCTTCCATTTTGCAATATCACGTTCAATTGCAGTAAATACTAGGTCTAATAATGTTAAAATCTATAAGAATTTATTAATCTAAACAGTGAAATTATCTCTGAGTTAGAAAAAAAATTTGTCTGTATTATGACTATGCTGATGTGAGGACTCAGATTAATTTTTAAAATTATTGTAGAATTCTTTCTTCAAAGCATACTGCTAGTTGCATTTTTCAGTAATTTTCTGTCATTACTCTGAAAGGTATGATTTGCATTTAGCTGTCTTCTGAGTATATTTCTAAATATTCACGATAAATGTATTTTTAGAAAGGATATTTTTACAGATGAATTAAGTCTCTGAACCAATGATTAAACTTAAAAAACATATGAAGATTAATAAATAGGAAAATAACTACTTTCATTAACATAACTATATAACCATTACAGGATTTTTACATTCTACCCTGATAATAGGATGTCTTCCACTCATAGCCAGAATTAATTAGTACATTTCTGTGGGAACTAATTTACACCAATAAATGATGAACTGGTTTCTGGAAAATTGCTGACACCAAAAGCATCTAGTTAAGTACAGTGGAGCATCACTGACTCAGAATCTGTAGCTGCTACATTAGTGTAATGAACATAGAGTGGCAGGAGAGTAAAACCAGAGAAAAGATACTTTAATCAAGCAGAAAATTGAAAAACACCCTTTACACACTGAAGCACACTGTCAGTCCATCCTTGAGTACGTGCTGTGCCTGATGTTCACTCACAGATTTTTTTAGTACTGCACTCTCAGCTAAAGATGGCTTTGCTAGGAAGAATGCAGTCATTGAAAAAATATGCTTAGTTATAAATCCCTTTACTATTCCTACCAAATTTATATCATAAAATTTACTTTCTTGATTATCATAACATATCTTTGCTGAAAGCCATATCTAGTATCTAGGTGTGATAAAAATAAACAACAAAAATCCTCAAAGACCATTGACTGCCCCTGAAACTGTCTTCCGTAAGCCAAAATTTTCAGCACAAAGCACAAAAACTTGCTGTATGAGGAGTATTAACCAGAGGGAAGGAACGTTCTGGATTTTGCTCCTCGTACCTCATTGACCCTAATTTCCTGGGTATGATTTTGCCTTCCCTCCACTACCCTCTCTGCTGGATGCGTGAGCCTCTGCATGTGCGTGGATCATCCCCCAGCAGCATATTTCTTGTCTCTGTTAAATTCATTTTCTGAAAGGTCCCTGAAGACAAATTTTATTTCAGTCTGGAGTAGGTTCAGAGACATCACAGTGAGACCAGCCTGACCTGAAAGGTGAGGCCTAGGACTGCAGCCCTGTGGCTGCACAAGCTCCTCTGTGATCGGCACGAGAGAAGGTGCTTGTACATTTGAAGTCTCTCGGACCTAGCTGGGGATGCAAAAAGACTTAGAGGTTTACTTCCATATACTACACTGTGGATTTAATCACTGAAAAATAAGCTGAAATCTTTCAGTATAGTACCTCATAGATACTTCTGTTAACAGTGAGCAGAAGCCAAATTGTCTTCAGGAAAAACTTACTGTTGAAATTTTAGCATTCGGTTTATCCTTTTTATCACACAAATCTGCCCACATATTTGAATAAATTGATTTTCCTGCTCCGGGCTGCCTTCGCTAAAGATTTATGCTAGCTGCCTGTCAGTGAAAATAATTGTTTTAAATTAACTTTGTTTTTTTTTTTTCAAATCAGTAAATAGGGAAAATTAATCTTCAGAAAACATACATCTGCTATAGATCGGTTGATTCTACCTTATTTTTAGTCCCTCATTTAAAGAGACCCAATCAAAGTATGCAACTAAATTTCCATGGTTATCAGACCTGGGAGAAGGCATTCATATTCACTTTCATATTAACAGATACTTGAATTTCAGGGAATATAATCTGAAGATCTCCATGAGAAACTAATTTCAGAAAGCGTAATTAATGAGAAAAATGGCTAGAGCTTTTCTTGATTACGTGCTGATTCTTATAACTAAACCATGGAAACAGTTGCTTTCAATCCTTGTTTTGCTTCATATTTCCTTAATGAAAAGATATGTTATTCATTTTATATGTTTTTAAAGGCACTCAATCACTTTATCTTGCTTTACTTTTAAATGTGACAGTTTTTTGGTAGTTTTGTTGGGGATTTGGAAACTGCTTTGATATTTTGTAAACACTGCTAATCATATAAGTTTCCTTCACAGGTACATATTTTTTTTTAAGTAGAAATCTAAATTTAGATTTTTAATCTCCATATAAACACTTAAATATTTATTCAGTGACTCGGTATTAAGATCTGATTCCTGAAAAGCTTAAAGTACAGCTTATCAGTGTTTTGCCTGCTTCATCTAATTCACTCACTTATTCAAGGAAGTTCAAAGTCCTGCAAGTCCTTTTCTGAGGAAGAAATAAAAGATGCCTTGATTGCTGGAAATATTAAAATTTAACCGTTTCTTATGTCTCATACTTCTGGCTAAATGTCTTAGGTTTACAAAACCAATAATCCACTTATTAATCATGAGAGAGTTTTATTTAAGTTATATCTGAGAAAAATAGTCAAGCAAAGGATGTACGTGCTGAGCAATTGTCAGTCTGCTAACTTTATAACCTCTGTTTTCAGAAAGGTCTGATTGTTTGGGGAGTGGCATTTGAAATGTATAAAGCTGTTTTGTTTGGTATATAGTTCTTGGCACATTTTTAATATACACCAGATTGTTATTTCCTCCATTATCACAAGTGTTCTCTTAATTTTTAGTGCCACTAAAAATTTCTCATAACAATGAGCACAGAGATAATTAGTTGGGTTTGAGCCTATATGCTGTATCAAATAAACCAAATTTTGAGGTGAAAAGAAGAAAAGACCGTGGTTTATACCGTCAGTATTTTAGGAACAGAAAACAAATTCTGAGTGCATAGATACCTTGATAAGTTTCATAGGTAATATTTTACTTCTGTCTGTTTTATTGTTTGAGGTATGTACTTCAAATTTTATGTTTATTTTGAACTTCATATGACGCAAAGACTTTAAACATACTTTGAACACACGTTATCAAGAGGCAATGGGCACAGACTGAAACAAAATGTTCCATTTGAACATCAGGGAACAGTGGCACAGGCTGCCCAGGAAGGTTGTAGAGTCTTCATTCTTGGGGATATGCAAAAGACATCTGAACATGGTCCTGAGAAACCTGCTTTAAGAAGCTCTGCTTGAATGATCTCCAAAGGTCCCTTCCAACCCCAACTGTTCCCTGATTCTGTTACCGAAAGACTTATAAATTTGTATCAAACACAGTCAGATTATCTTTACGACGAATTTCAACTGCCTCAAGTTAAAAGTCTAATTACAAAGTAGACTGAATTTTATCCATTGTGAATGTTAATAGAACAGTGATTTCTTGTTAAGATATGTGTCTGGGAGAACAGTTCATACAATGAAAGTATCTGTCTGTAAAAACAGTGGTGCTTTTGTGTACATTAATAGTGAAACTATGGACATATACCACTGTAGTATTAGACTAAGCTAAGAAAATTCTATCTCCTCATTACTGTCCATTAAAAATAAGCCAGATTTTTTGATTGTCTTGAAATATCTTTCAGGACAATCTACATTGTATTTTATGTTATGTTTCATTGCTGCTATAGTGTGTAGTTCTGTGTGTTAATGATCACATAGGTGAAAATCAAGGAAGAAGCATTTTGCTTGAGAGCTTATATTAAAGCTTTATCAAGAACAGAACGAGCTCAATGCTGCAGCACAGCAGCCAGTGAGAGTCTCCTTGCAGAGTTAAAAAAGAACCTTCTTGACCTCCTTTGATTACTGGAATTGAAGCAAACGTCATGGCCTTTTCATCTCTGAGAATCATGGGATTTGTTCAGAGTGTTTAACTTTCTAAATTGCATTTCAGAGGAAAGAATTGTGAATTGTGCTCATAGGAAGGTGAAACTGAACTAAAACATAGTGCAATAAACAAACAAACAAACAAAGAGCAAAATCCACCAAAACCCCCAAAAACCCAAACCTCTGAAAAACTATAGATGTGGAAACAGAAAGAAAGAAGAGGAATGTTGTTGAATATAAACTTGACATCTTCCTGTAATGGGACAGAGCATCATGGACAAACTGAGGTGATTGAATACCCAATTTCTATGTCAGAATATCTTTAAACTAATAAATGACAAAGACAGCAGCAGTATTTTCAGCAGAAAGACACTGGAATAACAGTATATCAAAACAAAATGAAACAAATAATAAAAAATACTTTCTTTCAGCCACCAAAAGGCAAAACAAGCAGAGAAGGAGCTGAGAATTTGATCTTTCAATTTTATTGTATTGTTTGTGTACATGGGGGAACAAGATCTTATACCATTGTTTTGTGATTTAGGGAACATGTCCTGTCCTTCCCTTTGATCTTCTGTGTACAAGGCCAATAGTGAATCAAAAGGGTGTCACAATTTTCAGAAAACCAACCAACAAAGAGAAAATGATGGCCTCTCCTGAAAGAAATATGATTCAGGCTGAAAAGCCAAGCTGATAGCTATGGTATGGCACATTCAGAACACCTCAGTTGTTCAGAGGCCATGCCCAGGGCAAAAAGGCTTCACGAGTTCAGAATAAAACCCCTCACACAAGTAGAGCTATTTTCTTTTGAGATTTCTTTGCTGACTTCAGGTAAGCTTTCTAAGATCACAAATTGGTGTGTCTGGCTTTCCCAAGTTTGGTCTAGGTAAGCAAAGAGTAATCAGATGATAATGCGCACATAATGCTTCACGTTTGCAGTTTTCCACTTACGTGTTTGAATATGATAATTTTGGCCTTACTTTTATGTTATGACATTCTGTCAGTGTTTACAAGTTTATTAGAGAGTGTACTGTTTCTCTCTCATATTCTGTTTTTCAGGTACTCATAGAAAAACCTTTCTGGGGTAACTCTGATTACTGAAAGATATCTCTTCCCTCTGCCCTCTACTTCAGCCGGGTCTTAACATTGTCATGGGCAATGTCATGCCTTTGAAAAGATTCTGGAGCTATATTTACATGGAGAATTGGAAATTGTCATAGTTTTAGGGATCATCAACATACTGATCGTCTCTCTGTATCTGCACTATGTATCTACATGTCCACAACTTTCATCCTGGGATGAAAGTGTGTTTGCATTTCCTGTTACAAGCTTTCAGGTGTGCTATCCAAAATACGTCAAAGGTTCATAGGAAATGAAATACAATAGCAACAATATAGTTGCACGTAATTTCTTTAGACATAATAGAAAATGTTTCCAGAGGTGATCTAGGTCCTCTTTAAAAAGTGCTATTCAAGCATGTTGAAAGAAATTGGTTTCTACCTCAGACAGTTAAGAAATAAATGGAAATAAGTAAATTTATACCTTATAACTGTCAAGATTTTTAATGCTTTTCTAACACAAAATAAACATGATATAGAAATAAAGCTAAGTATAGCCACAGAACAACTGACAGTCACTAACCACAATTAAGCTAGGGTATTTCACTGATGTTGTGGTTTTCAAGATTGGTACCAATGGTAACCTTGTCAGTTATGTTGAGGAAGACTCCTAATTCATGGTTGTGAGACTTGGTCTTCCCTTGAAAATTCACTCTTCTTGAATACTAATACCTGCAGTTGAAACCTTGTAAGTACAATGCCCTTTTCTTATTTTATAGTTCTTTAAGTGGTTAGTCTATATAAGTAATCAATCACAACTTCAAGTCACTGTTCACATGAACAATTAAAACACAAGGAAAGTGAAAGGAAGTGAAATTTAAATGCAGTCCAATAAATATATTTTAAGTGGATTTAAATTCTGGTAGAATTCTCTGAGGGTGAATTTTTATGCTTCAATTAATTCACCCACTTCCATATAATCCAGAGCCAATTTTTGCATATAAAGTGGATAACAGATAATAGGAATGGATATGCAAGCATATGTTCCCTTCCACATATAGATATCCAGTTTTCTTTACAAAATAAATGCACACACCAAAAAAGATGTGTTAGTTTGTATGCATTCCTTTGTATTACTGTAAGGCTTAATAACTTCTGACATGGATCTTTATGAATGTCAAATCAATTAAACTATTAAAAAAGAAACTTTTAAATACAAGAATAACAGACTTAAAACTGTGCACCAAAGTGCATTGTCAAATGGACATAGTTCTGTTCACTGGAAGGGTACAAATGATGTTATGCAAGACTGAAGGGCTGCCTCCCTGTGACCTGAGACACTATAAAGACTTAGACAATCTTGTGTAAGCTTGGACAATTTTACCTGTGTTGTTGATTGAAATAGGCAACTTTCAGATTTCATCTCACCCTAATGTAGACTATAGAATAAATCAATAGACTTGTTCTTTTGAAGTGCTTCTGCTACTTCATCAGCTAGAAAGGAAGGCTGAGCATGTCTGCTCAGGTGTTGATGGTTATGATGCCATGATGACTTCAGGATTCTGTGGTGGAAATGCAGGATGATTAAGGCAAATGACAATGTGCCACAGAACAAATATTTACTCAGTATACATGTTTTGATTTTTTTAAGTTAATAAATCAAACAACATGCCTTTGCTCTCCATTTGTTTGTCCGACATCATATGGCGTATCATCACTTCTACCATTCATTTATTTCCCTGTCATCACGAGACTTTTTCCTTGTATATATTTCTTTGCAGAAACCATTCTATTCAACAAACATAAAACAAAAGAATGTTCCAGGTGTTTTAAATAGCCGTATTTATTGTCTGATAAAAAATCATCTCCAATGAGCTAGTGCAGTGGTAGCTTCATTCTTCTTGCTTCTTTCTTTGATAGATATATGCTCTTTCTTGGTGTGTTTCAGCAAGATGTCTCTATTGCTGTTCTCACTGAGAAGGGTCCTTAATTCTCATTTCATCGCTAAACTCGATTATTATCTACAGCATGTATTCAGTCCACCTCCTGTGGATGTCCTTCCTTCAAAGAACAAAGAATAACCTGTTCTTTGTGATGTACAATGTTGGTTGACTTTATTCTGATCACTTTGATAACTCTGGATTAATAGCTTGGCCCAATGCTCACAGGAGCATCTTGACACCGAAGCAATGCAGATACTATATTCTATGTATGAGCTTCTTACTGATCCCTTTACTTTGAAATACAACTGACATTCAATGCTCACTTTATCGCTTCTACTTTTTTCATCAGATATCAGCCATTGCCCACCTTCTTCCCACCGCTGAGTGATCCTCACCCTGGTCAACCTCTTGCCTGGTGGGTTTTAATGCTGAGGCTGAGTGATCGTCGCACTTCTGACACACATGCTTCAGCTGCACTGACCTGATATTAACTGATATTTTTACATCTTGACTGACAACTCCTTCCTTCTTCTGTAAACTCTGTATAACGTCTCTACACTTGTTACAAGTTCAGAGATGGGGCTGACCACTGCTGAAAACCTTCTCCATTTCAGTGTGAAATTCAGTGAAAATAGTAAGATCACTCAGGGCCAGCTCATCTAACAGTATCACAGTGTAGAACCAGGAAAGAAGAAGCGTATAGCATTTCCTTTGGATTAAGAGAAAGAAATGCATAGAGAAAGATCTCTTTTAAAGAACATGGCAGTCTGTTGTTTGCTTGGGTTTTAGTGGTTTTTTTTCTGGTTTTCTGTGCTGCAAAATGACAAAGATGCAACGCAGGGAGAGTTCTCTCAGTGGAAAGCTTGATGAATAAACAATGTTAGGATGTTTAAATATAATGGCAGAATCTCAATATGAGCAGAATATGAGATCCTTTTCAACAAGCTGTTTGAGGCAAAGTGCACTGATGGCTATTTAAATTATCATTTTGGCAATAAAAATACGTGTTTTAATTCACCAAGACTTGGAATTCCTATTAACTAAAACTGGAGTTTTTAAAGAAGGAGAAAAAAATTCCCAAATCTATTGAATTTTGATGGGATTATTCACTTGACCTCCTTTGGAGTCAGATAGTTTTAAAATCAAAATTTTTTTCGAAAGGCATCAAACCTTGGGGTCTATATGAAAACTTACTCTGTTTCTGAATTTTTCTACACCCCTGAAGTATTGTGGGAGAGGAAGGAAGGGAGGAGAGAATAAAGATGGAGAAAATATTTTGGGGCTAAAAGGCAAAGGAGTAAGTACGTAGGATCACCTTTCAAACCATAGATATTTGTCCATGATACGTATTATTGTACTAAAAAATGAACAACCAACAATGATCTAGCATTAGAAGTAACCCTGGTAGCATCAAATTGTATGTTTGGGTGTCACAATGAGCACTTTCTCTTTTTTTAATATAAAATAGAATTAGAACTTCATGGACCTAAAAGCAAATTGAACTTTAACCATGAAAAAGAAGATTGAATCATATTAAAATTAACAGCCTTAAAATTTCTTTTAAAATGGGATAGAATCAAAAAATTCTATTAAGATCCTTACATAATTTATTTTTTAAAAATTTCAATTAAATCATAGAATCATAGGATGGTTTGGGTTGAAAGGAACTTTAAAGATCATCTAGTTCCAACACCCCTCCCTTGGGCAGGGCACCAGGCGACTCAGAGCCCCATCCAACCTGGCCTTGAACACTTCCAGGGATGGGAAGCCCACAACGTCTCTGGGCAACCTATTCCACCATCTCACCACCCTCACAGTAAAGGTTTCTTCCTAATATTTCATATAAACCTATCCATCTTCGGCTTAAAGCCTCTTCCCTTTTTTCTATCACTATACACCCTTGTGAAAAGTCCCTCTCCAGCCTTCTTTCAAGCCCCCTTCAGGTAGGGGGAAGCTGTTCTAAGGTCTCCTCAGAGTCTTTTATTTGCCAGGCGAAACAGCCTCACCTCTCTCAGCCTGTCTTTGTAGGAGCGGTGCTCCAGCTCTGTGATCAACTTAGTGGCCCTCCTCTGGACTCGTTCCGACGGGTCTGTGTCCTTCTTGTGCTGGGGGCCCCAGAGCTGGACACAGTGCTCCAGGTGGGGTCTTAACAGAGCAGAGTCGAGGGGCAGCCCTTGACCAGCTGGTCACTCCTCTTTTGATGCAGCCCAGGATGCAATTGGCCATCTGGGCTGCCGGCGCACATTGCTGGGTCATTTTGAACTTTTTGTCTACAAACACCCCCAAGTCTTTCTTCCCAGGGCTAGTCTTGATCCATTCTCCTCTCAGCCTGTACTTATGCTTGGGATTGCCCTGACCCAGGCGCAGGACCTTGCATTTGGTCCGGTTCAACGTCATGAGGCATTCACAGGCCTACCCCTCAACCCTGCAAAGGTCCCTCTTGATGTCATCCCTTTCCAAGAGCTTGTCAACCACAACACACAACTTGGTGTTTTCAGCAACCTTGCCAAAGTTCTCTCAAGCCCATTGTCTGTGTCACTGCCAAAAATGTTAAAAAATGCCAGTCTCAGTACTGAATCCTGAGGAAAGCCACTCATCACTGCTTCCACTTGAGCTGAAAATCTAACATCTAGAATCTAAAATCTAAAAATCTGAAAATCTAAATTGTAGAAATTCCTGAAACTGTTAAAGAGAATTGTATAAGACACCAAACCTTTTGATGTGGATGCAGAACTCACGCACATAGTTTTCCATACGAACTTCTTTTTAATATTTCTGGTGGTTCATCATCTTAGGAAGTGTTCTACTAAAACTTCTGCTCCTTAAATCTGAAAAGAGTTTAGAAAATATAATTTTATAAATTTGTTTAGTTCACTTTGAAACACCATTTGGAGGACTTACCTGCTAGTTGAAGACATTCACTAAACTTTCTCTCTTATGTCATGTAAATTAAAATCAATGTTTACCCAATCACTCAAAGATTCTATACAGTCTTTCACCCTTACTCTTTATCTTTCTCTCTCCCAACTTTTGGCTTTCGAGGTAAAGTAAAAGTAGACAAAGTGGTTTAACTCTTTAAATAAATCTTAGTTTGGAAAAGTTAAATGTAAGAGTGGAAATATTACAGAAGATAAAGAGTGAAGATGTGGAGGATTGTAAATGTTCTCACTATAATATTACTCTGCATAAAAGATTTCTCCTAGATGTTTTGGTCTAGCATCTTAGTCACCAGAGAGAAGAAAAGGGCTATGACAGAGCATTTGTGATAAAAGAACTGCATTCATTTATTGTGAGATATGTTTGTGTTTTACATCTAGTCTTGTATGAGCCTGTTCATTATGATAAGAAATGTCATAATTTTCTCCATGCTGGACTCGCACACACCCACACCCACCACCACCACCACCACCATGTTCCTTACCAAAATAACATTTGGTAGGAAGTAGTAAGAATGACTGTAGTGTTAGTGAACAAGAAAAATCTCTAAAGATGTTTTCTGTCTGATGCATTTTGGATAAGACATGCAGGAGAAAGGGGGCTATTGTGTATGGCAAAAAAATGGTGCCTATTATCAAGGCTGAATTTTGACAGATGAATAGGAACCACATAAACAACTTTATTCCTCACAAGATTCACAGAAATCTGCTTCAGTAATTGCCCATTGTCTTCAAAAGCCTCACAAGAAATATCTGAAGATCATTTTGAAAACCATTTGAGATTGTTTTGGGAGGCTGCCAGTACGTGGGTGTGCTGAAACCCAGCCTTTTATTGTCCCAGCAGCCAGACAGTGCTGCAACACAGATGTCATGGCAAAGAGAGAAGCATATGAGTGGAAGGAAACTGCTCAGGTTCTGCATAGGCAAAGAGGAAAGGAACAGTAGACAGAACATGTTCAGGTTAACAATGCCTTCATGAGGTGTTAACAAAGTGGGGGAGAGAACAGCTTGCTGAGCTATTTATGTCTTTAGGAGAACTTACTTGAACCTGGAACATAAAGGAGAAGGACTACATCTATGAACTTACTAGAGACAGGAAATGATACATGACAATATAGTAGAGAAAAAAAGGCAAAAAATGGGCCAAAAAGAGGGGATACGATTACTGTATCCAGTTGCGTGATCCTTTGGCATCAAAGACTGCAGCTTTCATGGGTCCCAAATGCACACTTTTAGCTCCTATCTGCTGTAAAATTGTATGTGAAAGCAGAAGGTGGCTTAGATCTTAATTAGTATTAGCAGCAATGTGACAGGCTGTTTTTTGCTTGACACTTCTGCTAATTCCTAGACTTGATAATAGCTGTCTTCCCTTATGATACAGAATACTTTTAAAATGATTGACACTAAATTTTATTATACTGTTAGTGGACTCAAAATTAATAAAGTACAAATGGGGTAGAAATGCTTTAGTTGTGTTTCCAATATGTTGCTACAGTTACATACAAAGCTGCTAAATTATAATTTACTGCATATGCCAATTAACATATTAATATTCAGTATCTTTATAGAAAATCTATAAATAAATGTAAGATCTAAAAAAATGCTTCTTAAAAATGTTAAATAAAGTATTTAAGCATGCAAAAGCAGAAAAAGAAGCCCATCTCTGATAGGAAATGGTCTACAAGTCAAAAAGTGATTTGCTTCAGAGAATAAAATAATGGCTATTTAAATGTCTTCTGAAGTCACTGGGCCAAATTTTTCGTTATGGTTAAGTGACTCTAGTTCTGGGTTAGTCAGCAACAGAAGTCAGTTGCTTTATTATTTATTTTGTTTGGAATCAGCTAGGATATGGACCAACCTTTCATTAAGCTGTTCCAGTACAGGGTATCAGCAGAATGATTCCCCTGTGGCTTGTTTTGGCTACATCTACTGGACCCATTCAGCAGAGAACACCACAAATTATTTTCTTATGTTATCTTCGTACATCAGTTATCCTTACAAGAATGCTGTAGGGAAGGTAATTAGGATTGTCTTCGTGAGCAGCTTCTTTCTTTTTCTTCTCTTATTTGATATAGATCTGTGATCTGGGGATTCAAGAATCCTCACTGATTCCTTCCATCTAGTTTGTCTGCCTTTGCTCTCCAAGAGACTTAATAAGACACGGAGTTGCAGAAAAAAATGAGACTTCATTTCCTTTCTGCTCATTGAAATTACTGGTGAATCTGGGAGAAGAGATGCTCTGCCTGGTGCAAAGTCATCTAAATAGATGAGAACTGGTCCTACGGCCTTTGTCTATGCTACAGAAGGCTGTTTTACCAAAAGTGATGAAACTTGCAGGAACATAACATTTTTTGAAAGCTCTGTTCCTTTGTTGAGAGAGATGAAGACTGGCAAATTTCTTAAAGATATTAAGAGGAATATACAGATGAAAAGACAGAACTTGGTTACTTAAACTTCTTGCCCCTGAGAAAACAAGCTGAAAAACAATTACCCACTGCACATTTTCACTGTAGTTTAGGGATTACAAATAAGAAATATCTCTATCTCAATTACTTTCTATGTTTCAAGGCTTTTAAAAAATTTTCCAAAGTCGTCACCTCAAAGTAGAGCTTTACATAATATGAAAAATCAGTCAGGATTTTGTGTGTCTGATTAAGTTTTTAGGGACAACTTTGGCTTACACGACTTACTCTTACTCTGCTGTGTTTGGCAGAATACTTTGACAGTGCCAGCTGGAAATACTGAGGATACTTCAGTGAAAGTGATATTCAAACAAATGGTAAATGGAAAATCAAACTCATATTACATTATTTTATATTGGGCTGAAATCACAATTCCATTATTTATCTATCTACATTCTAAAAACTTTCACTGTGGTAGTTACAGCCTTACAGCTATTCAGAGGGGTACAAGTTCACTTAAGCCTTCTAATAATGGTATAATAATGTCTCCAAAAGGAGCACATGTAATTTCTGTATTTTTGTGTCAGTATAAATTTGCATCCTAGCATGTAAATTCTCATCAGAGAGCTCACAGACCCTTGAGACTTACTGTAGAATTTTTGAAAGGAATATTTAAAAAGATTTTCTGACTAAGGCAAGAAAAAACAGCAGTTAAATACTAGTCTGAGATAGTGTACACTGTGTACAAAAATTCTCAGCATTTGAGAATAATAAGGCCGGATAGAAGCATCTCTCATTCTTTATATATGACTTAAAGATTCTCCTTCTTTGAAGACAGATGTGCTATCCCATCTCCCACCATCTTACAGGATTTACTGCAAACTATGATTCTCTGGCATGCGAGCAGTAAATTTTGCCAGAAAAGAGAAAAATGACCCAAAATATTCACCTCTGGCCATTGAATTTGGAATTTCTTGACTGATGAGCATCTGACTTCACAACAGAAATACTTGTTTCAGCTATAACAGTAATGCTTTTTCAGTAGCTTAATGTAGCCTAATTTCTGAGGTTGGAATTTTTAAACAAAATTAAAGAGCATGTATATGTGACATCATAATGATTCCTTACACAGTCCAATGGCAGGGATAAACTATGTAAACCTAATCTCATTAGTGGCTTGGTACCTTTCACAGAGACCAGTGTGTGGAACGGAGAGGTGAAATAAAGGGTTTCAGAAAAGGTTACTGACAGCAGGACATTGCTGGATTGATGGATTTCTTTCACATACTTGAAGAAAAATACAAACCCTAAAGGTAATAGACTGGAATCTGTCACACTGTTCAGCTTGTTCTCTCTCCTTCCAGCACATCCTCTTAGTCTTCCCTCAGTGTTCCCACTTGAGTGTCCTTCACCTGTTAACAAATGCGAGTCTGTCCAGCATGTTGTGTTTTAGTCATATATTTATCTAATACTGCAAGGAATTATTGGAAAAATCTTGGTCCCTAGTCTTGCCTCTTGTCCTGTCTATGGCAAAGAGAAAAGGTTGCCTTCCATATCTACAGATAAGACTTAATTCAAAAGATTCTTCACTCTTATGTGACATCCTTTATAAAAATAAAATATTTTGGATCTCATTTCCATAAAATTATTGACCTGTACTTTCATTCAGTTTTCTAATGGGACTATTCTAAACTGTTAGACTCATGAGAATCTTGAGTCTTTTAAGAGCAGACATTGGAGAAGCAGCTCTAGACTCACAGAAGCTGCAATAAATCTCTCCTGTTCAGTCCTTCCACGTATAAGAATTGGCCAATATGTGGAATAGTTTTCCTAAAGGTCTAGAAGAAAGCTCAACTCTTCCTAAAGGTGCACCAATTCAAGAACATACTTGAATTAATTTTGTTTGGATGCAGATTTGCTAAGTAGGCTTAATACCATATCTAGGATTTCTAATTTTGCCTATTAAAAATTATTAAATTACAATTATTTTCTCAAAGTTTTCTGTCTTGCTAATATAAATGTTGGAAGTTGGTAAAATCTACAAGATTTAAAACAAAGGTTGCAACATGAGATTGTTAGGGGTTTTTTGTTTTGTTTCTGAAGTGATTTATTAGAGAATCCTTTGCCAAGAATATTTTCCTTTAAAGAGACATTTCTGTAGACATTTTGAAATAGAACTGAAAGACAAACATAAGATGTTTGTTCATTTTATTTAAATAAAATATTTTCTGGAATGAGACTGTCTGAGCAACAAGTCTGAAAGTTAATTAAACAGTTCTGTGGTAAAACATTTGGAGAATCTTAAAAAAATCCCTCTGGTGTTTAAAAGTCTGAATAAGAGCAGAGGGAATTTGTGGATTGTTGCTAAACTTTTGAAGTAGTGTATTAGAACATTTAAAAATCTTCTGACATTTGAAACTTTTAAGACCAACCCACAAGGGTTACTTGCTGTGGTAAGGAATACATTAGACAGAATAATCCTTAAAATAAATTATGATAGTCGGTTGAATTTGATTATACTGACTGAATTAAAATAATTAATTCAAAGAAAATATTCACTCCAGAATGCCAAGAGGAAACTCAGAATCACTATATTTCATGCAACGAAACCTAGTTTGCATAAATATAGCTGAACATTGCATAAGTAGTATATGAGGGACAATGCAGGGAGAAAAAAAAAGTGATTTAAAATGCATTTTAAAACGACTGCTCAGTTGATGGATCAGATGATTTTTACGCCATCTGAGTGGTTGTGGGCTTATTAGTGATTATTCAGAGACTGAAATGCTAAATAGAAGGATATTTGTGTGACTTGCACACCCAAACCAGCTGCATATTTGTCTAGATTCCAGCATAAATATTAGCAACAAAGTATGGTCCTGATCACTTTCAGTCACTTTGCCCTGAATTAAACCCCAAATAAGCCATTTCCCTTCTGCCCACCCTGCTACAGTGAAAGAGACAAAGGCAGAGACTGTGGGTTAATAATAAAGGTATACAAAAAGAGAAGGTGCTTTACACACAAAAGGTGTTCACCACCTTGACTTAGTGGCCACTGAGATAAAAACAAGCTGTTCCTGCAGCTCGGCAGGACAAATGTTCATTCCTGAGACAATTGCGGAGAGACAAGGAACTCTGCTCTCTCACGGGAAGAAGAGAGGAATGAACTCTGCTTTATGTCTGTTCAATAAAATTTGCCTCGTATTACCCATCCATATGTATAACTTCCAATACTACCAAACTAATTTTTTTGACAGACAACCTGTACATTAGTCACATGAAAACATGGCACTTACAAGAATTACTCATTTTGCAAATATAAAGTTTAATGAAATCCAGTTACGACTGTGACTTTTAGTACTTTGCAAGTTCATACAGTAGCATCTTCTTAGAAGCTATGGGGGGAAAAAAAGCTAAGAAACTTTAATATTGTAATGTTATTTTATGAGACTAATATCCTATGAATTTTTGAGCACTTTCTGCTTCTGGAACTCACAGAGGCTTCAAATGTGACTATATGCTATTACTAAAAGTGGCTTGAGGAATGGGGGACATGTTAAGTCAGGAAGCAAAAGACTGTGTGAGTTCTTGAACCAGAAGAAAGATTTTGGTCAAGCAACATACTGTTACATCTAAACTAAACACCAGGATTAATTAATAGTTATGGGATCTTATGATATTTGTGGAGACAAAATTTCAAGCCTTATATGGTTCCAAATATGGCTAATCTTTAAAAATTAATTCACTGGCTAGTCTTCTTAGTTTTCTTCTGTAGTCAGTTTTATTTAGAAAGCAATTCAAAGCATTATTCATGTTTTGTCATTATAAATTAATGAATACCACGGTCCATGAATGGAGAAATAACCAGCTAAGATTTGGTAAAGGTGGATACCAAAAACTTTAAAAACAAAAATTATCTCTGTAATATGTAACTGTAGGGAAAAAAGTTTTAGTAACAGGCTGGAAGCAAAGTTAAGATAGCAGGCTATATAACAATCCTCTTCTGAGGATGGTAACTTGAGTGTTTGACCCTGCAGAGACGGTAAAAATTCCCACATTCTTCAGAGAGCCAGAGAGTCTGTTTGTACACAGATTCATCTTATATGAAAATCCTCACGAGAAAAAAAATCCTCCAGGCTGTTCTCCCCTGACACGACCATCTACACAGTTGGGTTGAGCCTTAGCAACTTGTTTGGTCATACCAGAGGAACATTAATCATTATCAGGTCGAATGTGGCTTCATGAGCAGCATCATAGGAAGGGTGATGTGGTTTGAATGGTAATGTTGTCTGACAACACATTATAATTCGAACTTTATTAAGGCAGTGAGAAAGATGAGCTACAATGCACCCACACAGTGACTTACTGGATCACTGGCAGCAATCGTGGGACTGTAAGTGATGCCATAGCTCTGGTGGAGTATCAGGGACACAATGTTAGGGTCATCTTATTCATCTTGATATTGGGTAAAGTGCAGGGTGTCATGGAGCAGGGCGTCAATGTTTTAAACACATGAATATAAAATAATTTGAGGTGTTGGTCTTCTGGTACCACACAAGAGGTGCAGAACTCCCCAAGATCGATTTCTGACTGTCAGCACCCTGTAGATATTTTGCATTGTAGAGGCTCAGACAAGCTGACTTTAGTTGTGGGATGGACGGTGTATTCCCTCCCCAGCCAATAAACTTTAACTGCTCAGCATGTATGTTCTTTAATAACAAAGAGACAGACATGGAAGTCTTAAAGAAAAAGAAAGATTTGCAATTTTTTGAAGGCTTTCAAGTTGTTAGATCAAGTGTCTGGTAGATTAATGTCTTTCATGATTCATATGCTGAGAGTTAGAGACTTCTTGCTCAAATGCTGTACTATAAGTTAGTTCGACCCTATTGTGCTGCCAAGTTCTCCTGCTCAGAACTTGCACCTTGTCTCTTCCTTATAGACTGAATCTCATCAAAACTCTCCCAAAGGTGTAGGCAGTTTTCAGATAGTGACCCTTTACTCATGTCTCTGTCCGTTCCTAGCTCTGAACCTCAAAAAGCAAAGAAGTACTCGTGCTGACTCCCAAAATACAGTCTATATTAGCCATGCCTTAAAAAATTGAAGGCAACTCAGAATGGTTACAAATGCAGCACTTGAATGATTTTAATAATCTTGGCTACTGAGGTGACTGTAAAATTTACAGACTTACACTGGAACTCTGTCTATTGAAACCTCATCTATAGGAAATAAAAGAAAAGGCAACCTTGTGATCATTTAAATCATAGCGTGATGGTAAATGCTATTGAATAGGTGCTGCTGATAGACAGCAGAGAGGCGGTAGAGAATAGTGCAGTTCATCAGCTTGTCTTCTATCAACATTTTTTCTGTGAATGTCTCCAGAGATTCTTCCAGGAAGGATTCAGAAGGAGGAAGGGGTAATTCTACCTTTAAGAATAAACATGGCATTGTGTGTGTTTCCTCTCAGGCTCACTCTCTCAGCTTGGACATGTGGTAACTATATCCCCTTCTCACCTTTTGGTCTGGAGAACAACAGTATAAATGTCCTGAACTCTTCCATTTTAAGTATTCATAAAGGCTCCTTAGAAAGGCAGGAATGTCAGCAAGACCTCCCTGTACTTAAAACTATTACTTAAGTAAAGTCAGGTGGATCTGTAGCACTGTTCTCTTTCAGGCACACTTCCATAGTCAGGCGTGTGTTGCTACAGGGACACTGAGGACCCTCTTGAAACGTCGAACCTTCGCAGTGGCACCTTAGCAGAGACAGCTGGTGCTGCGGACTCCTCTCTGCAGTGATTATAGTGTCTGCAGGTTCAGACAGGTTGTGCTGCACAAGATACAGCAGGGTTGAATTTTCATACTTTATTTCAAAATCTCTAATGCAGTATTTTTTTCCCTTAAACTCAAAGTTCGAGATCTTAATATGTTATAAAAACCAGGGTCCCTGCGTATGGACCTGTTTCCTACACCTTTATGAGGTAACATTTGGGTGGGCTTTTCCTTCACCTGGACAGGATTTCTGACATCAAAATTCTCAGAGACCAGAGTACTCTGGTGCTGGATGAAGTTGCAAGCCTATCTACAGCCTAAAATGCCCACAAAACACCAAATATTTAATATTTTGCTCCTCATCTCTGTTACTTCTAGCTAAAAGGAGCATCAAAATTTCTGCTAAGTGTTCATATGTGCCTTGTGCTTTTTTTAAGACTGTTGAGCACATTCCGCCCACAAGAAGCATAATCTGATCCAACATCTTCATTCTACTAGATTTTCTTGAAGTATTTCAAAATGAATAGATTTCTAAAACCATCTTGAATAATTATATCACAGTAACCATGTTAAAATATATACGTAAAACTGAATTGTCAGCGTATATTGTGTTACATCATGAAGCATGTTATTTACCACTGCCCTATTCTTCTTCTCATAATTTGCTTCCTACTGGCTTTTGACTGGCTTTTACATTTCTTTAATTGTCAACTGCAAATTGAATATACATGCATATTGATAACACAGAAATAAGAACACATGAAAATCCAAGCTATTTGTATTGCCTATTGCTTCCTTTTCCTGGTGAATTGCTTAAAAAGAAATATTTATGCTTTAGGCATAGGCAGGCATAAATAAACCTGTTTATACGTGTGTAAACATATATGTTCTCTTGCACTAATTTTAGGCGGCATTACAAGGTCCCAAGCTTTGAGAAAAGAAGGAATCTCCTCAAGGAAGTATGTATAAACAGCACTTCTTTTTGTTTCTGAGAATTCACAGGCTTGTAAAAAGAACTGAAAAGGCAAAGTGCTTTGTTTTCCATTTTTTTGATGTCACTAGTAGAGTTTTTCCCTGCAATGAAAAAAATTGGTCACATTCATTATTTGAAAATTGCATAAAAATTCCTAGATTTTTTTTTTATTCTGCAATGAATTACTAACTGCGGCCTATTATAGAAATGACAGGAACAACACTAGCAACATAGTGGTAATGAAAATAAAATAAAGCTATTATTACTGCCTTATATTTTGTTATTTTTCTCTCATCAGAAACCAGTATTTTTAGAGCACTGGTGAGCTCTAGAAAAACCTTTTGGCTTGCACGATAAGTTTATCTTTCCTTTCACCTATTAGAGTCACCTATTCTTCACCTCATTTTATCTGCTTGCTACTTAGTAATAAATTTCATTGGAACCCAATGTTAAGCCCAGTTTTCCAATCTCAAAGCATGTAAACAGTGCTCACTCTTGCTGAAGGAAGATTCTGAAGCTAAAGAAAAAATATTGAAGAGCAGTGTTACCCTCTAGTCCTTCTATAGAGCAACTTCTAACATAAAGAAATGACCTGTTTACTGAATGTATGTACTCACTACATCTGTATAAAGGAATACTTTTGTCCCCAAATTAGGAAGTTGTGTCTTTAAATTGCATGGGAAGGTAAGAATAAATATAGGTATATAAAGCGTTGGTTAATTGATCTTACATAGTAGCCACTAAGAGGGATTTATCAAGAGTTCTGGATAGAATCAAAGTTGCTGTTTCCTAGAATAATACTTGAAAGAGACTGGAGGTAGAACATTGCCTACTGTCAGTCAAGGATTCATTACAGTTGAACTTTATTGGCAAAGAAGGATAAAATTTTATCTTCATACACAGTAAACTTATATTGCGGTGCCTAAAACCACAAAATGAATTACACTTCTAGGCATCACCTCAGTGGCAATTTAAGCAGCTAAGCTCAGTAATGACACTGTAAATGCATCATCTTCAGAGCAATCTAATTCATATATTCCCTTCCCAGCCATTTATTACAGTGTTCATGCATTTTGAATTTCTGTATATTCTGTTCAAATGAAAATATTTTCCTTCTAGTCTTTCAAAGGCCATTGTAGACTTGTGTTGCCATTGTGGTTTATATCCTTGCTCCAGTCCCTTAAGTTTAAATGCTCTTGTGTGTTAAATAGGGTATTACAAACCTAGACAGTAAAATGCAAACCACAAGCACTTTAAAATTCAACTAGATTTAATACCAAACTCTCTTCCTCCATCACCACCCCCTCCACCTCCTTGTTTTGTTGATTATAGTAAACTTTTCCCTTCTTAATATCTCTGTTTAAATTCTCACGCAAAATTATTTGGAAGGTAGGTGTTTTGATGCATGCAAGAAATTACACTTTTCTAAATCGTGCAATGAAAGAAATCACTTAGTGCTCAAACGTATCTAAGGTAGAAACTTCATGCCTATATTTCAATAGTGTTACTGAATCTGTAGGGGTGAAACTGCACTCTTTTTCATTAAAAATGGTATCTCTAATGACTTGGCTGAAGACAATATTGGTCGTTAATGCTCAGTAAACTTTAATTGTTTTACATTATGTGGAACATATCTTAGTACATGATTTTCATTTTTAATTTTAGATTTCTTTCCATTCTACTACTGTCTCCTAATTTAATTAACATTAAGAAGATGTTTGTCAAGGATACAATTTTAAGGACACCTTCTGCCAAAGAGGCCTCATTAAGGGCTTTTGAAATACAGAATACTAATGAAAGCCCCTTGTGGCAAGACATTTAGTTAAGGACCCATGCAGCTTAGGATATCTCAGTTTAAGATATTACTGCTGATGATGCAGACAGACTCATTTAAAGAAGTATCTCTTCAGTTCTGTTGAACTCAGTCATGGCTATAAAGATGAGGCCTAACAAAATCACACATTCACAGGAAAAAAAAGTCAAATAAAAATATATTGTAGACACTTATTTACTTTTCTTTCTTTAAATGAACTGAAGAGAGATATACAGTAAATATCATCCATGCACTGGGAAAGTGCAAGTTTGCAGTATCTGGTTTGAATTCCTCTGTACTCTGCCTTCAAGCAATTGCAGATCATTTTAATGGAATTAAATTTCAGTCATAAAGCTACTCTGTGATCTCTGCCTACAGCACTTCAAGCCTAAAAGGCCCATACCTTTTCATTACAGGGCAGTGCCCTGATGGGACACTGCTGGTATGTATTTCTGGAATCTGAGTGGATTTCTGGAACAGTTCTACTGGTTTTAGACCTAGAACTGGTTGCTAGAACCACTAAAAAGTAGAACGGCATGCTTATGGGGTCAAGCAAAAGTTAAATGAGGATTTTGAGATACTAGTACTGCATAAATACAGGGCAGCTGGGATTAAGTGTCATCTAAGGTGTTTCAGCCTTCCGTACCATTCTCTGGCCAGCCTTCCAGCACTTCCATGACCACAGTGACTGTATCAAATCCTGTGTGACTGCATGCTTATCCTTTCTTTAACCTCTTTTCAACCTTTTGCTGTCAGAGGTAGGGCACTGTCAGAAGCAGGAAAATTAAACAGCTGGATCCTACATCTGAGGGCATGACTATCTCATGTTATTTTCCTATGCTGGTTCTCTTTCCTCCCTGTGCACCTCACGCTGTACAGCCATAGCCTCTCTTTATATAATGACTTCCATTAAACAGATAGTGCCTACAGGTAGTTTACCTCAGATAGGGTTTTTCCTCATACACAGCAAAAAAATGCACAGTGTTAAATACCATTTTATTGTACCTACTGGTTAATGCTGATAAGTGATGAACTTAAATGAACATTCTTTCTTTTGAACATTTATTTCCTTTCATAACACCCCAAGAACATTCCTCATTATCTGTCCATGTTCTTTTAAGTTGTTTTTTTTCAATTTAACAGTGTATCTAGTATGTCGGTGCTCTCTCAAATGATGGAGAGTTTTCAAAAATTATACTTAACCTCTTTAAAATGGAAATGTTTCCATGATCTGAAATAGAAAAGACCATGAGTAGAATGTTTTACACTCTAAAGAACTGGAAATATTTGTAAAAAACAGTGGTTTCTGAGAGACTTGTCTAAACTTATATCTCATCATAGTACCTAATGATGCTGCTCAGTTTCACAGGCATTATTTAACTGCTTTTTGTGCCATCAGATTAACAAGCATCAGTGGTTTCACAGTCTTACTTAACAGATATTTTTCCTTTTTTTAATGACATGTATAATGACATAAAGACATGTGTGTTGTATACTGTCAGAGAATCAGTCCAGTATTTACATATAGTTTCTTCAATAATAAAGTATTCTCACCAGTGATGAAATACCCTGTAATATTTTGTATCTGTTTCTGGGCATCCTGTCCCATGTGGCTTACTGTCTGTCCTTTGCCTCTTTCCAGTTCTCCTTATTCCAAATAAAAAATGAATTCTAGTCGAGGGGTGTTTGAGATAAAAGCAATTTAGGGAAAGGGAATAAAGGATGCCTGAGAAACAGGCGTACACTGAAAGTAAGGGAGTGTTTGCATGACTCTCCTTCTAAAATATAAAAGTCCCTGAGTAGAAACATTTTTTTTCACTCAGTAATGTATAGTTATTTGTGGAGTCGGGAGCTCTTTGCCATTCTTGATCAGTCAGCTGAGGTCAAGTTGAAGATAACATATGCTGGGATTGAATGTCATGCCTCAGTAGTGTCCCTCATTTTTTTCCTAGAAGAGCTGGAAGTTCAGAAGTCAGAAATGTTAATGTTCCTTGCTGCCCCAAACCAGCCAAAATACTGTCCTCTTTTTTGTTGTCTGAAAATTAAGATGGGTTCCCAGTTAACTCAGGTCATTAAACAAGCAAACTTATGATTTAGAGCTATGGGAGTTTTTAAAAATAATTTTGGCTTCTAGCTCTGGAAATAAGCATCTGGAACATTCTGTCACCTCCAGCACTCACAGAGAATTTGTGAATTACGCATGTTTATAATTATTTGGATGTGATATTATGTACTTGTACTCAGTTTAACAAAATAGGTGGCCATTTAGAGCTGAATACTTTAGTCTATTTTATCGTGTCAATAAATACAGAAACCATTATCTACTGATTTATCATAGTGCTCAGAGTTGTGCTATAGTTTATGACAATTTACTTACCAAATAAAGCATGCATATTGTTTTCAATTTCTTTGTGCACTCAGGAGAGTGGCAAAATGGTTTTGTTTAATAGGCTAGTAACAATAAGAGAGTTAAAGCTGGAGGGTTTCTAGAGTTTCTGGAAAGATGTATTTCAGCTTGAACCACAACAACTTCTTGTGGCGTAAATGTACTAATGGGACACTTACAGACTGTGTGGGTCATTCAAAAATTGTCTGAACCACCTGAGCATTGATATTTAAAGAAACTGTAAAAAAGCACACAAAAAGATACAAATCTTTGCATTTAAATGTTAATTTTCTTTATGATTAATTTGGTAGTTTAATACCTACCTTTCTGTGTAGATCTTTTAATCTTTTAATGTTTCATTTTTAAAAGTGTGTGTCTGTAGCACCATCATTTCCATGCTTTCTGAGCAGCCTGACCATTGGTTGTAACCTTGACTTTCTAGGAGCAGCAGAGTCTTGCTGTGGCTTGAGCCAAGCCACATATTTTGGGGAAGGTTTATGTAGTGATTTATTTGCCAAAATTTGCCTTTCTCTCCTCAATACTTTTACTATCTTACTGGGGTTTCATGTGGTGGGAAAGGGGATCTCTTGCTGCTTCACGCACTGGCTCCTTTCTTATATCTGCCAGCTTTAATCTGATCTGCTGAATTTTCTCAGGGACTTGTGCTCACAGGGAACATGCATCAGCTCAGACTCTTTCCTTAACTGACAAACAATGCAGCCAATACCCTCCTGCACCAAAGACTCTGCCCTTTGTCACCTGCTGCTATCTACAGGGCACGGTAAGAGATCTGCTTGACATAAATAAACTACTGCAGGGAGTTTCATCTCCCACCCTAGCTATATTGCAGGTGGGCACCATCTGAAAGATACAAAAATAAATGGCAGTATTTTACAGCAGCTCTTTGGTGTTTCCATGTGAGTGCTTCAGGCCATATTAAAGTTCACTAGATTTTGCAAACACAATGAAATCTTGTTTCCCCAGACACTGCTGCTGTGCAGCAATTGTATGCTATATCATTTGTCTTTTACTGCCAGTACTTGCCCAGGGAGCACTAGATCTACTTGGTCTGTTGCAGAAAGATGTACCTGGATGGCCAGGTAGGAGTCAGCTCTGCAGCTGTGCAGGATCTCAGTTGACAGGTATTGAATCAGAAGCCATCCAGCTGCATTATTGTTATTCTGGCTGACTTATTACGGCCAAACCCACATCTGCTTCTAGCTGAAGGCTTAGAGCTGGTTTGCATCTTTTTACCCAGTCATGTTGTAAATTAAAGACTCAAATCTTAATAAAGGTAGCCCATAGTCATACAGGGATATTTTCAACACTTGTTTTATGTTCATAGCTATGAGGAACAAGTGAAAAATGCACATTATAGAGATCTTGAGGTTTCAGAGCTAAAAGCTCTTGACAATTGAAGGCAGAAATGGCTGCACAAGAGGCAACCTGTGGGAACAGGCTCATGGGAGAAAGAGAAATACGCTCAGTTTCTTTCCAAATTATTATTTCCCTTTTTTACTCTGTTACCCACCATATCAATGGGTGTGGTGTCTTGTATTTGGTGTAATTTTTTTCTATCCAGAAAAATCAATTTTTTAATTCACAAAAATCAATTTGAAAAACCAATCACAATGTCATGTTTGCTTTAAGAATGGTGTCTCACTGGTTTCTATACGTCTTCCAGTTCCAGCATTGTGCACTGGTGGCATAAATATATAATTTTTCAACCACAACAAATATTTGCTTTCATTTCCATTCTATAATAAATATGATTCCAGTCTATCTAACCAAGAATTAGCTGAAATAAATGTATAAATACAAAGAAAATAAATTTGTGGTTCATGTTTTACATATTCAAATGTTTTCTTCATTGTTAATATATTCCTTTTGCATCTGAACAGCAACAGAACTATCAACATTGCTGTGCATGAGGTTGCATTTCACTATCTGTGTGGAAAATAACAACTTTACTCAGACTTCCCTCGCAAAAGAATGAGGATGACTTTATCATATGAAAGTAGAAACTTTAAATCCAAGTAAATTAAAGAAACAAGTCTGCAGCAACGGCTCATGGTAAGTGACCAAATCAGTGAATTATAGAATCGCTGAGGTGGATTGGCACCTCTGAATATCCTCTAGTCTAACTCCTGTGCTCACAGCATGACCAGCTAGAGCAGATTGATAAGGAAGGTATCCAGTGGGATTTTGAGTATCTCCAAGACTGGAGACTGATATTTCTGATGTTTAAGTGTAATTTCCTTTGTTTCAGTTTGTGCCTGCTGCCTCACTGGACACCACTGAGCGGAGTTTGTCTACATCTTATTTAGTTTCCCATCAGGTATTTATATACATGGATAAGAGCTCCCTGAACATTCACTTCTCAGGCTGAACATTGCAAGCTCTCACTGCTGCACCTGGTATGTCAGATGCTCCAAACCCCTTTTTGTCTCTGAACTCCGTGTCCATTACTCTTGTACTGGGATGTGTCTTACTGGTGCTGAGTAGAGGGGAAGGGTCACCCCTCTCAAACTGCTGGTGACACTCTTCCTAATACCTGTCAGGAGCCTTCTTTCCTGCAAGGTCACGTTGCTGGCTTCTGACTAGCTTGTTGTCTACAGGGATTCCCAGGATCTTTTCTGTAAAGTAGCTTTCCAACTGGTTGGCCTCTGCTGTGTGTATTAATGCACTGGGCTATTCCTACTCGGGTGCAGGACTTGGCGTTTTACTTTGTTGACCTCCATGAGTTTCCTGTCAGCCCGTCTCTCCAGCCTGCTGAAGCTCCTCTGAATGGGAGAACATCCATCAGGTGTATCAGCCATTCCTCCCTAGTGTGGATCATCACACCTGCTGAGAGCGCAGTCTGCCTCATTGTCCAGGCCATTAGTGAAGAGGTAAGAGAGTACTTTCCTGGAATGAGCCCCTGGAATATACCAGCAGTGGCTGACCTACCAGGTGCTCAGAACAGTCCATGCTGACTGTTCACAGTCACTCTGGGTGGCTTGGTGGTCAAACCTTTTTAATAGATTTGGAAATATCTTCCAGGATTATTTGCCCAATCACCTTCCAAGGGATCATGGTCAGGCTGACCACACTGTAGTTCCCTGGGTCTCCTTTCTTGCCCTTCTTGAAGGCAGAAGTCTTCAAGTCCTCAGGACCCTCCTCCAGCTCCCATGAACTTCCAAAGACAGTTGAGAGTGACCTAGCAATGACACAGATCAGCTCACTTGGCACACACCATAGATGCATCCTGTCAAGTTAGAAGACACATTCAGACTGTAAAGAAGGAACAACTTTCTGAAGGTATATAAAGCAGTCTCTGTTAGAAGGAAAATATGGAAATTAAAACAAAATCTGTTTTGAAAGGAGGGATTTTATTCAATCCCAGCTTTTCATGTTGAAATAGGAGTTACTATAGCATGGTGCTTTGCAAAATTCATGTTTACCTTTAAAATTTAAAATTTTTTCATACCTTATACAGAAACGGATTGTGTTTACACCACAAAGACTAAAATTGTTTGGAATTTCAGGTTAGTGTGGAGTGAATCTGGCTTCTTGGTGAGAGGTCTCTGACACTGATATTGCAAGTAGTGTGTGAACTTCTGATAACTTTTCCAATAGAATATAACACTTGGCTTTTGACCCAGAAGTGCCAGAGTGATTTTGATTTCCTAAAAGAAATTCTTTCTTCACAGACTGTACTGCCATAATTCAGATCACTGGGAGTTTTCAAGTAGGAGCATTTGAACAGAAGTGACTGTTGAAGAGACCAAAATGGTAGTTGATACTGGTTTGTTCCTTTCAAGTGGAGTAAGGACACATCTGTGAACTCCACATCTGTATCCCTGCCTGCTGCAGGTGTCCTGAACTTCCTGCAACTACATAGAAGGTACAAATTCTTTTATTCCCTGCATGGTCTCCTACCTAGATTCTGTACCCAAAATAGAATGAACCACCTTGACATTGTCAGATCAATTCTAATAGTGTTCTAGTCAATCTACTGTCATTCACTATCATTGCCTATTGTCAACTTTTCTTAGTAGAATAAAAGTCTTAATACCTTGGATTGAAATATATATGGTTACTATAATTTATATATATTTGACATCTTATGACCACAGTGCCTGTGATGTTTTCTGCTACCTTGGATGGTAAGAATCACTAACCTAGCACATAGGATGCTTCACAGCTCTTGGAGAGGATAGGTCCAGTTCAGTGATAAATAAAAGACTTCATGGGTTCTTTACCATCCTGCACATGGTCAATTTGATCTAATGCAAAAATCAGAAAAAAAAGTATTGTCTCTGAGTGACTTTAGTGGTTTAAAATGTTTAATTACTGCCTCAAATACTGTTCTAAAACTTCTTTCATCCAGCTAGGAGTAAATAGCTTCTTCCTTGCACTACCACAATCTAAGTAAGAATAACTGCCATTGAACTTGCCAGTCTTATGCTAGAGTAAAAGTGGCATAATAAATGTAAATATCTTCCCAGCAGAGCCAGTCCAGTGGAAGCACTATTGGGTTTCTAAAAAAAATACATGGATAATCTATATACCCATCACCTTGGCTATTTTCTAATGAATTATTTTCTGTGCAATAAATGCTGCCACTTATCCTAGGCCTGAAACAATTCCATAGAAATGGCCTTGAGAAAACCTTAATATATGGAGATATGAACATTGGCATTATAGCAGCCAACAAATGAAAAAATTATTCTCAATATGTGGCAGCTGCTGTCCTTGCTGAACAAGAAGGTAACTGCCACCAAATTACTCAGTCCTCCTTTCACTTTGATAAAAAGCATGTCTCTCGGTTGCTTTTGTTTCTTTCTACCATATGGGTAGATAATAAACTGTACTTTCTTGATCTTCTTTCTGCTTAATATCTGAAACCTCAGCCTACTTAGGAATCATTTTTCTCCAGCACCCCAAGGAAAGAATCTGCTTGCTGCCAAGATCTGTTTAAGTGATGTACACCTTTAGAAAACAATGGCAATTCTTCCTAAAATGATTATGACATGAATAGAATATGACAATAGGCAGCCTGGTAATACTTGTCTACAGGTAAAAACTACACCAAACATTGGAAATCTGATGACTGATGTAACCTCTCAGCAGTTCATTGCTGCACTAGTAGCAAAACTGTGAAAAAACACTAGTCTAGCTGAGAAAACAATGCTGTACAATTCTATATATCAGTTTAAAATATTGCATTTCTTCTATATACAATGCATTGTGGTTTGTTTGCGGAATAATTATTCTGATCTCATAAAGTACATGCTATTTTCATTTATTAGTAGCAGATCACCTTATATTCCATGACAATTGGTTTTGAGTTACTGTTCTCTGCTGAATGCCGTCTCACTAATGACACAGTATCATCTTATTAAAATGCACCTAGGAAAGTGTCACTGTGGCCAGGACACTTCTGAAAGAGTTGAGACAAATTAATATTGTCAAACCCAAGAGAGAGATTATAAATTCCCCTTTAAGCTGTCTTCACATCTTTCAAGGACAATTTACCTCCTGCAGATTCAGCTGATGCTTTAAGTATCTCACACTGTCACCCTTTAAGTGTTTTAAATTGTTTTTAAACTCAGATTTTTTGAATACTGTTTTATGTATAAAATTAAATATAAGATTAGTGTAAGGTTAAAGTTGTTATATATAATAGATAAAGATGTAAACACTGTTGTTGGGGAAGAAAATAGTTTTAATTAATTTTAAAGTATAATAATTGTGTTTAGCTGATACAGCTAGAGAACAGGATCACTTGAATTAGTCACCATTCAGGTTCAGTTTCATTGCCAATAATTTATTTAGAAAGTAGGAGACCTATAATATTGAATTTTTATTTCCTTTCAGACGCAATTATATTCAACTCTAAAAGAATCCTTATTTCAAGTTCAATTCAGCTTTAATGATTCTTGAATAAGAAATTCATCATGGACATAATCTACAATGTCCAAAACACCTCCTGCAGTGACACTGCTCCCAAAATTTCAACCTCTTTATGTCAGATAGGTGCAAACTCAAATGACCTTAACATTTTTACAACATACTTTTCCTTTTTCAGCTTCTTAAAGTGCGGGCTCTACAGGTTAGATCAGCAAGGGCACCCTTCACACACCCCACCTTACTCAATGAACTCAACAGGAAATGTTTTTGCTCCTTTCTCACAGATAAACCTCCACTTGTGTCTTCCTACCAAGCGCACTGTGAGAGTTCCCCTGTTCCCCACCATCCTCGTAGATGGAGCACCTGCTCAGTGCTCCTTGCTACTGACTGGGAAGTTTGCTTGTGCATTTTTTCTCACCCCATGAAGAGCTGACCCACAAAAATGTGATCATTTACAAACAGATTAGACCTATACAGATCCAGATCATTAATGAGAACGTTGTATTTGTCTTTTGTATTTTTGTCCTTCAGGGTGAAATTTGATCACACAGCTAAAGTTTCTTTCACAACAGTAAGAATGTGATGTTTCTCTCTTTTATAGCTAAAATTTACATCTGATTAAAGAATTTGAGGAACTGGGGCTTGGAAAAGACACTAAATATTTAAAGACTTACTATAAATGTTTCAGGCCAAGTATCTGGAACACATTCATAAAAATCAAAACATTACATAGAAATATGACAACTTAGTAGAAATTCTACTGAAGAAGAAATTCAGTTCTGCAACATTTTTTTTCTTCAAAAAAACTACTCCTCTCTGTATTTGGTATATCATTAATTAATATTTTAAAATTTTAAACCAAATACTTCTGCTGATCTAAACAAATTATTTAAAAAGTATTTAGAAAGAAATTTCAAATATGTAACTGAGTATACAAATTTATGCTAATTTGGACCATCATTATACTTGAAAATACAAATAGAAGAGAAACTCTGAATTTTGAGAGAACTATACTATGACAAGATTTGGCAACATTTCTTCTTCCTTTTTCTGAAAGAAATTCAACATTATTTACAGGGAATAAAACAAGATTCAAGCAAGACTTTCAGGTAATTTTAGTGCCACCCTAATATTGAAGTACAGCAGCTCTAATGTACTTTATTATTGTCTTGAAATCCAAAATGAAAGCAAACTGAAAAGCTCGGTCAAAAAGAAAACTATCTTTAACCTCCAGAATATTTCTTCTGTAGAGGAGAATTCTATATTACTTAATCCTATTAATGTCATTGCTTGTTTAGAAACACTGACATTTTTATAACTAGTTTTAAAAATAATATGGTATAAGGGAACATAGCTAAATATTTTAGACGTCTTGGGCTCTCCAAGAGTTTTGTACTTCCCAGAAGTTCACTGCTAATACGTAAACTTTATGTTGTGCAATGTGCTTGGGGAAAGGTGGGCTTGCAGATGGGACAGCTGGGGGGATGGAAAGGCAAAGTACAACAATATTTTTTAAATAGCTGTTCCTTGCTTTTTTCTCCGTGCCAAGCTTACTCTCTGCAATAAACCTATATATTCATTTATATAACTCCATCGCCATTAATTTTTCTGATAAAAGTAACTACTGTACTTAATGATTCAATATATTATCCAGTCTCTCACACGAGGCAACTCAGGACTGTTATTTTACAATAATACGTGTATTTGGTTCAACCTTGTCAGGATGTTTTTGAAGCCCAGAATGAATTAAGAAAAGCAAAGAAACAAAAAATAAAAACCTTGGTGTTGAACCCATGACTCTTCAGACCAATGAAGCAGACTTCTTCAGTGGCTGCAGACTCGTGTCCTAGGCAATCTAAAGAGGTATTTTATACCCAGAAGGAAATTTGTTTGTATATTGAAGAGAAGTGAAAAATGACATACATTATGCCTTGCTATCCAAAGGAAACAGCCTATCTTTTGGTCAAACCAATGAAATACATAGGAAATGGAAGAGATTTCCTAACAGTTTATTTACCCAAGAAACAAGAAATAGTATTTTCCTTTTTAGATGAAAGAATGTGGTATACTATAAATCTAGTATGATATTTAAGAAAACATTGGCACTATATTCTCTCTTTTTCTCACCCACTTATACTCTAAAGATAATTTTGAGTGGATTTCAGTTTCATACTGCTGAAAATATATTAAGACATGCTGTATTTGAGTGAAATTGCTTAGAGACAGTCAAAGTCAAATAATCATGGATTGGGAACCCAATCTTTTTTCCTTAAATATGAAGAAGTTTTCTACCTAGACTTTCACATCTGTGTTACTTTCATCTTTCTTGGAGAGAGCAAAATGAAAGACAGCCTTAACATAAGGACAGTAACTGAAGAATCACCAGTGTGGACAACGCGTACCTGATCTTTTACTGGCTTTATGAGCTTGGGCAAATCTTTTATGACCAAGTCAAGAAATCAAATTTTATTTTGAATTGAAAGAAGGGATTCATAGTCCTCTGTAAAGTTCACAAAATCAAGCTTACTGGCTAAAGGATTGTTTAAGATAATTTAAGATGCTGAGGACAGGGGAATAAATAATTTACTTCCCTGCAATTTAAGTACTAGCCCACCTTCAAGACTGTACTTCTAAACACAAATTTGTAATTGAATACCTAACGTCATTCCTTTCAGCCCAGGGAGACCCATGTTAAATGTTTCATCACTCCATGAAGATTGGAAGCCATATCTCCCAGAAGAGTCTTTTAATCATCCGGTAGATGAGCTGAGGGACCCTCAATCTTCCTGCGTGGTATTGTTCCACTTTGCTTAAGAAAATATGTATCTTCCAAAAAGATTGATTTAATTGCCCTTACGAGAGCACTCATTCTTGAGGAGGGAATCAGGGTTACAGTTCCTTCTTCCTCTAATATTTTATTAATTTGTGTTGGAAAGGGAAATCCAAAGGGAAATCCCTTTACCTCTGCATGTAAACTGACCAGTTATATGATCAGTTTCTTATAGTCTTTGGCTGAGTCAATATTTAATTACACCGTGTAAGTGAAATAACTTCGAAAGAAAAAGAAAAATGAGAACACGCAAATTTTTATCAGTTACTAGCAGCTACAAGTTCTTAGTATTTTGGGTTTCTCAATGAAATATCAAAAATTATGGAATGAGAATGGAAAAAAACCAAGATATTCTGTATCCTGAAAACACTGTTTACTTGTTATCTGGAAGACTGCTAAGGCACCATTCTCAGCTGTTTAATTTTGCTCTCTCTGTGACCTAATCTTCACAATGTTCTTGGTGAATGTTTTGCTTAAGCTCTGCAGATAAGCACTTAGTGTACTTGTCAAAGTACTCAAGGCAGACACGTCTGAAACAGATTTAGAAGTAACCAGGAGGTCTCTATGCACCTAAGGAAATTTAATGTTGGAAATTTACATCCCAATGGACTTCAGTTACCTTAAGCCTTATCATGATGTTTTGGCATACAATTAGGAATTTAAATGCCTGAAGTTATAGAGTTTTATGATCTAGTAATTTTATTTTCTATGAAGTGCTTCAATCCTAAGGAGTTCTGTAAAAATCACAGAGCAGAATTTCTCCTGTGCACTAGTACTGTGTAAACAAATGTTTTAAATCTCACAGAATTTAAGGATCAACTATGAGGCAGTGCAGCAAAACAGCAACTCATATAGATAATTAATAAAAGACACCTGCTACTATGATATAGCAGAATTTATTCAGTGGCATTACAAAATATTTTACCTTTGCCAGCAAAAATGACAACACCTTAACAGTAATAGCTAGACATTTCTTTTCATATTCATGGGCTCTGCAGACATAAACTAATATATAATCAACAATGTCTTAATATAAAATGAGCGTACAGGAAATGTGATGAAGTTTGGAAATAAAGGAAATAGAGATTTTCCTTTTCGAAGTGACTCAGTAATTAAGGCTTTATTTCAGTGTAATATGAAAATATTTCCAAGGTAGTAGAATGCATAAATCACTGGGTCTCACAAAAAGCAAGTATATTCTTGCTTCAGTATGTTTTTCAGTTTGTTCTAAACAAACAAAAAAACCCAACAACAACAACAACAACAACAACAACAACAACAACAACAAACAACAACAAAAAGAAAGGAAAAGGCAGCATAACTGCATTAGTCAAGGGCTTGCTGACAATGAGAAGATAATACTAGAAATTCAAAATTAGGAATGGGCTAGATCTATGTCCCAAGAGGATGTGTCTGTCAGAGGGTGGAGATGAGCATGGGAGTTCTGCTGTAAGTTTCAGCCATGCCAAAAATTTGCACCTTTGTTTGCTCAGCTTTTCATCTGAGCCTTAAACTGAACTGATAAAAAACATCTTGACCAGATGGAGGAGGTTCCTCTTAACTGCCCTCAGTGTTGATGTCTTGCAGCACCATGAATACCGACAATAGCTAATAAGAAAACGAGCACTAGGTGACAGTTGAACAAAGTGAGTTTATCGCTTAACACTTTCATTAACGCTTTCATTAGAGCAGATTTATGCTAACTGTAGAGACAATATCACTACATTTATAGAGCCAAAGTAATAAAAGACAAAGTTACCCTTTACGGAACATAAGCCCCACTGTGGAGATTTATATTAGAAAGTCACTTCATCAGCTTTTGATTAATAATTAATTAACAGCATGGACTCCTTCAATTATTTCCATCAAATATTTTCACCCTTTTCCTTTCTCCACAAAAAATGCAGTTCATTATAAAATGCTGCCAAAGGTGACTGATGCACTTGAAGACAAACTTCTTAAATATTAAATTCTTGTTCAGAAAAAAGAAGACAAGTTTCATACCCACAAACTAATGACTAATAATGACCAAAAAAATACCAATTATAATCTTAAAACAATGCTTGACCATCCGCTATTGCTTCCTGGGTGCAAAAAATCCGGGAAATATTTTTTCAGAGCTGAATAATTTTGTTACCTGATATGATCTGTAGTTATGTAAATTGAATTCTTGATAGGAGTAACAGGATGAAACTAAGGATAAGAAAATTTTGTCTGAATATTGAGGTAAACTTCTAAACACTGAAATCTATTATACTGTGCACTCATTTCCAGGAGCACATTATTTTCCTATTTATTTTGCTCTCACTGTCCCACAAGTCATGCTGATTTCAAGACTAAAGCACTTTGTGGAATTTGAAATTAAACCCAGATGTTTGATAAAGAAAACTATATATATTTCAAGCTAACATCTCTGTGATTGCTTCTGGGTTTGTTTTTGGTTTTGTTTTTGTTTGTTATTGTTGTTTTTGTTGGGATTTTTTGTTTGTGTGGGGGTTTTTTGGGGCGGGGTTTTTTCTTTTTGTTTGTTTGTTTGTTTTGTTTGTTTGTTTTATGCAACACCTACTTTCAAGGAATTCTAAAGCTCTGAATAAGAAATATGTCTGCCTGCTGTGGAAAAACATTACTTTTTTTTTTATCTCCTTTTGCAAAATATTCTTCCAGATGTTATATTATTGTCAGATATAAGACAGCAACACTTTACTTTTCTTTCAAAACAGATTTTGACATAAGAGATTTCTCTACATACTCTACTGTGCAACTTCACTGATTGATTTTTGAAAAAATCTTAACCATGCTTGGGAAGGAAAGACGTCACATAATAGTACTGCAATACTAGCTGTTCACCTATATTTTCCCTGATAGTTTGAACTGGTGACACAGGACATTAGAGAGTCTTTCATGATCCCAAAAATCATCTTGCTTGAACCAATTAAAAAGAAGAGATATCAGAAAAACGCTGTTTGATTTGGAGAGGGAAACTTCACCAATGATGATCAGTGGTGATTTCTTGGATTTGTTGCCTACATGAGGCAAAAGATACGTATAAAGTATGTACTTATAACTGGACTTATAAGAAAAGCTGCACTAAATTTCTCATTGTTTTGCACTTACTTGGTCAACCATCATCCTGGCAGATGGTGATGAACAAGCAAATTTAGCAGCATCATTATGAGGAATGCCCATCTTATTGGTTAATGTCACACAAAGCAGTGTGTGACCAGTCATAACTCTTTACAGCCATCTGTTCTTGCTGGGTACGAGTAGACTATTTTGGTATAGACTATGTTTTTTATATACCAAATTCTTTATTGCATCCAGCCACCATGAGGGTATATATACCCATATACCAGATGGGTATGAATAGGACATAATGATGATTTTTTTGGTAAGTATTATTTATTCTTCACAGATTCTTCAGAGGAAAGCTAGACATTTTAAATTCATAGAAGTATTGGTAATAAAGAAGATTGTACATAAATTGTTAAGGGACCTGAGGATAAGAGTAAAAGCTTTTTATTGAAGAATTCACTACAGATGTAGAATTACTTTTATGATACATTGCCTCTCTTCCCATGATATTCCTTCACAGCTGAGATTCATAACTTAGAGGTTATATTCCTGCTGTGATTTTTAATACACAATATACTGGTGCTCCTATGTCTTTAAATAAGCATCTGTAGAAGAGGTCACATACTGGTCAGATGGTCAATACCAGCCTCCGAGCACTGACAGTGGCCAGCAGGACACGCTCACTGAAGATCAGGTAGAAAAGAGTGATCTTTTCCCCCTCGAATTTTCTCTGAACCTTCTGTGATGTGTGGCTCAGAAAGCCCCTGGGCCAGAAATGAAAGGGACCATGATTTTATTGATCTCTATCATACCTTCTTTCCATCACCTTCATCTTAGCCTGAACAATCCTAGTCATTCCTTCTACAGAGGAAGGTTGCCTATCAATAAAATGTGGAATCTGTACAATCATATTTTGGCTTTTGATGATTCCTTCCTTTTTTTGTATCTTTGCTTTCAAATCCCTTTCTAGAATTTCTCCTTTTATAATCCAAAGTTTTGTTTGAATGCAGAGAAACACATAAGATCTGGATTGGGTTAAGAGACAGAACCCTCAAACATTTAGTTGTATGCACTATGTTTTGTTCATAATCCCCTCTCTTTGAGACCTAAATTCTGATAAATCCTTGGATTATAAATTATTTATTCAGTTAGTAGTTGGCAACACTCAACAATTACCTCTAGAACATTTTTTGATCTGTAAGTCCTAAGATAATCATGGTATATTATATACTACCTTCTCATGCTAATTAAAAATTCAAATCAAAATTTTAGCATATATTAATGTTATTTTTCCCTATTGGGATCATAGAAGTGACATATATTGGAAAATCATATTGGAAAATCATTAGGAATGATTTATCTTCAAAGCAAACTTGTTATTATATGATAATGGTTTTGCTGTTTTCAACCCTAATTAAGGGTATTATATAATTTATCAAGATAAACATGCTCAAAGCACTGCTGGAGAATGCAGCTGTGGATAATATATTTTCTGAATTTTGAAATATTAAATTATCTCAGCCAATCATATATTGGAAGTCTTTTATTTTGAATTGTTCCTGTGACTTATAAGTGGCCTATTATTTAATTTTGATTGCTTGTCGAATATAGATTGACAGGCTTAAAATAATTGATCTCCATTATGTGTACTTTCTAAGAAACTAGTTGCAAATTTGGTATGCCAATAAGAAGTTTCCACATCCACTATCCATTCCAGATATGGAACTACAGGCTGAAAGCTTATGTAAGCTGCTAAGGGATCCCCTTATGCCTTCCTCTCAGCGAGAATTAAAAACATTCAGCATCGTACTCTTCTTCTTTCCAAAACTATACCTATGTTGTAAATATAGTTTATTAAAATATGAGTCACCTTTTCCACACAGAAATTTTGTACAACTTAGGATTTCTGCTTAACATGTCATTACTTTTTCAAAATTTTCAGGGTCCTGCTGAGACTAAAAGAGTGGTGGTGACCATTTAGAAAAGGATATATATACAAGAAAGCCAGATCTAGACAAGTGACTGATGTTTAATACAGAATATAGTCTGTTGGCCAAAGGTATCTGGAAAAAGAGAATACTTACAAGTGAGATGTCATATTCAACCAAGTTTTTCTGATGTTGACAGGAATAGAAAGAAGATGAAAATAGAAAATAGGAAAAAATAATCTGGTTGATGTTATTTTTATGCAGAATTAGGTCCCTGTCAGTTATAGTAATTTTTTTCTTTTTTAAAATAATTGGAATATAGCTGTGCCTAACTGAATTCTCTCTTTGTATTGTGTCTTCTGACATGAATCCTACCGTCCATCAAAATCATCTTCTAAGATCTCCACTTTGGATTATGCTAGAGATTTAAATTATATCCTAGATAAGAAAAAATTGATTGCATTAAAAATCACAGTGGACAATTATGGATGTTCTACTTCAAAATGGCTGAAATCTGCAACTTACTTCTTATATGCAATGCGTTTACTATAGATATAAAATTTTTTTATATAACTGAAGCCAAATATCGCTTGGGATAGTGGGAAATTGTGAACTATCTTAATTTTCCAAATACCTGTGAATCTGAAGATAAAATATTATCTGGAACCTACACCCACACCCAGGTAGGAAGGTGATGGAAATCACAGAGAAGCATTCTGGTGCTTATTCATGTTAAAATTATGTTAGGATTAAGCCAGACAAAAAGGAAAAACAAAAAAAAAA
>VZTG01009609.1:41819-125414 GCA_013397845.1 Melanocharis versteri | reverse complement strand
AAAAAGAGAGAGAGAGAAAATACTCTGATTGACAAAGAAAGCATCATTTTACAGGTCAGAAAGTAATCAAATAAGATAAGAATTGCCAGAAATCAAACACAGCTAGATCCAGCAAAACAAATTATCTGAGAACAAAACAGAGTGTATGCATTGATTGATTGATTGAGCTTTCCACTTTCCATACTTTTAAAAATTAGATGTTTTCAGCAAACAACTGTTATTTACAATATGATAGATTTCAAAGCACATTGGGAAGTTTTTCCTTTTTTGGGGGGAATTTTTTTCAAGTTTTTTGATGAAGCATTCCTCTTCTGCTCTCTGGATTACAAGTGCGTTGGTGGAGATGGCATGTAAGAAGAAAAAATAAATGGCTCAGCTTTCAGGAGTAAAGCTTTGCAGCTAGGATTTTGATATCTGTGAAGAAATGTGTGTATATAAAATGCCCTAAGGGGCATTATGGTGTGTAGGACTTTGGGCACATGGGCCTATCCTAAGCAGTACATGTTGCCTGCTAATCCCCTTTCTCCTCCTACACACAGAATTGATGTGGTGGTGGTGGTGGACGTTAGTACAGCTTTTCTCTGGGACCAGACCTTGTTTTCCAATGATTTGGACATTCAATGGCAAGACAGAGTAGGGACTACCAGGAGGTGGGTGGCAAGTGCCTTCACTGTGTCAGAGACCCAGATCCGTATACGCCTGAAAGTTTTTGTCTGAAGTTCTCCCTGTTATTTCCTGTTCAACCATTTCTATTATGTGATTTGAAAGATAACATAACATGATATAAAAGATCAAACTGAGAGTGATAGATCACCATGGAATGTTACCTGAAAAATAAGAAATGAAATGATCTTCCATAAAATTGACCTTATGGAAACAGTCCTTCTCAGTATATAAAGAAATATATTTTTAAGAACTTTGAAACACCAAACTTTTGCATCTTGTCAAACTTCACAAAGTCTGGGGTTGGTTCAAAGCTCTATTTAGCTGCCATGTATTTTTCCCTTTTATTTCCTTTTCCATTCTTTTTGATCACCAAGATTTGATGAACTGTTATCACAAAAACATAAGAACTGGCCACTTGAATCAACTTGCTTTTCTGTAAAGAGTGTCTCAGCGGTAGCTTTCATTCCTTCTTTGAAAGGTTTCTTTTCAAGTCAAATGGAAAGCATTATTTTATAAAGAAGTACCTCACTGCTTTATAGCTCAATTTTCCAATGCTTCTGGAGAGAGACAGACTTAAGAGTTGAAGGCACTTGGCACCCTGCAGGAGGCACTCCACACAGCAGAGGACTGAATCACTAAATATGGCACTTTTTTTAGTGCACATACAAAAAATAGTGGCTTTGAGCTCTGTTTTGTGCATCTGTACAATGTTGTATTTCTTGGTAATATTTTTACAAGAGCTGTACTTTCTACATTTTAATTGAGGGTTGATTTTTAACCTGCTTCTGTAAATATTATAGAAGGCCTATAATTGCAAAATATAATGTTAAATATGGCTACATTAAGGAGTTTCACAAGAAGGGGATTTATTCTTTTATCTGTTGAGGAATATATTTGAGGTAGAGTGAGTGAATGTTGCTTATTTGTTTATGTGTTTTCCAATACATCTGTAAAGTTTTTAAAATTATTAGAACCATTATTATTATTTTTATGATTGTTATTATATGGATCAGAGCAAGTAGCAAAGGAGAGCAGAAATGGCAGGCACTGAGGTCAGCTGCAATTCTGCCATATAGGTAAAATAACATGGCAAAGTGAGGTAAAATTAAAGAGGGTGGGGAATGATGCGCAAGCAGGTGGGAAAGTTACATCAAGACCACCTGAGCTGCTAGGAATGAAAATTAGTGAAATGAGAGTTTCAGAGGCTAGGAGGAAAGAGATGTTTTCTCAGGAAAGCAATTGCAGAAAATCTGCTGGGTGCATTGCACAGTCTCAGGTAGAACAATAGATAACAGTGGAAGATAAAAAGAGAGAAGCCAGAGCCTGGTGAGCAGTGGACCGGAAATCCTCAGCCGCAGAAGCAGTGAGAACCTGGGGAAGAAAGGGAAGGATGGGAAGAAAGAAAGAAAGGGAAGGCAGGGAAACTCATGGAAAAGCACAGGCAGATTTCCAACAATGCTTACCTGCTACCATTAAACCCACTCAGGCTTTGATCAGCTATTCAGGTGCCCCTAAGCATTTTGGCACATTCAGACTTGCCGCCTCCTTTACACTCCTTGCCTACTCACATTACCCAGACATTGGTGCCTATGGTACACTGACACTTGTATTCTCTGATATGGAACCTAAATTTGTCAGCTTAGGAACCTAAATTTCAGTATTTCATTGCTATTGAACAGGAAGGGAAGAAAGACCGTCATAACTGAGAATGTGGTCAGGGAGATCTGAAAAGTGTGGAAGAGAAGACATAGAAAACAATGTACTGAAAGAAAAAGAAAGAAAACAAACAAATAGAACTAAAATCAAGAGAGTATAAAAGGAATTGAATAAACCAGTGAATTTAATTATGCTGCCAAAATACTACCAAAAAGACCACATGGATTTATGTACCAGACAAGCTACTTCAAATTCAGAATTTTTCTTTAATTAAAATTATAGGGTATGTTTTTGTTTCCATTTTGTAACAAAAGGTAGAACGTTCAGACTATATATAGGAGAGGTATTTAAAAATGTATTTTGGAGGACAAAATCTAAACATTTTAGTAGAAAAGAGGATTTCGAAATAGATTGGGAAATGACTGCATTTAAAACCACTGCAGTTTCTCTTAATTTCTTCAAAATGCTGTTCTTAAAATACCCTCATCTTAGTATAGTTTTGTTCATATTTCATGTTTATGTTGTTTCAACTAAGTTTTATATTCATTGTTTCTAATTTATTTTCTATTTTGCAGTACTTAGAACTAGCTTCTATTCTGGACACAAGATTTTTTAACATTATGCTTGTTTTACTTTTTTTTTGAAGACGTCTCTTGTTCGATATCACAATATAATATGCCAGAGAAGAAAATTAGGCAAGTGCTCCGGATCTTTAAGACTAGCAAAGCTTACATTATTTTAAAACTATTAAATAAATTGAGATAGACAGGAAACTTAGGTTTCTCTTTTGTTACTTTGTTCAGTTCACTGTTACCCCAGGGGAACATGTGAAGATATGACACAATGCATGAGACAGACTGAAAGTGGCTGAGAAGAGGAGATATTCACAAGCAAACAGTGCAAGACCAGCTATTTAATTATGCCAAGAACAATAACAGAATATGCTCAGATTCACCTTGCTTAGAGCAAGTGTGTGCAGATACAGCCCTGGGTGTGTCTGCAAGTGGCTGAATATGTCGTACTTGGTAACAAGTTTTGTGGCAACTCAGACATCCAGTGAAGAAGTCTACGGTGCAGAATTTCTGTTGCAGGGTTTCTTAGGTGCTGACTGCCAAACAGAGATTTTCAAAACTTTTTCTATGTCTTTAATTACATAATGTATTGTTGTCATGAAATTTTAATGGGCTAGAAGTTGTAGAAAACCATTTCTTATTCAATACATCCCATAAATATCAAGAGAGATTTCACAGCTGAACATGGTATAAAGGCCTTTAAATTTTTACTGTCCCAGGTATTTTAACATTTATTCACATAACATCAAGTTAGAGGTGCAATCCTATGTTATACAAAAGCACTAGGACCACTTGGGATAATAAACACAAAATGCAATTGGAATAGACCTACGGAAGTACCACATTCTAAGTGAGCATAAATCAGAAAAGAACATTTCCTTACTTCAGTAATGAATTAATTCTTCATTCTCAGATCTTTTTTAGGACTCTGTAAACAGTCGAGAAAAACCTTGTGAAGATAATTTAGTCTTTTTCACCCTTTGATTCTCATTTCTACTTTTACTGTGATTTAATTGATGAGTGAAGAATTCAGTGTAATAAATTAAACGAATACCATATTCAAACATATAACCTCAGTGTAATATATTAAACAGAATACCATAGTCAAACATATAACCTCTTCTTAAAACAAATGAGGTAATTCAACTGGTTTAATTTATTCCATAAATTTGGTATTTTTGGCAATATGACAAACTATATTAAGCACTGCATTCAATTGGATTGTGCTCCATTAGATAATTAAGTGAATATAGCTCAATAATAATGTCAGAATAAGGACAAATACTGAAAAATGATGAGCTTTTATTTTGCCAGTTTTATGAAGAGGTGAAATTCTGTATGACAACGAATGTAGTTTGCATTAGGCAAAATTGCCTTTTTTTGTATTTTCCATTTAATATAGGGAGGAGATACATTTAAAGATGTATTTTATATGAGTCTTGCACGTTGATTTGAGTTAGAGTGGACTAAGAAAGAACGTCTCAATAATATGATGTCTGACTGGCACATACATAGTGCTATAATCTCACCATATCTGTTAATGATCAAAATCCTAGTGGCACTAATGTGAAAACTGTGTGCTTCTTAAAGGGTTGCTTTTAGCAGAAAAATTGCTCCTCTCTGTTGTCCTGTATTTCCAAGTTCGTGAGCTCCATTTTGACAAATGTATGAACTTAGTCTTCTAGGTTTTTAGCGGAACACCATGGAGATAACAGGACTCTTAAAGCTGTAGCAATGATCAGCAGGAAATGTCAATGTGCTCACAGTATTGCTTTGTTTTTTCAGACCTTCATGTTTTTCTGGAGTCACCTCACCTCTCAGAATTTTTAGTCTGAAATACTGGGGTGAAAGTCTCTAAGAAATAGCTTTCCTGGTTTTTCCCATTTCAGTTTTTTCATGGATAACACTGAAGCATATTTTTCAAAACTACTCTTACTGTTTCGTATTTCTGGAAATTAAACTGAAAAAGCTGGTGTCACTCTGCACTTTTACCCAAAAAATGGAGTTTTTACTTCAGTAACAGAAATGGTCAACAGTTTGATGATTTTTTTCCCCTTTGTACCCATAAAATTAACCATACTTGAAGTGTGGGTAGGTAAGAGAAGAAGTAACCCATACTTTAAGAAGTACCCTGACCACTTAAAGGCTCTTATGAACAATACATGTTAATAGAGACTATCCACATCTCTACAAACAATACAGGGCTGGTTTTGTTTATTTGCTTGTTTTGCTGTGTTTTTATTTGTTTTGTTGAGTTGTTTTTTGTTTGGGTTTTTTTTCAGGTAAACCGGTGGTTCAGAAACTTGACAAGGAAATGTGAATTCCAGATTACCTATACCATGACAAAACACCAGACTTCACACATCACCTTAACTTGTGAATGCAAGTGCCTACATCTTTTTATTTTAGTTCCATCATCCTAAATGCTTATTTCATTATTCTTTTCAACTCAATAGATCAGAATATCAAAGACTGAAATTTTTGAGCATTTCCCACCAGGCAGAGTTTATTCCTTCTGTTTACTGGTGTCAAGCAGGTTTCAGTCTCATGCTGAGCAGATGCTTTACTAATGTATTGCACAGTGGTTAATCAAATATTTATGCAGCACATGAAGGAAATACACTTGCATTTCACTGCAGATGATTGAATAAGTTCTATACCATTTCCCCAGTGAATAGTCACGTCCAAACACTTTCAATTATTCATGCACTAATTTGTAAATATAGCAAGGAGTTCTTATCTGGAAATGCCTGTTAGTCCTGTAGCTGAAGAGAAAAAATAAAAAAATTCCTTCCAGGTATAGCAGATATATGATAAAAAATTATTCTGTTCTTGCAATATGCATGTTCAGTGCCAGCTCCTAGCTAATTTAGAAATTAATGCTAATCCATAAACACATATAATTTTTCTTACCTTGATTACAGCTGAAACATTCTGATACTTTGTACACTCTTGTGGTTTGAAATGCATGGGTGGTTTAATCCTAAATAAAATAAAAAAATCTTGGGAAAGTAGTATAGTAAATCAGTAATGTACATAATACCTTGCCTCTGCTCTCTAAACTGGGGATCAAAACATTTTGAGGAATTTGAAATTATCAGATACAAATATCAAAGTCCTGATTCGGCAGAATCATTGTTTAGCTAGTCCTTACTCCTACAGATTTTTCATTTAAATTTTTCTGGATTAGGCAATAATACATAATGTACATGTTATTGCTTTTCAGTTGGATTCTTTTGTTGTAACAGTCAGAATGCTTGATTCGATTCCTAGGTACTACATTAAACATTGTAATTCTGTACATAATTAAGATAAATGAGCACTTAACTGATACACGGTATTACATATATAAGCTAAAAAAATTATATATATACAAGGAGGAAAGTATAGCTTCTTAAATCTGAGCTGGCATCAAACTGGGAGGAACTTCAAATCTGTGTGAGCAAGAAAAAAGCAATTAATCAAGGAGAAACATCAGGATTTACATAAAGTAGGGACAACCAAGTCCAATATTATAGAATAACAATTACACATCTGGGCATCAAAATGTAAAAACCGGTCTGGAGATTAAAATGGATCCAAACTGATCATGACTGAATAGCGTTACAGTGTGGTGATCAGGGGCAGAGGTACTGTCAATGTGTCAAGCAGGATTTCTGCTTGAGGCACTACTGACAAAAAAGGCTTCATTATGAATACTTTGTATAGATGTTGGTGTTGGGCTCTAAGCAAGAAATTAGCCATTGAGAGAGCATGGAAAAGACGACAAGAAGAAACACTGGTCTGACCTATGAGACAGACTGAAGAAGTTGTAATTTAGAGAGAAGAGACTGATGGCTCCAGTTTCAAATTGTGGAAAAGAGCTGTGTGGGAAAAGAGAAAAATCCAGCTGAGAAAGTAAAGGGCTTCATCTGTAGCAAGTGAGATTTATAACAGACATGAGGAAAACTTTCTAGAATACAATATGATAAATACTAGGAAATGTGAAAACTGAAATTTTTAGGATCAAATTGAATAAACTCCTGTCAGAAATGGCTTATGCAGCACTGATCCTGCGTTTGTCTAGAACTAACTAACTAACTAAAGTCTTCCTGTAACTTTTCTTCCTTGCAGATAAATGGAAGTGGACATATATTTAAACCACCCTTTGAGACTTTTGTATTTTTCACTTTGTACAGTGGCATATGCACAAACATGGCTGTCAGCACAGCTAGCAATAATGGATAATTAAAATCAAATCCTTTTGTCTTTGTATATAACTCTTATTCATGACTTTTTCTCTCTTCAGTTCCAGTGTCATATAATACACGCAGTCCCCTGACACTACCCTTGACTTATGAATCCTCTTCAAGAAGTAGAAGTGTTGTTCTAATGAGCCTTTCAGGCTGCTATTCTCTTTCTGTAGAATTGCTGATTGAGAGATGTAAAGATTTTTTTGAGTCAAAAATTTGAAAATAAAATTTTTGGTAGAATGCAGTTAATTTATAATGCTTGGGTTACCTTGGCTTTTTCTGTTTAGCTGCTCATGTTGTATTTGGTGAATTCCTGTGTTTGTGTGAAACAGAGTTTCTCTCAGGCTCTCGGCCTCCATAATCGACACTTATAGCAGGAACATGCTGTTTGGATAGACCTTCCCATTTTGTCTGAGACGTACAGAAAAAGCTTTTTAAAGGCTTAAGGGATCATATATGATTTGACTCATGTATGGAAGGCCAGCATGGTATGTTAGCACATCCGTGATCTCTCTAACCAGGAATTCAGTATTTCTTCAATCAAATGTAAAGTCTTCCTTGATTTATTCTGAAGTTTTGCCGCATTTTTTCCCAATCCTTTCAGTATCTATTCAGGTCCTGGCACACCCCGCTCTGTTCCCGTCCCTCCCNTCTGCCACGGTCGGATAAGTTAACTAAAGAGATCTATTTTCCCGGTTTTGCCATCCAGGATGGGGACAGTTTCATTTTCCTCAGCTCTTCTGTCTCTCACCTCAATCAGTGTGGACTCAGAAACCCGGAATCCTTTGTGGTTCCTCTTCATGTTCTGTCTTGGGTCTTGGGCTAACACTGAGTAGTGCACCAGTCCCACTCCTGTTCTTTGCAGCAGACTTCTTCCTCAGTAAACATGTTTCCAAGAAGTATAAATCTGGCCTGAGGAATAGTTGTTATTTTCCAAGAAAGACCATATTTACAGAATAAAAAGACCAGGATCCTGCTGCATGCAGCCCAGCAGGTAAGGAGAAGTTGTGCAGCACTTAACATATTCATGGATAGAAGTTCATCACAATTTTGCGGTCTAAATTTAGGATTAATGCAGCCTTTACCTGATTTCTTACTTTGCAACCACCTCTGCAAAGGTCTTATTTCTTCCTGGATAATGGCAGTAACACTCACACAGACATAGGGAATGAAAATAAACTTATCTCTGATGTGACTTTTTTTATAATTGTACAGTTCTGACCTTGCATTACTCCAGTGATCTTTCTGCAACAGCATCTCACAACTTTGCAAATTTCTCATCAGTCCAAGTCCAAGTTGTTCAACTGAACCATATCAGTTTGGGCTTTGAATCCTTGGTCTCAAGCAGCTAAACCTCTGTGGAGAGGGTTAGGTCACATAGAGAAGGGGTTGGGGGGAGGTTGCATAGAGAAGGGGTTCCAGGCTCTTACACAGCAAAATAAGATCTTCTATGGATTTGGAATACTTTCAGCCTGGTTCAATTGGATTGAGTACCTCTCGCAGGAGTGGACATGTGAAGCTGAAGCCTCACAATTTGGTTTTAAATTGCCTCTGCAAATCTGTCAGATGTCTAATTTAAATTCTTTATCCCGTACCCTTCCAACCTCTTTTGCCTCAAAGAATTAATGTGATAGGCCTCTGAAAGCAATTTATTAATGATTGAAAGTCTCTAGAGGCCAGAAATTGAAAGGCTGAAATTTTCATTTGTATAGTGAAGAAATCAATGTAAATAATACACATTTCTAGAGACAACTGTACATTTACCATTAGATTATATTCAACTTGAAAAGGAAATGCCTGTCTTCTAAGTACATTAAAAATACAGTAGGCAAATATTAGGCTTTTGTTTGTTTAATTTTGAGGAATGTTTTTTTGTCTGAAATGCAAAATATTTTTTTAATGTGGGTTTGAATGATGAAGAGGAGCAGGCACTTGTAATCTGTAGCACAATACACTTCTTATTCTCTGAATGTTGGCAAAGCATTGCTACTCTGTGCATGTGTATGCAGGCATGTGTATAAATCAATTGCTCAGGTGAAAAGTTTACATTACCAGCTGTTGTGCCGACTCACATGGTAAGGAAAATCAGGGACTGACAAAAAATGGCAAATATATTGCAGCATAAAAGGTCACTTCAAAAATTTCTGACAACCTGGAACATTAGAAGGTCAAAAACCAACAGCACATTGTCCTGTTTGGTTAGATTGTGCTACTACACTCTCTATGGACTCTTATTTTTTAAAATAATTGCATGCTCTTTTGAAATCAGCCAGCCATTCAAAGACTGTATTTCCCATTTTATAGAGAAATGAACGAAGTGTAGAGAACAGCTCATTTTATTCCAGCAGTCCTTTTAACATGCAAATAGTAGAGTCTTTCAATGAACACACTTCTGTTTGTGCCATTAAAGATAACGTAGGAGCAATTGATAATTGTCCAGTTTAGAAAATGTGTGCCGAAAGCTTGCCTATATTTTCCCCTATGTAATAATGAAACATCTGATAAAACACATATTTTTTAACTTTCCATGTATTTCTTGCATGTGTCTGGACCAGTAAGAGAATCTCTGCTGATTTTTCAGACTTCCTAGCCTATAATTTATAAATTTCAGCCACAAACAACTGTGGGTTTTTTCTACTTGTCTTGTTTTGAAAAGCCTTAAAATATTTTATGAGAAAGCCGCTGAAGAGTTGGACTGGGAAAAATCTTGCAGATCATCACTGAAAAAGAAGAAGATACAAAATAAATTTTCCCAGCTGACCCCAACACTTTATTAAAAAAAAACAACCTTCTTCCACAAAACACAGAGATACCTAGACAGTACACAAGCTGCTCTTGACAACTCCTTAAAGTAAGGATAGCTTGGAATCTATTTTCTCATCCTTATTTTACCAATCTCTCTGATTTCACAAGAGGCAGACCTTGCACCTCACGGAGACTTCTATAAATGCATTCTACTCTCTCCACAAAGATGCTGTGAGATCCATGTTCAGAAGGGTGTCAATGTCAAAAGACCTACAAGTCATGGTTTTGGACAAACCTTAGAACCGGTTTTAGCAGCATCATGACATTTAGCAGTACCTGGAATTATATTAGTGGAAAATATTGAAAGTTTTGCCATGAGTTTAACTGTATTCCTTAATATTTGAAAATATATGAATCTGGAATAGAGTTATAAAGGATATCAAGAATAAATGGAGAAATCATTTTCTCCAAAAGGAGCATGAATGGTACTTCAAACACTTAGAAGCAAAACATATTGAATATGTGTGAATCTGTAAACAGTTTTCCTTTGTTGGATATGTCATTATAGCTCTGAATAGGTTTATAGAGTTATCTTAACATAACCTGTATATATGGTAACTGCAGCAACTGACAGATATTGCGAGTTACATTTTGGATTCAGAGACTGAACATATTTTCATCAATTTATGTCATTTTTATTAGAGCCAAAGAGGAAATATTTGACTTCTTTTTTTACAAGCAGGGCTGCTTAGAAAACAGAAACATAAAAGATGTAAAACCAATAACATTTAAAGACATTGCTTAGCTGGAGAAACTCTGATGCAGTCACTGGGAGTCAGGACAGATCATCTTGATTCTCGGTTACTGAGATATCAGCCTTTAGAGATAATAAAAAAAAAAGAAATTAAAAGTTTGCAAAATTCAAAGAAAAATTCAAAGAAAAAATGCAACTAAACTTTTAATGTAATGTAGGTTATTGACATTCCTTTCTTTAAAAGAAGAATCTAGTTTTATAGAAAATGGAAGGTAGAGGATGAACATTTGCCACACCAGTATGCGAGGTACAATAACCGATTTTTGTGTATTCCACTCCTGATCTGTAACCATGTGTTCTAAAAAGTCATCTGCTAAGATGGAAACCCCTCAGTGGTTTGGATCTTGTTTCAAACCCCCCAGTGTTTGTTTTTGACTTAAAAGACACAGGTGCAATCACTAGATCTAACTTTGCACTTGATGTAGCAGTAGAAAGTTGTCTCAGGTTCAGGTCATTGATACAGAAAAGCTTTAAATGCAATAGACAAATTTCTGTTTTTATAAAAGGAGATTTTATCCTTGCAGAATAAGCCAGAGATGTCACCTGTTTTGCTTTGTGATTTGTTCTTTCTGAGAAGAATTAATTAAAATGCTGAGATAAATAAATCCTAGGTCTTCTCTTGAGGCTTTCTCTTTTTGGCATCTGAATCGCTAATCTCTCTGTTGCCACAGACTTAAAATAAAACCCAAACCTTTAATTTTTGAAGAAGTTTATGCAGAAAACTAATTCTAACCATCTCTTCTGATTCCTGTGATTATAGTCCTGTCTCTATGCAAGCAGAACTGCCTGCCAGAAAATTTCTCAGATGTCAAGAGTCAGAGTATAAATATTAGTGAATTTAAGTTTTCTGTAGACAACAAAGCTCAGAATAATTTCGTGACCTTTTATTTCAAGTCATGCATTATGTGTTTGTTTTCTCTTATCCTCAATTTCTTTTTGGCTTTTCTGTATGAGCCAAAAACTTGGAATTCATTTAGCTGAGGAAAAGACAATATGAAGAATATTGTAAAAGTTTGTTTTATACTACTTTATAGAACTGAAACTTACTATAACTCATGGGTCTGACATTTATCTACAGGGAAATTCTTACCTGTGAGAATATACTAGCTAGCATCTACTAGGTACTTTTAAATGCTTCTGCTCTTTGCTGCTGATGGGAAAAGCTCTGTCATGGTCTTCTGTAAGTAATAGTAGGCTTGATCTCTGCTAAGACATATAAATAAAATATGTAATGTAATAAAATAATCCCTTAGGAAGTATTCTGTAAATCTGTAATATTACCATATCCCATTAAAAAAAAGACCAAAATAAATTGGATGCCAGAGGTAGGATACATTTTACTTAACTTAAGAAGTTTTATGACCAAGCTGAGCTCCTTTCACAGCTGGGGGAGGACTAAGAATTTTTGAAGAGTGATTTATCAGACTTCTTTTAGACTCTCACCTTAGGGTGCGAGTCACTGTGTCCTGGTATTGGCTATTTCTCTCTAGCTCTGAAGGGAGTGTAGGATGACTCTTTCAGTGTAGATGCTTACCAGCAATAGGTGCCTGCATTTCTCTGACAAATCCCATATATGACTGTATGAGATCCCATACATCCATTTGATGAAAGACTTTGGCTAATGTCCGAGTCCACAGTAGCTGTAGCTTATTACCAAGAAACGGTGTGCCTCAAAATATTTTAATCTCTGACTACAGACGTCAAGCAGTAAGGAAGGCACTGGAGATGGACCATATCTGTACTGTTTCTTTCCTGGCCTCCACACCTACATTTCCTGGTGGAGCATAGATGTAGCAGCAGTCCGCATCTTTGGGCAGCCAGACGAAATTGTGTTACCTACAATTCAAATTATCTTAGCAATATAAAAAAGTAATTATCAGGACAGATGGGGTAACCATGCGACGTTGCAGCAAAGGCAGCAGATCCCACAAGATCACTGTGCCAGGAATGTTGAGCCCCTCACCAGCTGAGAATCGCCAAACCCAGTTCTCTGAACGTCATCTCAGTTGACTTGCATCCACACAGTGTGCATGCAAGTCAAGTATTTACAATGTGCATATTCATATCTGTCATCAGTATGATGATGTTTTTAATCTACTTTTTTATTCAAACCTGATTTCCTTTTATAACAAGACAACTCACCCAGCTGGCCAAGAGAAGCCAGTTGATGTAATCTTTTTGGATTTCAGTAAAGCTTTCAATACTGTCTCTCACAGGGTTCTTCTGGACAAAATGTCCATCCCACATTTAAAAACAGAAGATAAACATATCAAGTGATGGGTGAGCAACTGGCTCACGGGTTGGGCACAAAGGGTTGCAGTGAATGGGGTGACATCAGACTGGTGACCTGTCACTAGTGGGGTTCCACAGGACTCCATGCTCATCTCTGTGATCTTCAATATCTTCATAAATTACTTTGACACAGGACTGGAAGGGATACTGAGCAACTTTGCAAATGACACAAAGCTGGGAGGAGCTGTTGATTCCTGTGAGGACAGGGAAGACCTGCAGAAAGACCTTGACAAGATAGAGGACTGGACAATCACCAATTCTATGAAGTTTAACGAAGACAAGTGTCAGATTCTGCACCTGGGGTGGGGCAGCCCTGGATGTACAGAGTGGGGAATGAGATACTGGAAAGCAGTGCTGCAGAAAGGGACCTGGGGGTCCTGGTGGACAGGAAGTTGAATCTGAGGCAGCAGTGCCCTGGCAGCCAGGAGGGCCAACCCTGTCCTGGGGTGCATCAGGCACAGTATTGCCAGCTGGGCAAGGGAGGAGATTGTCCCGCTCTGCTCTGCACTGGGGCGGCCTCAACTCGAGTGCTGGGGGCAGTTCTGGGTGCTACAATATAAGAAGGATATAAAGCTATTAGAGAGTGCCAAAAGGAGGGCAGTGAGGGTGGTGAAGGGCCTTGAGGGGAAGTCGCATGAGGAGCGTCTGAGGTCACTTGGTCACTGTTCAGCCTGGAGAAGAGGAGACTGAGGGGACACCTCATTGCAGTTACAACTTCCGTGTGAGGGGAAGAGGAAGAACAGGCTTTCTGGTCACCAGCGACAGGACCTGAGGGAATGGCCTGAAGTTGTGTCAGGGGAGGTTTAGGTTGGATATTAGGAATAAGTTCTTCACCCAGAGGGTGGTTGGGCACTGGAACAGGCTCCCCAGGGAAGTGGTCACAGCCTCAGCCTGACAGAGTGCAAGAAGTGTTTGGACAACACTCTCAGGCACCATGGGGTAACTCTTGGGGATGATGCAGGGCCGGGAGTTGGACTCGATGATCCTGATGGGTCCCTTCCAACTCAACTTATTCTGTGATTCTGTGATTCTACTTAGTCAAAAGAAGTGGCAAAACCCTTCCAATTTTTGTCCCTTTAACTGCTGTTATTCTTGCATAGCATGTAGCCTTTAGAAAATCTCTATTTCAAAGAATCTTCTTGACAGTCTTTCATAGCTTTAAGATGGATGCAATTTTTCCTAAAATCGTCACATATTGCATATATGAGACCAAATCTATACCAGCTCAGGTCAGTTCAGGAAAAGTAATAACTTTTTGTATGCAAAATGTGTAATCCCCTTTTCACCTCAGTTGGTTTTCTGCTCTGTTATTACTGCTCATTAGTATTTTAATATGCTAATAATTACATGTGTTTATTCTATTACTCAGAAAAATCTGAATTAATTTTCTGAGAGTTTTTCAAAAATACACCACTGGACAGTAGACTGAAGTAAAGATAAGGAAGTTTCAAACCCATAGTTTCATAAGCTTAATAAAATACATAACCAGAATTTATAAGGAAAATTTTAACTATATTGTTAGTGCTAAGAAAAAAATCCCTATAATCACAATGAAGAATACATGCACAAAACTTTACTTGTCACATTACTTATCAGTGAAATAAATCACTGCTTAGATGTCAGATAAAAGGGTATTCAGAAAGCACCATATCATGGAAGTTCATGATTGACACTTACTGATCATTTTTTGTGTAAAAATCTCATCCAGAATATTCAGCCTAACATTGCACCTCATATTCTAAGGGTTTGCAGATTTCACTTCCAAGTGAGAAAAATGTCTCTCTCCAGAATCCCTGAGACTTCACTGATATAATAAAATTGGTACTTTGATATTACAAGCATTCGAAAAAACTATGTAGATATGTACTTTCGAGAGGGCAAATAAAATTGCAGTTTTATTTTTCATGGCAATGTACAAAAAAACATGACATCCTTCATCTCTGAAATACCTGTCTCTTCTCTCTTTGGCTATTTTTCAGCTGTATTTGTAAATACAGTCATAAGGTGGCCCCAAAAGACAATTACACTCTTCATTTCTTACCTATATAGACATATGTTTTTACACATATGGGCCTTTCTAGATATTTTCTAAAAAGCAACTTTGAACCAAACACTCAGAGGAAAACCTAGAGCTCTGAAGAAACACAACAGATCGTCGTATAGGAGTGAAGAACTTCCACCTAGCCACTCTCTGTGTGTAATTCAAGGTGATGTTCCTTGTATTCCTGATGGGCCAATGCACAGTTACTCTGTCAGAAAGGCTGGCTGTTACAATGTCAGACTTCTGAATTTTCTGTGGGAAATAACATAGGGAGATGAAGCTCCCAAAGAGATTCCCCAAAGAAAAATAAAAGATCTCTTCGTGTCAGTTTTGGTAGTGTAGATATGTGAGTTAACTGCAACCAGAGCTTCCTCATTTATCTGAAAGATGTTGGGGATTTCATGCTGGGGGTTCTGTTCTTATCCATTAGTGTGTAATTAGACAATATCTGACAGAATCAGATTAAAATTAGTTATTACCTTCAATTTTTCCACATTCACTCCTGCAACATCTTGTCTATTTAGCCAGAAATTCTCAAGTGACATGAATGCAGCCTGAAGAGTTTCCCAAGTTGTTGTGAGAAAATGAAACCCTGCAGGGATTTTCTGGTATGTCAGTGTAACATTTTGAAAATCTCTGAAGGAAACATGAAGTGGGATTAAAAACAGAAGATAAAAATAGAAAAAGGCAAGGACAAAAAAGAAAGGCGAAGGAAATGTAGGACATGAACAAAAGAGTAGATTGAGATATAGTACGCTGGAACTGCAGACAAGCAAAGAATAAGCAAGCTGTGGGCAGAAAGCAGATGATGTCCTGTCGTTACAGGATTATAGAAAAGCAAGAATTGAACAAATGGAGCACCAGAAGCTGAAAATAAGGATGATGTTCTGATCCACTTGAGATCACTGTCAGAACTTCAGTTGACAGAAGAATTAGGCTATAAACACATGGGGAAAAAAGATATACATGCATGTATAGGCATATGTATGTGTCCATGTATATACATTCATATGTGACAGGGAAAACTGGAAAAAACTTACGTATATTCTTAGAGCACAGTTATAAAAATAACTGTATAAAATTACAATAAAGACACACCTGAACATACTGAAAAATATCTTAATTGGGTTCTGATAGCAGTCTGGCAAGAACTTTTTTGCTGAATATTTGTCATCTAGAAACAATGTGGAATAATGAAAAGACCTTGAAAGAAGACAATATTCTATGTTTATAGAATCATTCTTCTAGTTTCAGAATAGGATTCAGCAAACTTACAGTGAAAAACACACTTTATGAATAACAGTTCTATGCCCAGGGATTTCTCTTGGTCTGGACACTGATGTGCTATGTTTTCAAGTCTGAATAAATCTTTAAGTGCATTTGCATGGAGATTTTATCAAATGAAGCAGAGTTAATTTTCTGAAAAGGTTTGCTCTCCCTAGTCTGATGACCTGCTCCAAAATGGAAAAACAAAAATTATTGTCTGTAGAAAACCTATTTGAGAGGATGTGTCTAGGACCTTTCAAGGTCTTAAAAAGATGAGGGGGATTTGTGTGTCAGTGTGAGTGTCTGGCAAACAGATTATCCTAAACTCGGCCCCACAGCAGTTCTGGCATGCCACCTTGCAGCTCTGGTCTATGACAGAACGTCAAGCACCTCTGCAGGCCTTTCAGCCTGTACTCAACTCTTGGGTGCCAAGGCAGCCTCACTTTGCCTCTGCACACCCATGTTCTCTGCGGAACAACAAATTTGTCTGTGGCAAGATATGCAGCCTTTCCAAAAATATCTCTTAAAAAGAAATTACTTCCCATTACACTTAACAGCATAATAAAAAAATCCTCAAGCAGGATCCAATTTAGTTAGAATAGCCTCTACAGGCAGCCTCTCCCCCGGGATGCAGTTCTACTAGAAAATGGTGCACTGTATATGTACACAAAGAAGCATTTGTTCAGGGATATTTCATATTCAAAAGATATCAGGAGATGGCTCTGGTCAACACCGTCATATCATTATGCTGAAAAGGAGTTGTACAAGGAATGAAAAAGAAATGTCATTTTAGACATACAAACAATTACTTTGGTGTGTTATGCAGCAAGTAATTCTGGTATAACAGTGTTTGAAATCTACACAAAAATAACCTTATACAGACATTGATATACAGAGTCTGATGAAAAACCATGATTCCAAACAAAAAAAAAGAAGACAAAAGCAAACCAATTTGATCTGGTTGCATAAGCTTTTGCAGACTGATTTTCTTTTCCTTTATTGTAGTTCAGAATGTTTTTCCTTTCTACTGAGATGGCGGTTATGTGTGTACACATCACAGAGAAATGATAAAAGAGATTTTTTTGTTTGTTTGATCAAGAAATAAAGCTTTTCTGGTTTTATGTGCTGCATTACTGGCTCAGAGTAGAAACAGACAGCAAAACAGATTTATCCTATGTGTAGCCAGCCTGAAACGTACTGCAGCAGGACAGTCTAGACCAATATGCTGTACTATCTGTAAGGGAAAAAAAAACTGCTGAAGACATCAGGCCAGATTTCTAAAAAAACCCCAATGGTGTCCTGAAGTTTCCACTGTTTCTTCTCCGTATTCTTGCTATTTGAAGTTCACCCATAATAGCTTTAACTGTCATGTTACATCCTTGCTTTCTGTTTGTAGAGCACATGGGTTCATTGAATTAAATACACCCAACATACTCTTACCTCAAAGTTCTATCTGGTGTCAAGGGAGTAAAACTAGCAGAGCAAAGCATATATATCCATAATCACCCTTGGGAATCCGGCTTCAGTGAAAATTGTGTTTTGATATTTTAAATTGTTATCTTATTAACAGATTCATTTCAATGCACGTTTACAGTGTGTATTCCTCTTTATATTCCGCTTGCTGGCATGGAACGTTTCACGTGAAAAGTATTTCATAATCAACACACTTCCTTTCAAGGGTGAAATCAAATATCTGTACAACATCTCTCTTAAATGAAAGAAAACATGTAAAAAAGTAAATAAAAGGCAAAGAAATAGAAACAGCTCAAAAAAATGGTGATGCTAACAACTCAGGTGCTTCAGCTCTTTATTTCAAGCAATTTAACCAAAGAAACATTTTCTTCTGACAGAGAACTGTTCACAATTGAACATGATTTTAAAAAACTATCATTACATTTGAAATTCAGATGAAAGGTGTTACCAGAATATTTGTGCTGTAGGTGAAGTTCCTGCTTACCAGCTGTAACCATAGACAAGGGATAAAGGAGGCATTGTCCTTGGTTGTGAATATTCATGCATGTGTGGCACCAGACAGGTTTTCTAACACCTTCTTCTCTCCTGCTTTTTTCATGATAAAAAAATTATCACCACAGACAGTTTGGGGTGCAGTTTTGTTTCAGCACTTGTTTGAGCGAAATTACCTAGTTATTTGAGTACCTAAATGTCTGGCTGATGGCTAAAACTGAAGTCAAAACGAGAGTGATTGTATATGCACTTGAACAAGCAGGAGAGGGCGGGTAGCTGAACCTGTTCTGACAGTTGTGATAATTGATATTTTTATCTCTTTGAATTATAGAACACCATAATATATTCTACTTTCTGGTGACTAAAGGGCATACAGTACAGAGATAATGAAGTTGGCAATGAACTTAGGAGCACTGAATGGAAGCTGTTGCATGGAAAAGCTGAACATTATATTATTTTGAATTGTTAAATACCAGCAAAATGTGACCACATGGAAAGTTAGTATATTTTGTTATATTACTGTTTGGTTTTTTCCCTTCTTGCAAGTGAGAGAAAAGCAAAACTAAAACAAACTCAGAATGAGTAAAAAAGTGAGTTTTGTTGTCACATACAATAGCAACCAGAAGTATCTGTGGCTTCAAATTTATGAGAAAAAGTTTTGCTTTGAATTGAGATGATAACTGCCTAAAGACGGGCCATTTATTTAGCATTGACCATGGATGTGACTGAGCCAGCTGCAGTGCAGAATGCTGACATTTTTGTGTTGATTTAATTGGTCAGAGTAAGCAGAAACTGATCTGAAGAAAGAAACAGGTATACTACAAAGCGTAAAAAAGTGTAAACAGTTTGGGCTCAGGAACCAGAGTCATTTAGGCTTCAGCAGGTAGCAAGTCCCACCAAGGCTGTAAGTCCTTTCTACTTGAGTAATGATTAAAGAATAATGGCAATAAAATTCCTAATATATTTTTCCTTTATAAATTGGAGTTGTGAGTTTTGTTTTCTTTTGGTTTGTGGTGGTCTGATTTGGTCTTCAAATCATGTCAGACTGCCCTTTTTTTTTTTTTTTTTAACTGTCTGGAAAAACTGAAAACACAGTAAAGTAAAAAAAAATTTAACAAAATTGTTTTCCTTCCTGGACTCACCCAGCCGCTATACGGGTAAAAGTGTGAAGTGTGTCTTTGTGAGGACGGAAGGGCAGGAGCCCTGATTAGATCCTCTTGCTCTTTCAGCCTGTCAAGAAGTTGTAGCACCCTATACCATAAAGCAAAATGAGAAACAGGAAACTCTTTTCTGTCATAAATGGGAGCACTTATATCAACTGAATGCTTGTAAAGTCTCCTCACCCGTATAAGAGTAACAGCAGGTTTTTCCCCCAGCTTGTTAAAGACATGGATACAAATCAGAATTTCAGAGGAGTAATACTACAGGCAGTAGCATTTAGGTGCTGGGATAGACTCCATAAATATAACAGTATTCTCGGTTAATAATGAGCTTGCATTTCAGTGTTTTGTTGGATCAAAGACCTCATGAATGACTGGTTTCTGGACAGTGACCGATAAAAGCCCAGTCAGTCCATCTTGAAAAACATAGACCTTGTCCACATAAGAGCAAAATAGGGACAAGAGAAAAAAGATTATTCTGAGAGCCATGAAAACTTTTTAATTGGCACCCAGGAAAAGTGGGAAGGGCCATTATTAAGTCAATGTAAAAAGCTGAGGAACCAGCTGTTCCAGAATAGCTGTGTTTACTTTTACCTAACTTTCTTGGGACAAAGTTAATGAGAAATGCAACAAACTGCAATAAACTGAGGGAAAAGTGTGATTTGTAGTAAACTGCTTAAATGAATCTGAAAGGTCTTCATACTGTAAAAATCTTAATTCAGGAAGCACAGAAAAAAGCAACAGAATGTGAGTTTATTACTATGTATGACTGTGTAAGCCTTAACTAGGTTACAAAGATATTAATTAAAAATTAATTCAAAGAATGATACTTCTGACATTTTTCTGCACTACTATTAATTATTACTGTGCCTTTGGAACTGTGTATGCAGTATGATAATATTCAAAATTTAAGTTTTTAAGTAGGCTTTGCTTCACCTTTGCTCCCTGTCAACCCCAAAAGTTTAGTATTCTGCAAGGATAATTTGTAGAAGTAAAGTGCAAATGACTGCAGGAAAGAAGATGAAAATATTAATCTAGAATATTAAATTATATTTCTGGACAATGTACTGTCATATGAAAAGCCAAAAAAATGTGGGAAATATAAAAATTAAATGTCATTTTGATTCCCTGGTGATTACTGTAGTATTGCAGGAAAAACCTGAGAGTTTTGTTCTGAAAAAATAAATCCTTAAAACTAGTCTAATGATGTGAAAAATTAAGATATTAAGAAGTAGTAAAAATCTTGTATAGGTAACTGTGATTATTTGTTTATGAACTGTTGCCCTAGCCTGAATTAACCCTGTCCCTGGGGTCACATAACCTTCTCACACAATGACTGTCAGTTGTTTTGAAATATGTCTGATTTGTGATGACTGTATAATTCACGATGATTTGCTTCCCCCTCCTGCAGCAGGGTGAGTTATACTGTCTGTCATGTGCTGTCTGTTTGTTCCCCACATACTAATACCATTATCTTTGCTATTTTCACACAGCAGTGCAGCACAGAGACACTGCCACAGAAGCACTTAAAGTCTTCAAGGTTATCGGCTTCAAGTGATCTATACCTTTGTCTACACTATCATTTTATACCCACTGTCTTATTTGACTCTACTTAAACATTAGAAAATATTAGCTATGAATCTCAAACTCTAAAGCCTTAATTTCTTTTTCATTTTTACTATGAATAAAATATTACCATAAGGATTATTCAGTATTGTGGACAGAAATAGCTAATTTATAATTTAAAAGTATATTCAATTGAATGAAATTTACAATGGAAAGCTCAAAAGATTCTATATCTTTGTGAAGGGAAACTATGTAGATGAGTCAAATAGCCTCTTGAAGCAATTTTCCATAAATGTGAGCAGGAGGTTGGATGGTATGTGGAAGATTTCTGTGGATTATCAACAGTGCTTTCGCTGCTCTGAAAACAAAACACTGTTCATACCTGATGCAACTGATGGCCAGATTCAAATTGAACCACTGGTACATATGTGTGCCAAAATTAGCTGGATATAAAACATAAATATTTCCCAGAATGCAGTTTGAGATGAATTAATGCCTTCAGACACTCATTGAGTTGGGTGATGCCAGATTAGACTCCTGTTCAGACGTTGTTAAATATTTTTTAAACAATTAAAAATCTTTACATCACCAGATATGTTAAATATTCAAAATACATTACACATTCATGCAACTGCTGTAATAAAATAGCATAAATTGGGGTCCTTGAATCACAATGAAAGAAGTATCAAAATAGAGATGTGAATCAGTGTTACATATTGACTGATAGTTTGCCAATCACAGATGAAAGGATTAAACTTATTATGGATATATGCAAACAGCTATGTATATACATCTCCTTCCTATAGTATAGAATCATAAAATGGTTTGGTTTGGAATAATCCTTAAAGGTCATCTAGTTTCAACCTGCTTCCATGGGCAGGGGCACCTTCCACTAGACCAGGTTGCTCAAAGCCCCATCCAACCTGGCCTTGAACACTCCCAGGGATGGTGCATCCATAACTTCTCTGAGCAACCCGTTTTGCTGTCTCACCACCCTCAAAGTAATTAATTTCTTCCTCAGATCTAATCTAAACCTACTCTTTTTCAGTTTGAAGCCATTCCCCCTTGTCCTGTCCCTACATGGCCTTGTAAATAATCCCTCTTCCTCTTTCTTGTGGGCTCCCTTCAGGGAGGCTGCAATCAGGTCACCCTAAAACCTTCTTTTCTCCAGGCTGAACAATCACAATTCCCTCAGACTTTCCTTGTAGGTGAGATGCTCCATCTTTATTGTGAATAAGCCATTTGTCAAGTTCTTAAATCATTATGGCTATTTTCCATCTGTTTATGCATTTAAAGGCCAATTGTGCCTTTCCAACAAAACCTGCATGACTAATTCATAAATAGCAAACAAGTAAGCTTTTTTAGTGATTTTTTTAAATCACCGTAGCAGAAGTTTATCCAAATTAGCATGTTCTTACCAACCTAAACTGGAAAAAATTAATTGTAGCGAATACATCTGGACTGCAAGAATATACTATGTAAAGTCCAAGTATGTTTTATAACAACATTACCCAGTAGTATCAGCTATTATTGACACATTTAGACTTCAAAATAGGCAATCATGCATTTTGAACACAAAACCACGCCTTTTGTGGGACTAGAGCATTTCTGAAAAGAAATTATAATTAAATTGAGATTATGAATGCACACTGATGGCTGGAGATGGATGCTACCTACTTTGTTTAGAAACCACTTTTCCAGTCTGTGTTGTAACTATGAATCCAGTTCCTCACATAATCCATTTCTTCTTTCCGGGAGTGTGTAACAGTGCTATTGTTAGTGTGCCCTATAAAGGAGCATTATTTTTAAAACCAGAGACCAGAATGAAATGCAATGGTAACTACCAGCCCACAATGAGTATTTTACTACTATGACTGGGTATGTAGAAATCTAACACTTATTAGAGTCTTTCATTCCAGGCTCTTACAGTGCTTTATAAATACAGCACAGCTTTTCCAGTGCTATACTTCGGAAGCACCGCAGAGTGGTGTGTAGCACCTATTTTGGTCCCACTTGACGGCTGTTGGTTATTATGACATGCTTCTTTTCTAGAGTTCTTTTGCTGGAAAATATACAAGAGAGAAATCCACCCACCAGGAATAGGCAGAGACCATCTGCTGTGACTAATTTCACATTTATTCCAGGCAGCAATTGTACCAAAATTCCAAAATGAAAACCCAGTTGCTATTATAACTTGAGCCAGTGGATGTAAAATGAAACAGTATGTTCAGGATCTTTCCATTATATTATCCATGAATACAGATCTCCATCAAGATTGTAAACATTTTTGAATGCCTTTCCAAACTCAAGCAGGGGTCCTTTGAAACATTTAGGTTTTTTAGTCACTTAAAAAGGGGTCATGTTTCCTGGACAAGTGTACTTAAGCTTAGAAAACCAATTAGAGAGATTTTTGCAGTATCCTAACAGACAAAGCAAAATAGAACATGTGATCTGTGGTCAGAAGTGTTGATTGTTAGGTACTGAAGTACATATGATTTATTAATAAAATAATTTCTTTCAGTTTCTGCTGTGGTCAATGGAAAGAAATAGATACTCTACAGGGGAAATAAGAATTACTCTCTGAAGATAAGTCTCTCTTTCCCTTTCTTGATTTACTGGTTACAGAAGCATCATAGTGTGACTATGTTCTTAACCTAAATTTTAGGTGATATATGTTCCTATAATCTAAGTCCATGGAGAGCCAGACTGCATAGCTCAGTGCTCTGCATTGATTTAAATAGGTTTACATGCATCTGCCTATCTGCAGGAAGACCTTGTGAACCTCAATGAAATCCTGCTCTTTGAAAGAGATTTGAACTTCTTCCATTAACTTGTCTAGACTCAGAAATTTATGTTTGTTTATGTTTTCTGTAAAAACAGATGAGGAATAATTCTTGGGTATGCTTAAATTAACTATTCCTCTCGGAAATGCACTTTTGCTGCTGTATGTTGCATAGTCTTAGTTTCCTTCTTACTTATGCTAGTTTACCCATCCCTACTTACCATGAAGTTGTAAGAGAAATTTTTAAAATTTCTGTGTGGAACACATTAGTTTGGGTTTCTCTGCTTTGAGGCAATACATGCATTTGTATATGTATGAGAAAGTGCTTTGAAAACATGATCTGAATCTTACACAGCAAATTGAAAATTGATCTGTCTGTTATCCAGCACATTTTTTCTGAAATAAATCAGATAGAGCCAAACCATAATCCATTCCAAATGCAGTAACTCAGCAGCTCAGATAATACAGGACCAAATCAATAAGAACAACACAAAAATGTAAGGCAGGTTGTAAGGTTCAGCAAAAAATGGATTAGAGAATGATCATGTTAAGAAAAGCATGAAAAAAAGGAACAATTTACCATACTTTTTCCAACTACAGGCCTCCTGTTTCTTTAAAATTCAGCAATAAAAAAAAAAAAAAATCAGCTGATAAAATTAGTGCTTTTCCCTTAAGCTAGTTGGGCCAACATTTTCTAAGCTACATCTAAACTTCAAGCTTTGAATTTCATTGCCTTCATGTTACTCCCAAACCCACAATATTCACTCAGCAGCTGAAAGACCACAGGAAATGGGGGAAACTATAAATGGAGAGTATATTGGGATCTAGTATGTTTGCATTCCCATCTCTCAAGCTAGACTTTAAATCATTCAACCATGTGTTATATCGGTCTTAAAGATAAGAAGACAGCAGCACATCAATATTTTGGCTTCCTGGCCTTCTACAGCCAATTTCCATGTAGTCCTATAGTTAGAGTTGAGCCTGAAAGGCACAAGATTGATTCCTGCTTGAAAAAGCAGCAGCAGATTTTAGGTACAAATTCCTAGTTAAGATACTTCTGGGAAAGGACTTTTACACTTTTTCAGTTATTGGAGAAGGGTAAGGCTTCGGGTCACTAGCACAGATAGAAAACACTAAATGGTCTTAATAGCTGCAGTCAGTACCTAGGAATGACAGAGGAAATGAATCTTGAAGTTTGTCTGTATTTTGTGCCTTTAGTTTCCCTTGCTGACAAGCAGAAACAAATCTGAGTATATCCTAACTCTTTAATTTGCCTGATCTTAGAGTGACCTTTGGATTTTTTTCCAGAGCACAGCTACTAAACAGATTTTTATGAGAAACTTTTTCCAAGAGAAAATGAGCAGCATTGGCTGATCAAAAAATTACTCAATTTGAATGTTTAGAATGTGACAGTGAAAAGTAGTGGAATTAAATAATGTGGCCTTTTATGAATGAAAATTATGTTAAACACTTATTAGAGTATCCAAGATATCTAAAGAAATTATTAGGAGTAATGTATTAAAATTATTATTATTAATATTAACAACAACATCCAACTTAAGGAAAGTCCTTATTTGGCGTAAATTGAAAAGAAATTATTAATGCAATGAAGCAGAAAATTTTCAAGATATTACTATCCGGATGATCTGAAAATGATATTTGAACAGCTCTGAGAACAACATCTTTTTTTCTGCATAGGTCTTGACTAATCACACTTTCAAACTTGCATAGCTTACTTCATTTTGATGGGAGCGTTAACAAATTTTAGTATTCATAACAGTGCCTGCCTTTTCTGACAGAGAACTGGGAGATCACTTCTAGACAGAGTAAGATGAGTTTCTGTGATAGCAGCAGTTGTCCTGAAACCACGACAAATATTTTAAAATGAGCAAACTTACTTAAGAGGTGATATGTATGTTGACTTTGGAGCTAGAGAGGTGCTGAAAGCAGAAGTTTATATCAAGCTTTATATGATATCTGGTAGAGAATCTCTTTTATACATGTAAAAAGTGCACGGGTCCTTAAATGATTTTATTAACATTAACCCTCAAAGTCTGTTGAAAGAATAATGGGGTCCCCATAAGCATGAGAAAGAAGATATAGTTGACAGAGGAGGTAAAACTTGTAAGATAAAGCAAATTGCAGCTCCCAAGGACACATTATATCAAGGTTACAAGATCTAAGAATATTCCTTGGTCATCCATTAATTTTCACATTATCCTTTTTCACTGTAATAAGGAAGAACTGAGCTGACTAGTTGCACATGCAAGGTGAACAATGGTGCTAAGAGATATTTCCAAACACTTTCTGGAGGCATAGTTTAAAGGAGGAAAATTTTCGCATAAAATACTTAGAAGGAGTTGGTCCTAGTCTGAGTTCAACTGTGGTGTGAAGATTACGGGTTTGAACTTCCAATGGATGTGGAAAATATGGAGAAAAACCCTTATCATTCTTAATAATGCCAATATGAAACTAACAGTACTAATAAATGCCATATTATTGTCAGGGGAGGAATGTGTGTGTGTGACATATTTCTTCTTTCAGACCAAATTTCCTTTTAATGCTACTAACAGGAAAAACTGAAAAAAAGTAAGAAACTACAAGCAAAAATAACATAGCAGATCATTGACATGATGACATATTTGATCAATATATGATTGAATGAAGAAATATCAGAAAACCACTTTTATAAAATACGATGTCCTACCTTAAACTAGTCAGACCTTCAAGAAGATGACTCATTATGGGAATCTAGTCCACAATCTCACTTCCCTGATGCTTAGAAACTTTCTAACATAGAGAAAGTTTCTGTTCCTGGCCAGCAGATATCCATTTTATTCAAATGCTTTGTGATTCCTCCCTCCTCTTTTCGTTGCATCCTTAGGACTTTGAATAGTTTAGTGCAGAAAAACTTTGTAAGCCTTCTCTCAGTGAGTCTTCATCACCTGGATTATCTGCCCATTTTATTTCACAACTCTTTTTACATCAGTCCATTTTTGTTTAATACAGGTGATCAAGTTGGTAAAAGATATTATAGGCAAAATTCTCTAAGTGGTGTTTTGTCCAATAGCACACAGTTTCCCACACAAAACACCAAAAATCACAACCACTTTTTCACAAGTCCATCCTAGTGTCAGTTTTTAATATCACAGCAAGCTGCTACTATGTCAGACTTTTCTACTTCTAAGTAATTGTCAATTGATAAGTTTCCAGATAATGGTGAAAAATATTATTATTATTTCCTCTTCATAAGGCTTCATGTTTCAGTTAAACTCCAACCCATTTCTATTACTGTAGTCATCAAGATCATCATATACTTTTCTACCTGGAATGCAACTTGTCCTTTGTGTTTATTTGCCTCTTCATTTTGTATGATAAACATTTCTCATCAAAGTTTTATTTTTGTGCCAAATTCATTAAGGTAAATATTAAAGATCTGCTAGGCCTTGAGGAATTCTGCTACTGATCTTCCTCTAGTCTCATATTTTCATTTTTTATTACTATTTTTAGCAATTTTTCTTTGTTGGCACGTATTTTTTATTAAGTCTTCTGTGCTTTCACGTACAAAAAAGGCAGAAAATAAGTCTCTACTTGGGCTTTTAAGTCCAGGTGACTTGAGTAACTAGGTCCCCTAATATTTCTAAGTTTGAGACACGAATTTTTAGTTTCAGAATGAGTTTTTGGTTATATTTCTATGTTAAACCAAAATAGTTTGATGTAAATTTGAATAACCATAAATTATATGAACCTTAAAATTTACCAAATATAACATGGAAAATAGCATAACATCTTTCAGGCATCAGAGGTATGTGCAGTACTTCTTTATCACATTTTGTTTTCAAAGTACATGCATTTAATTAATCTGTATAACTATTTCACTATATACTATTGCTGCTACTAAATTCAGAATCTTTTTATGGACAATGAGGAAACAGGTATTATTGTTAGTATTATTGAAATCTTAATAGTCTGATTGAAGAATTTTTATTATAGAAACAAAGAATGGATGTCTATATGCAGAACATTTTCAATGATAAAATAGCATAATGATAATAAAAATATGATTACAATTATTACTCACAATCATTTCTACCCCTTATTCTCATATTATGTGCACCCTATGGTCACAAGGTTTTTATGGTCACAAGATTTTAAGACTAAAACCATGGTGCTACCATAAATCCCTAGGAAAATAAAAAGAAAATAACAGCCATAGTCCTCCTCCAACTAAAAAAACAGCTCTTAAAAGCTAAACCAAGTAAAGTCAATCTGTAAACAGGTCAGGAGCAGTTCAGAAGGAACAAACTTGGCAAACCTCAGTCATGAGTCCTTGCAACACAGTATTTAGACTGTGGCCTCTTACGAGCCTGGGCTACAAGATTTATTTTGTTTATGATAACAACTGTAATTAACTAGAATGTAAAAATTATAACCAGAACTCATCACTTCTCAGTTTAAATATTTCAATCTATCTAATGATTCCAGATAAATCCAGGAAAGCCTATGGAATTAATCCAGATGAATCCAGGTCTTTGAGACAGTCTGCATTTCTCAGAGCTCCCCCCTCAACTGATGCCCCTGGGTATATTGTGAGAATGAATGAATAAAAAACAGATAAAAATTGCCAGACTATGATAATGTGGCATTCTGAAGCCCCAGAATAAAATCTATTTATGGTACAAATCTATAGTATTAAATTCATGGTGATTCTTTGATTTTAATTTTCTTCTACAGGACTTAGAAGAGAAAAGGCAATTGGGAATTCTTCTTTCAATCTGCAATCTTAAGTTACTGCATTTTATTAAGGGTTTCTTTTTTGCGTGTAAGTTAATCCAATCAATGAATCATACCTAAACATAGCAACTTAAACATTTTTGATAGAGTTATGAACTATTTAAATAACATCATCTAAATTTCATTAAATTTTTAACCCTCATTAATTTCTGATTTCTGTGTTTCAGATCTTTTTTCACAGTGCTAATATTTTAGAGTAGTACTTACCATCACATGCTTCCTATAAAGGCGCAAAATAAAAAGACAAATATATCCTTGTTCTCATGTTGTGCAATATAAAATTGGTTAAAAAAGACTGAAAAGGTTTCCTACTTCCATGTAATCTGATTTCTCTTTGGCTGAGATAATTTTTAGGGGAAACATATCTGAAATGTTCAGTATTTATTTTCAAAAATTATTTTGCAGAAAAACACCCTCATATTCAAACATTTGAACATAATAAACATTACAGGAAAGCATAGACAGTTTTGCAGAAAGAGCCAAATATTAAATATTAAAATGAGTTCTCCTGAAAATTGGAGTGTAAGTGTGAATAAATGTTTTAGCATTTCCACATCTGTCAGTCTCTTAAATGGTCTAGTTCTTTAGGAGTTGAAGAAATCTTTAGCAGATAGAGAGTACTGGGGGAAAGAAATGTGTGAACAGACAAACTTGGAATGGATAAGAAGCAGTTTATGTGTGATTTTTTTCAAGTAAATCTTTTATACATACTGTTTTGGTTGATAAGTATGGAACAGTTGCATAATTCTTGGTATTCTTCTTATAGACTTGTTAGGTTTTCCACTTTTAGATTTTGCAGCTATATATTTTCTTATCTATGTAACGCTTGATTTTTACTTTTTGTTTTTTAGAATTTGTGTTATAAAGTAATGTTTTAATACTGTTACATTAAAACCTTATTTAAGGGCAAAGAAGAAGCACGTCTTACATATAATTAAACCAAATAATTTATTAATATAACTGAAATGTTAATATCTAAACATTCAGCGTTTAGCTCAAAAGTGTTACAGAAAAAGAAGAGCAATGCAGTTTAAGTTATTTTACACAGATGTGGTTGCTATCCCTTTTCCCAGTGTTGTCCTCAACCTTTCTAGACTGCCCTGTCTCTAAGGTTTCTGTTCTCATGGCTGTGGTTGTGGTGGTGTGGTTGTCAACACCTGGCCTACCTCACTGAGAGGAATGTGATAATGGTGTTGGTTGTTCCTCACCCTATAATCCACTTAGTGTCAATCCTCTGGCTTGTTAGCACCCTTTTGCACCTTTGCTCTATCTTCATTGGTCTGTAACATACAGGTGACATCGAAATTTGCTGTATATGTCACATTTTATTTGTGTGAGGTATTATTTCTGTACTTTCCCTGCTACCCCTAAAAGTACTTTTGTCCAGCTGCGGTCAGTATTTCTTCAACAGACATCAGGTAAGCTGTTTATGGGGTCTGCAGTGCAAACTGGGACCCCTCATCTGCCATCCCATGTGTCCATCTCTGCACCACATATTATATCTCTGCTTCTCAAGTCCTCTGCTGTCCTACAAGGGCTGTTTTTCTCTACGTTGTTGTTGCAATAAGAATCATAAATATCTCATGCCGCCCAAAATAACTGCAAGTTCCTGTCAGGTGTCAAAAGCATTGTACCATGCACAAGTAAACAAAAGTAAAACAAATCAACAGCAGACACCTGCCCAATTAGAGAAAGTACTGTCACAGCTAAGCCAAGTTACAGATTAAGAACATTTCAGATAGAGGAACTCTGACAAAGTTCAGTCTTAAGGCCTGTCCAGCTTAGCACAGCACTTAGGGCCTGCTACTAGCAGTGGAAATACAGCATTTGAGGCTGCACAGCTACAACGCATTTCAGTAAAGCATTCATTGATGGTGCTTAGTATCTTTTTTTAACACCCTCATCAAGCTGAGCCTGTGTATGGACATTTTCCCTTCCACTTGATTATGAAACAATTTAAATCAACATAAAATTATATTAGATGCAAATCCTGCGATGCTGGCAGAAGCCAGTTGAAGTATTAAAAAATAATTCTAATCACATTGACAGATGTCAGCACTTTCCATGCACGTTAATGAATGGAAGTGAAATAGAAAAAATGAATTTGGCACCCAGACGTATTAGCTGCCTATTTAGCATGCTACCTTTAAAATTTTACACTGCATTTCCTCAGTCTAATCAATAGGTGGTCATCAAAATGTATCTTGTACAACATACATCTGCAAAGTTCCCATCAGACTCATGAGTGAACCTGGCTCAATAGAGATATGACTCTCCCTGGTCTGTAGCCGTGCTTCTTGGCTTTTCAGATGCACTCCATGTCCAAATTATTCCTTTCCATGGACAAAGATGGTACTCTGCAGTTGCTGCAGATGGGCTGGGATGTATCTGGGTCCACTGGTGGATAGATAGCTCTCCTATATTAAGAGCTATTCCTATCTCACCTTCCTAAGTAAAAAATCTTGTTTGAGATTCCTGTTGAAGATATCTTCTTTTTAAAAAGCACTTGAATACCATTAACTATAGGCTACAAATTTTGCATTAACCATACGAGTTCACAGAATTAAATATTGCATAAAAACTCATGTAATCAAGCCAACATTTGGACACCAGTAGTAGAAACAAAAATGTGAGCAATAACGTATGTAGATTGCCATGACTCAAGTGCCAGATATTCCCTCCCTTCCTCTGCCTGTCTTTTGTTTATCATCTGTTTGGTGTTTCAGGTTCAGTTTGGTTTTATTGGAACACTGCCCATTGTTCAAGGCTTCACATGAGAACTTCACAAAATATTATGGGAGTTAGGAGCATCTGGCTGATTTGGCTGAAACTCCCTAACAAGCTTAGTTACTGTGGGACCTAAAATAAAATGAGAAGCTGAAGCAAAGATGTTAATGAGAAAACTTCTTGGCTTTTGCATCAGCAAAACAGAGATACAGCCAATATCATACCTTTAAAAATATACCAAGTAAAATGCTAAAATGTCTCAGTAAATAAGAAAGAGTTACTATATATATCATCAAAGTCACTGAGAACTACCAACTGAAATATACTTTTTCTAAACCTAAGAATTTTCTTGAAAAGGTATCATTGGTTTACCCTTTCATTATTTAAAATATAAAATTTTCTACCTAATAAGTATTTTTAACCTGAATTTCAGGTTTTTGGTTTCTGAAGTTTTAGGTGAGAAGCCTATAAATAGACAGCTGGGGTACTGCTAGGTGTTTCGACCCCAAAGTGGACTTTTTGCTGCACTGTGATGATCTCTGTGTCTATTTGCACATCAACATTATCAGCCAGGCTGGGGGAGGGCAGGTACCAGAAATTTTCTGCTCCTGTAACGCTCTAAGCAGCATGTGTCCTTGGCAAGGGGGCTCCTTCCTTCTTTCTGTCCTTTCAGCTTTGTCCTGTGTATGTTCAGTAAGCCAGGTTGCCTTTGAGATATGCAAATCTGGAATCAGTCTCTGATGGAAACCTGAGAGACACAGCCTGTCCTGTTTCTCAGTGGAGAAACAAATGAAATTAATGTCAGTCTTTGTTGTGAAGGTAATGTCCAGCTTACAAATCAAAAGGAGTTATAGTCCTTTGGAAAAAGATTCATTAACTTTTTTCTTCTAACTTTCTTGCAACAAAAATTTATTGTGATGAGAAATTCTGTTAATTTTAATGACAAGCTTGTTGGGAATTTTTGAAGATTTTCACAGAATATCTATGATATTTTTTGCCCATGTGTCTGACTGTGTGATTTGACTGTTCAGTTGCAAAAAATCATTTTGAATATAGGAAACTGAGTGGGTTTTAGTCATTATTTTCATCTCCCTGAAAGATCTCACTGGAAGAGAATAATGAAGATAGGTAACACAAAAGACAAAAATATATCAGTGTCACTCGAAATCAGATCTGAATACATGTTAGTCCTGTAACCTGTCAGCAGTAAGACAACAGCATAAACCTGTATCTGGCAGGATCAGTGACAGCATAAGTGTTCAGATAAGAAGGAAGACTGCTGCATCAAGCAGACATCTCCCCATATATACTGTATAGATTTATACCTTAAACAATGAATTTTAATATCTCTTCCATGAGGTTTATTATAATCAATGGCAACTTTTATTACTGATCTCATCTGATGTTTGAACTCTTGATCTCAGCCACTCTCTATTATCATACATTTCACTGTTCAGTTAAATGCTGTGATGTGTTTCATTTATTCAATGAAATTGTGATGAGAAAAATGGAAATTGCCGTGAGTTGACCCATGGAGCACTCTTAAGATATGTGAATCGTGAAGTTCCGCCTAGAATAGCCTCTAGAACACAGCAGGACAAGAGACATGGGCATGGGAACCAAAAGAAGAGAGACAGAGCTTTCTTCAGGAAATGTGAGGACTAATGCTCCAGAGCTAACTAGTCCATATTTTATTACAGTATTTTTTACAGTGTTTAGAATCCTTTTCATGCATTCTTATACATGTCTCTTTTCTAGAGAAAGAGAAAGTCAGAGTTGCTATAGCCACTTACAGGTAAGTTTTTTCATGGCCTTGTCACCCTTCTCAGAAACATTTATTTTCTGCTGACATATTTCTGAAGAATGCTCAGTGCACAACTGCAATGTAAATGAGGCAGTGCTGTTGGTTTCTGATAGCACAATAATACTTCATTCTGAACATGACTATTTGCATTTTTCCTACAAGTTGCACACTGAGCAAAAGTGAGATTTTTGTATTTTCCCAGATCCTTGCTGAAAAGTGACAGGTAATATAATTTTCTAAAGCATACAAGCCCTTCATTTTATTCCCCTGTAGTGAGAGATACTTGGAATCCATTGATACTAAACCTTATTGTTATCCTGCTACCTTTGCAAAAATCTTATGTAGATATCTAAAATTCCTCAGTTGTCTCTGGTTCCAGACTAATCCAAGTAGATTCATTGCTCTGCAAGTGTCTGTTTCTCTAATCACTTCATTTTAAAGGTATTTAATACACAAAACAATTCCTTTATGAAAGAACTTGCGAGCATACTTCTTGTAACATTTTGTCCTGATGGAAATCAAACATTAGTCCCTATTTTCTTTTTCTGCCTCCTAGGCAAATTTGATTCTTGTTTTATTACATCTTACAGGATTCAGGGACGATTCAGGGACGATTCAGGGATGATTCAGGGAGGCTGCAGTAGGCTAAAAGTCTACAGAACTATCATCTCGTTCTCCATTATTTTGGACTTCTTAGAGCAAGAGATTTGTAAGGTGTTTTTTATCTACAGAGCTGCAAACAGACTGCTTTTTACTACCAAAATATCCGAGAGAGCCTCAGTGGGTTCTGGTCTGACTGTCCTCAGGGAGCAGAGGGAGGAGCCCTGTAATCAGCTGCCTTCAATGCAAATTCAGATAAAGACCACAGATGTAGGTCACACACAAAAGGCAGAACTTAATCACTGTTCCTCCTTGGAAACGTAGTTTAACTCTCAGCAGTGGCTTTATGGGCACTTAAAACAGTCTTTAAGAAGAAATGTCAAGCACTTTAATTAGTGCTTTCTTCAGCCACACTAGCGTGTCCTTAGATCTCTGCTTTTTTCCAGCTTTTCTCGGACTTTGCATGCTTTTCTGGAGGAAGTGAAGATGCAACCCGAGTGGAACATAACTTGGGCTGTTGCTTATAGCAAAAAGCTTTGCCGTGATGTCTGTAACTAAAAATTGTGTGGGGATGAATCCAACCTCTCTTCAACCAGTGACTCCTGGGGCAACAGAGGACTGTGAGAGCACCCTATAAAAGTTAAGTAACAAATATCAAAACTGGCTTTAAACATGGAGACGTCTTACCAAGGCATTTCACCTCTACATTTATTTCATGGAACACTTGCTGTAAGGATAATAAGAGCTTAATCTAGTAAAAACTTTAACTGATGCAATTTACAGTCATAGCCCTTCCAACAGAGTGTGAAGGAAGGAAGCTCAGAAGTGAGGAGTGCTTTGTGCAGTCTTTTCTGAGTGGTCTGTACATCAAAAAATCAGTCCTCTGATCTCACCAGTAACCAGATGCTGAAATTGGATGGCCTGAACAGGATCAGAAGCCATTGAAAAATTCCTGTTGTCACATATCACAATGAAATGAGATTATTTTTGATACGGTGAAACATGTTTCTTCACAGTCAGTTGGAAGGAGACTGTAATCATGCAGTCTATATTTACATTGTCATTTTTTCTACTCCTAATTCTGCATTTGCATCTTGTCCCTTTGCCCCCACCTCGACATCAACACTCTCTATGTGTTTGGACACATTTGGATTTTGAATTGGTGCTTACCAGATGTCTTCGCTAATAAGGAAACTTACATGTCGGGAATAAGTTCATTACACAATTCTACACCTGCATGGATAATTGGTAGGCATAGTTTAACTTGTATAAATATTGGTAATGCTGCTATAACTCCTCCAGACCTCATTATATTTAACCTGTCTGGAGTCTTTCAAACCTATATAGCAAGCTATGCACTTTCTCAGTAGTCATGTCATGCTCAGTGCTGGCAGGTTACTGTGAAAGGCCATGCCTCATGACCTGTGGAACAGCCTTCTCATTCCCTGGCTAAACCCACGTCTGTCCTGTCAGGTTTTTTAGATGCTCATAGGTATGTAGCCAATGACAGATGACTCAAGTCCTTTTGAACATTTGCAAAGAACATAAAAATTGTTACTCAGTATTCAGGAAACTTTCTGTGCATTCACTGTTCCTGGAACATTCATAAGAGGTGTCATTCTAACTGTGAACTAGCATTGATTCAAATGAAAAAAGCTGAAGGTAGTTCCTTGCAGGCCTTGGATCAGAAATGACTGCCCAGAGCACACAGTCACTGGTTTGCCTGTCACCCTGTGAGCCACCACTGAGACTTTCCGTCCAGATGCTGTCTGCAGCACAAGACTGCTGCATGCACCCTTATCTAACAGACTCAAATAGATATTTGAGTTGCTGAAAGCCATACGGGCAAGACAGGGGGGTCAAATGCCATCTTCTAAACACGTTAGTCTGTTTAAAACTTCTCTAGAACAATGCAGGCAGTCTCTGCCTGCATACAAGGATCAAGAATGTAAAGAATACACCAGAAACACCTTTTATCCTGTCCTTCCTTTTGACCTAATCATCCATCCCTTCCTTAGCAGAATGAAGCTGACAACCCTCTGAGCATGACAAATATGTGCTTTGCTTGATAAGCAACACTTGCCCAGTCAGGCATTTCTTGCAGAATGAGGAACTGAAAAATTTTATCAGTACTAAGCTCTCTTCTGTCTGACATGAACCAGTTCTTTCCCTCTCCTGGATGTTTTGGTACAGCTCCGGCTGTTTCTCCCTGACCGCTCCCAGAAACACACCCCTTTCAGCATCAACGGTGTACTCCCCCAGCAGAGATATCCAGACTCTATAGTTCATGCCTCACCTTTCCATACAGCAGGAAACATGACCTTGGGCAGACAACTTTAGTACTTACAGGACCAGCGAAGAGTGAGATTTGCCTGTATCAGTTTTTAGTGTTATAGGGAATGAGTTGTGATACTTGGATAATTTGGCTTATGAGTGTTATTATTAGTGAAATTAGGCTAATAATAATTCATTGATTTAAACCACAGAACGTAAGACCATAACAGGACTAACCTGGCTTCACATATAAGGCGTGTTTCTGTCGTCCAACTGAATTGCCTACCATATTTGCTCTGGAGCCAGTTCTTGTGGCATAGCTGTTCAAATACAGATTCAACAGCTCATGGAGAATACAGGTAGCCTAGGTTTTAATTTTCAGTGCAATAACTAGCTCCTTGCCATCTGAAGGTTGCCCCAAATATATCTACACTGTGCAAGACACAGAGTATTCTTGAATATCCTCATGATATCCTTGGCAAAGTCCTTCTAGGACATCCCCACACTTTATTTATACCCATTGAACCACTCCATTACCTAACACAGAAACTCTCATTAAACTGTTACATTCAGTACGCCTACTGAACTTGTTGCACCTGCAGTTGAGACAGGGTGAATGCTGTGAAAAAGAATGAAGAGAAGGCAGAGTAGGCACCAACACTATGTATCATCAGAAGAGCATGCATTGTTTTCACATTCCACAGAAAGCAGAGATTTGCAGTAATCCAGCTAAACACATTCCCCTAGTCCTGACATAAAGAATAGTAAACAGTTGCTTTCAAAGGAATTCAAGTTTCAAAAGAGTGATGAGACTCTACATCATCTACTAATGACTATTGTTGTGAACTTCACTTTATTCAGACAATTGGCTGATGGATGGCATAATACAGCTCTTACAATTCCAAAGAGGATTTCAGCAAAGGACTATTTCTTAGAATAGCAGTTTATTGTAAAGAAAAGGTCCTGAAAATGGAGACAAAAGGGAGACTTTTAATCAGAGCAATAATGTAGGCTGTCAGTGATGAAGCTCTTATCATTCCACCGCAAGTAGTGTATGGCACTCAAAGAGAGATTCTGTATAACGCTAATAGAGGCTTTTAAATCATTATTTGTACTTTAAACATAGGGAGATTTTTGATTACTTCACAAAATATTACTCAGAAAGGAAAGTATCTGTGAAGATGTGTTCTGACATTTTTTCTTTTTTTTTTATTTTTCTGGATGGTAGAGCCCATGGTTATCTCTTACTAAAAGCAAATCCAGTAGTTCAAGCCCAGTTAATTTAAATGCTGCCTGTGAGAAGCCTTCTAACTAGTGACAATTTCATTTTTCCAACGGCATGGGTATATCTCTAGAATGGAAAATAACATGAAAGACAAGTGACTGGTCTGGTAGGAGGGCTAGTCCCATAATGGACTTAGAATATCAAGACCAAAAAATGCAGATAAGTAGAGGTCAGCTCAAGGGAAGCATAACCATCTGTGGTGATACTTAAAGGTGAAGAAATACCTAACACCTCTGTCTGAAGCATAGGGATAGAAGGTTTCCACCGACATGTTCTGAATTAGATTAATCACATTAAGAAAGAGATTACTGTAGCTTTAATGCAGAACAAAATAATTTGTAGCTATTAATATAAGATGCCATAAAATACTATTTCACCATAGCAGGTACTTCAGCTGCAGTCTTTTGGTCGCTTTCACTTGGAGGGAAAATTATTTTTATCCTGTTCCTTTTTGTACACCAAAGCACTATAGAAGTCCAAGGGATTCCACGATGGAGTTTACTTAATTTGATAGTGAGTGATGTTCACTGAAGGTCATGTTACAGAGAAAGTATTCAAGCTGCTGCTTCATTGTTTTATTTTTATTGCCTTAGGGCTTCAAGCTATTCCTAGTCACAGGTGCTGATTTTGGCCATGCAGAGGAAAAGATGAATGATGCTTGGAAGTTATTAATTTATTTATTTACGCATTCATTCATTTCATTCCAGTTGAATAGAAAAGAAATGCAATATTTGTGATTAACTGAAAGATTCTGCTTCTTTTGTTCTGACAGCTTGTGATACAATTTCATACAGCTCTTCATTATATGGAGGAATACTCTACCTAGTTGAATTCCAAGGATGACATCAACAATCCTGTGCAAAGCTGAAAAAGGGTCCAAGTATTTTGCATGTATTATCATGGTAGTCAGGACTGTTATTTCACACAAATGGAGTTGCACAGGGTCAACAAAAGTGACACTGAGTACATTGATATATAAACAGAATTATTGACCTCCACAAAATATCCCGAGTAGTACAGACTTACATAGAGTAAGGCAAAATATAATTTAATAAGTTTATCTTGCGCCATGAAAACTCTTAGCTAGTGTTTAATTTTGTCTACAAAGAAACATGAATATGAGGATTTAGTTGCATAACTTCATGATTCCTGATTGTTTACACAGAGAACATAAAACTATGATTTTTGCCCTTGCCAAAAGCTGAAAAAAATCCATTAGATAAAATGGAAGAAGCTGAGCTTGAATTCTTTTCAAAATCCTTGCTTTTATTTAAAGAATAGTAAATAACTTAATTTTGTATGAATTTACAAAACAATTAGTTTTTAATGCTTGGGTCTTGAGAACTTTGTAACTAGTAAATATCCTTAAATGCATCAAAGACACTGGAAGTGTTTAAAAAGATGGAGCTTTGGCCTAACATTCATTTCCTCTGTATCCACTGTCATAAAAATAAAAATGAATCTACTTGAAAACATTGCTACAATATAAAAAATATTCAAATGTTGACATAGATTGTTTCCATTCAGTCTAAACTTGTTTGTAATATTACTGTGTTTCAAGAACCAGAGAAAGTAATTTGAATTTTAATGCAAACACAACCAATCTATGAGTTTATTAGACTCTCTTTGCCTTTAATGTTTTAACATCTATTTCAAATTTTATGCTTTGAATGATTACTTTGCCTTACATGTGAAGTGGAAATTTAGATATATTTTTTTCTGTTTTAATGTTACTTTAAGTGCCATCCCCTCCTGCTAAGATAGTAAACTATTTGAGGAGGTGAAGAGCGTGATTACAATGGTTTTGTGTCATCACATAAATATTCCAAGAAGCAGTGCTGCGTATTTATATCAGTATTTAATAGCAAGATCACATGACAAGGATGTTCTCACTAGAAAATGAAGTAGAAAATAGTTCTATATAGATCACACATATTTAAATGGTGATAGCTCTAATTTTCTAGCATAGTAGATCAGCAAGGTGCTGCACTGGGGTTGGAGCAACCCCCATATCAACACAGGCTGGGGGATGAGCAGATCCAGAGCAGCCCTGCCAAGATGGACTTGGGATGCATGAGAGGCTGGATATGAGCAGGCAAAGTGCCCTCCCAGCCCAGAAAGCCAATTGTATCCTGGGCTGCATCAAAAGCAGCGTGGCCAGCTGGGCGAGGGAGGGGATTCTGCCCCACTGCTCCACCCTGGTGAGACCCCACCTGGAGCCTACAAGGAAAGGCTGAGATAATTAGGATTGTTCAGCCTAGAAAAGAGAAAGCTTCAGAGTGATCTTCCAGTACCTGCAGGGATCTACAATAAAGACGGAGAGAGACTGTTTACAAGAGCATGTAGTGATAGGACAAGGTGGAATGACTTCAAACTGAAAGCGAGCAGGTTTATATTAGACGTGATGAAGAAATTCTTTACTGTGAGAGTGGTGAGGCACTGGCACAGGTTGCCCGAGAGAATTTGTGGATGCCCCATCCCTGGAAGTGTTCAAGGCCGAGTTGGATAGGGCTTGGAGCAACCTGTCTAGTGGAAGGTGTGCCTGCCTACAGTATGGAAGGTTGGAACTAGGTGATCGTTAAGGTTTCTTCCAACACAAACTATTCTATCCTTCTATGATCCTTTTCCTGTTATTACTCTTGCTCTAAATCTGGAGGGTTTTTTATTTCATAAGAGTTTACAATTTTTCTAGTAACTAGGCTGATTTCCTTTTAATGCAATATATTCTCCTCTTTTAGGTAATTATTCTTTCCTTGGCAACTTTCCCCCTCCTCCCCACAGATATAATGATCCAAATCCCAGTGTATTTTTCCTAGTTGGGTCTGAATTTTTCTGGTCTGTATTAACAGCCTCAAAAAATGGGTTAAATTCCATTCAAGTATTTTTATCTATCTTATATTCAGACCTTAAGCTGGGTCCAAAAATGCTTTGAGACTGCAGTCATTTTTGCAAAAAAATACTCTTAGTTATGTTACTGGTTATGTTGGGCTACTACTTTGGAATATCAGGTCCTTTTTGTGTGTGACCCACTATTTCTCTACACAGGTGCATTATATCAATTGAAGTTAAGATATAAGAGTAATAAAATCAACTTCGTGATGAAACAATACGTAACAAATTTCTCTTAGTTTTTTAAAAATTATTATTTGGGTTTTTTTCTCGTGGAGAATGAACAGTATGTGAAGGAGATTGAAGGAGATGCAAAGAGATATAATTTAACATAGTATCACTAAACTTTGATTTAATAAAGAGGAAAGAAAGATAATGATGTGAGAGGGTGTGCTTCTGATGGTGATGAGGATAAAACTAGAAATTAATGGGATAAAATTAATTGTAAGTGGCCTATTAAGTATTTGTTTCATTGTCCCCTTTGCAAGCTCTCATTCAACAAGTAAGTCAAGCTTTGCACTGGGGCAGATCACTTAATAAGCACACCAAGAGGTGTTTGATATGAACTGCAGAAATCTCCACCATCTTCTACCATAAAAGACAATAACTTGTCTCTGTAAATATAACCTATGTAACAGCAACTACTTCACAAATATAGACTAAGGGTAGCATTTCCAAATACAATGTCCTTCCTATATATGGAATCTAAATCTAAAGCCATGGACAAGGTTTTTGAAAACTTTCACTTTTATGGACTCTTGACTCACTGGGTAAAAAGTGGGAGACACTTTACTTCATTTGTTTAAACCTAGATTGGACAAATTCACGGTAAACCCTGTCAGGAAAATTAGCAGGTGGAGTGACTGAAAGTGTGTGCTCATTTGTATGTGTGAATGTATTCATGCATGAATGTGAGCATGTATGTCCAGTTCTAAGTATTTCAATTTTTTTTCATTTATTTCTGTGCTATTTATAGTTCATTGAAAGAGATATTTCTTTTTTTTTACACAGATGGCAAAATGTAATATATTTTAACATAATCTCACTAGCAGGAAATTATCAAAGCTTTGGGAGTTGTGTCTTTTAATAATAAAGGAGTTTTATCATAGAATCTTTCAGACTAACAGGAGAAATAATTATATAACAACAACCTGAAAGGCACTAATGGAAATGAACTAGTTAAAAATTCTGCAAATAAATTAAAGAAATTATTATGCCAAATTTGTTGCTTTTTGCAATTCCTTCATATTAATTTTATCATCTAGATATTGAAATGTATTTTCTTCCATTGTTGTTTTTTTGGAAGGGTGAAGTGTTTATTTTGGTATTGTTGTGGGTTTTCTAATTAGCATTTATCACTGTCTGCAACCCTGGCTTGTGCACTAGGCACTTACTGCATTTTAAATTCCACCCACATGCTCTTGTATTTGTAAGTGTGTGAGTCTGACGATTCTGCCACTGGGAAATGTTTAGTTTCATTTAAAAAAAAATCAATTAGTTGGGCCTTGTACTTATGGTGAACTTCTGTCAGATCTTTTGACTTGGAGGAGTCGGATTGCAAAATGCCTTCCAGCTCTTTATATGACACCTTGACTGGACTTCTATTCTATCATCTATCAGTAGTAATAAACTCAATTTATGCTTAATTAGCCATGACATTTTATCATGTCTGGGCAGAAACAACTGTTTCGCTATCTCCAAAGAGTGACTGTTGAGAGAGTTGGGCTGTTCTGAGAGACCTAGCATGGAGTATCTAGGGAGATATTTCAGGATTTCAATACTTAAAGAGGGCTTATAAGAAAGATGGGGATAGAGTTTTTAATAGGAACTGTAGTGGTAAGACAAGAGATGTGAGTTTTAAGCTAAAATTTTTTTACTATGAGTGTGATGAAACACTGGCATAAGTTGCCCAAAGAGGTTGTAGATGGCCCACCCTTGGAAGAATTCAAGGTCAGATTGAACAGGGCTTTGAGCCCTGGTGCAGTTAAAGAGATCTCTGCTCATCGCAGGTGGTTGAAACTAAAAGACCTGTTATGGTCCCTTGCAACTCAGATCATTCTACAATTCTACAATTCTACAATTCTACGAGTAAAACCTAGTTACTTCAAATTTATGTGCTTCTGAGATAGGTTTGTGCTGAAGTGAGTCATAAAAAGGCTGCCTGAGACCTCACCAGTGAGGGGAATCTCTCAGCTGTTCTGTATCAGAGACTGCCACCAAGCCTGAGAAAAGTATTGACTTCCTCACTATACCTCTGACTAAGGCAGGAAAAACTCTATTTACCATGGGTAAAAGAAAATTAATAGATTACTGTTTTGGCTGTGATATCTTAGACATCCTGAGAAGAAGGGATGTCTTATTTCCCCATAATAGAAGCCAGAGCTAGACTAGATGCTCAATCTGAAACCTATTACGTATGAGTGTAGAGTATGATTCATATAGATTCATATAGATAAACTGAGGCATCTGCTGTCACTTGAGATGCTCTGTGGTTTCCTGTCTGTCCTCTACCTGATGTCTGTGTTTAACAGCATTAACAGATATGGAGAAAGGCACAAGTAACGTAATCTAACTTTAATGCCATCTCCAAGTTACAGGAAACAAGACAACAGAAAATCTGGAAAGACAGTAGAGCATAAAAAACCATGTTCCTCCCATTGTTTGGAGCTTTCAGGATTCTTCTCCCCTGCTTTTGTTCAGATTAGGCCCAGTATAAATAGTTTGAGCTGGAAGAGTCCTTTTAATGATCATCTAGTCCAACTCCTCTGTAATGAGCAGTGACAACTTCAACTAGATCTTTTACACTACTAAATATCTTATTAAAATATATATATCTGATTTTATACTACGTAAAATATAAAAAATATTATAGTCTATGGAGTAAAATACAATGGGAAGATCAAAGGAAAGCAAACATAACCATATGAGTAAGTTGCAGACAGAGAACGTTACAGGTTGCTGAGTTATAATGTGAAGCTACTATCACAATGACCAGCATGAATGTTTTTTAAGATATCTTGAGTTCAGGGACCGTTTATTGTATAACATGCAATCTTCAAGAAGATTCTTTTGCCTCTTCCTTTCCTCTTGTGGAATGTATAGCTTTAAATAACAAAATGTTGTTTCATTATTACTGGTTCCTATCAGCATATTTAGCGTTTCTCACATCACATACACACAAAAAAACCTCCCAGAAGCTCAGCTTTTGTTATTTCCATTCTACCTTTGTATTGTCTTACTCGGAAAACATACAAATACGGCAGATATGTAAGAAATAATTAAATAACAGAACCCTATCTGGACTTCAGTCCCAAGGGTTCAGTCCAGTGTCTGAAAATATTTTATTCCAGTCCAAACAAGAACTACTGTGCTAATCCCCCTGGAATGCAGCATTTATTACTTACCTGGCAGGTGTGAAGCATTGCATGCTAAACGGATTATCTCCCCCTCCTTCTCTCCACCTCCTGCTTTGTTCAGGCAAAGTAGAAGAGGAGAAGGAGGAGATAATCCTCTTCAAACGGAGCATTTATTACCTTAGATGTAGGCACAAAGTGCTGCTTGCTGAGTGGGAGTTAGCACAGGAGCATCTGTTCATACAAGTGATAAACTCCATTGTAAACAAACTAAAGCTTCATACTAATCTGACCACTGCCTTCTTGGGAAAGTTCAAGGCTTTTTACTGCTCTTTACGATAGTTCCCGATATTCAAGACACATCCTTACTATCAGATTATTGATAATGAGAATTTTGGGTAACAGATACAACTAGCTAGAGTGGTCGTAAAGCAAAGTTGTGAGGGTTTTGGGGGGGTTTTTCTTTGGGCTTTTTTTTTAAAATATATATATATATATTAATTTTAAGCTTTCAGAGCTAGGTCTGCCAAAAATATCTATCTAACTGTTGGCAGAGATTAGGGTTGGATGGATTTTCTCATTTCAAGAGCATCAATTCTGCTTTGTGTTTCACAGACAACTGTATTTGTCATCAATTCTCCGTGTTGTGTTTGTGACATTTGTGAGCATATCCCCACCCCTTATGAAGTCCATTTGCTTGGAAGAAAAACCACACTTGGCCCTAAAGATACAAAGTAAAATTTAAACAAGAAAAAAAGGTTTTGTTTTTCTGAAAGGGAATTTTCTGCAGAGGCCTTATGTTTTAGAGTTTTGTGATGTATTGCACAGCCACACAACGACTGCACTCTAGGGACACAGAGTGAGCCTCACACTTCTGGTTCTCAGGGTGTAGCCAAGTTATCAAATCATATATTCAGACTGACTCCATCAAATTCAGAGCATGCACTGATCAATAAAATTTTGTGGCATTCATGATGATTTAGAAAATGACAGAACTTCCCAACTTTTTCTGTAGTCTACAGTATATCAGAAGTTTTGGCATATTTCATTCAGAGCAGAGAAGAAAAGAATGAGAGAATGAGCTGGGAAATAAATACTGAAGCCTAAGTCTCTCAACAGATGTGGTCTTCTAAAACAGTTTAACTCTTACTGCTGTTTTTTCTCTCAATGTATGGCTGCCGCTTCCAGACTTCAGCTTCTTTAGCAGTTTGTTACTACCAACCCAGGTGTTCGCTACAGATCTGCCGAAGGAGCTTTTCTTGTGATTCATTTTAGTCAAAATCAGCTGTGTCAGTGCTGGGCCATGGCAGTCTGAGTCATCCTAAACCAACCTTGCTTGTGCCCCTCCTCTGGATTCTACCATGCAGTTCTCTCCACCCTGGTGTCACCACTGCTTTTACTCTGCACTTATTCTGAACTAGTTTGGTTTGAAAGAACCAAATTTTAATTTTGAAAGATAAAGGAAAACGGTATCACACAAATGTTGAGTAACAACACAAGGACAGAGAATGCCCATGTGGGCACAGGGCAAAAGACAGAAAAGGATTCTAATGGCTCCCATTTAGTCAGTCTTCTTTTGTATGTGGCTTAAGCCCAATTTGCTGAAATAGAGCAATTAGTAGAGTCTTAGCAGATTAGCAGTTCACCAACTCCCTCTAAGAACAGAGCACTAAGGGAGTGAGGAAAGTAGTGGCTGTAAATACAGTGACCTCTGGAACTGGGAGAGAAGTGCAGCAAGCCTGCCCTCTTTCATGGAGCAGACAGAATAACAATTATGATAACACCAAAGGCTGTGTTTTGCAATTATAATATTTATATCTAGACATGAAAGAACACTGATTGGTACGAGCGGGTGGAAAAATATTCTAATAAAAATTGATCCTTGAAGCAAAGAGATTTATAATTCTGTGGAACAACTTTGAGGAACATAGCTGATAAATGCAATGCAATGCTCATGTAGCTTCATGCATTTCATTGAGTCCTAAAATTTCCTACAAGATACTCAGTATATCTGTATTGCCAGAAGAATTCTTCAAGGTAAATGGTATCATTCTGTATGTTTGTATGTAAATTGAGGTGCAGGAGCAGGTTTGCCAATTAGGAAATTGGTACAGTGTCTGATATGCCCTTAACCTTGTCTTCAATACAGAAAGTATAAGGACAAAATCCCAAAGTTTCTACTCCTATTTTTAACTGTCATTTAGATGTATAAAATTCAAGCAGCACAGCAGGTGTTTCCAGAATAAGAAGAAACAAAGAAAAAGAAAATTGCCGCACAGACAGTATTTCTTTGCACTTATGCCAGTTGGCAATGTAGATACTTGGTTAGACTGACATTGATTAAATCGCTCTCTTGGGCAGAACCCTTGTTATTTTGTACTTTCCATATGTCTCTTAACTGTGAAAACTTATGTGTGTGACTTGCTTCTATTATTCTTTCTTTTGAGAGAATTTTTAATTCATTTGCAGCACTATCAGCTTTTCAAGGTTCATGTTTGCATTTATACTCAGCCATTGGTGACATGCTGCAGAAGAGAATTGAGGATGAATAGCATGCCTAGTACTGAAGTGCCTGAACACCCATTTTGTTCCAGAAATGCTGTTACTCTCTCTGCACAGTCTTTTTATTCGGTTCTGAGAAAAACCTCCTCCAAGCTAATTTACGTTTGCACCAATTTGTTTTGTACAATACAGAATGTTCTTGAGAAAAATATTTACCCAAAGTGTGACTCTCTGAGGAGCCAAAACATTCAAGTAGCGAGCATGGTTAATGCAAAAATAGGTTAGGATTCATGCGATAGCACTCATAATGCAAATGCACATCTAGGTTTTATGTATAGGACCTTAAGCTCTCCATTTTTCCAGGTCATAGGGCTCTGCTTGCATGACAAGGGGATTCAGTGCTGAGATGATACTGTTTGAATTATGTTCTTTATTTTTTTCTTTTTTCTTTTTCTATTTTTTTTTAATTCAACAGACTAGATATTGTTCCTGTAAATACTGGGTAACTGAGTATTGTTTATTATGCTTTGGGTAGAAGTTTCTTGGATCCATATATTTCATTAGTATATTATTCACTATTTTTTCACTCACTGTTCTCTTCCTAATAAATTTGTCGGGCAGTAAAAGAGCAGAAACAGCATAACATCCGTTGAACTGCACAGCCAATGTAAGCAATCTGTCATCTCTGTATAACACATTCAGACCATTCAGAAAACACTTATGAATTCTAAGTATGCTAACAGCCAGTCTGCATGCCTCATAAATGTTTCTCAAATTAATGAAAAACCAACATTTGTCAAACTTTTCTTTGATGAGTGTTATTCAGCTTGTATTTGTTTCTTCTCCAGCTTGTGATTTTTCCTTGCCTGTCAAGGGAAAAGGAAATAGCAATAAGATCTGAAGCAAATAATTGAGGGTGCAAGAAAATCTTATATAACTGCATTTAACATCAGTGTTGGTACTTCATCTTGTATTCATTTTCAGTCAACACACGATGTCTCTATGGATGTCTCTATGGACCAAAATATTGGTGTTTTAACAATTTAATATATGAAGTATCTTTTTAAAAGCCGACCAACTTACACTGTTGTATGTAGACTCTAGTGACTCCTAGGTGTACAAGATTTTTTAAGAAAGCCAGTAAGCAGATTCCTGGTGGGTAGTTTGTACTGAGCTAATTTACTTCCAAATAACCTGTCTTTTGTGGGGTTTTTCTGACATAAAAAATTGCCTCAGATAGCAACAACAAGTCATCTCTAAGCATTCCTAATGAGATCATTGACCCAACTTTTGCACCCTGGACACTTTTACTCCTGTCTCATGTAATCAGTTTAAAGTACTGTGGGATCCACCACAATTTGCAGAAGATTCCAGTAAGAGAAAGACTTAGATGTGCTTGACTGTATGATGTGGCTGGAATATGCTATGTGAAATGGCTTTGGAATGGGATGATGAAAATGCAAGGATCTAAACTGCAGAGGGTGTTTTTGTCCTCCTTTTCACCTTTTTTTTTTTTTTTTTTTTTTTTTTTTTTTTTTTTTTTTGTAGTTTATTGCTAACTATTATCTGTTTAAAAAGCGAAATATGGGCAAATAACCTTAATCTACTACCAGAGTGAAGATGATTTCCTTTTGTTCAGTTTAAAATACTTGCCAGTAATTTGCTTATGTAGGTCTATTGCAAAGACTGGCTGTTAGAATTTTTTCATTGAAAATACATTAAAAAGCAAATATTCTACAGTAATTTTTCAGTTTTCCACAGAAAAAGTGTTTTAGGAAATCAATGTGTTTGGTTTGATTTCTTAGCACCTGATGCATTTCTCATACAAAATTCCATCAATAATCATCCACCATGTGTTTGGTATTCATTCTATACCATTGCTCTTTATTATTATTTCAATACAAAAAATAATCTCTTCTGTGTTTCATGGCAGAAGATTTTAGTCTAAGTACATTTATACATGCTGAAAAGTAGCTAAAGGAAAAGCAAATCCTTAGTCATCCTGGTGCCACAGCAGCGCCAGAAATGAAAATGAATGGGTAACAACTAGATCCCTGCAGTGGAAAGCAGATGAAAAAAAACTTGACTGGACGCCTTATGAAGACTGGAACATTCATTTATTTATCCATAAAAGTATCACAGTACAAAATGCATCTAGAGAGATGAAAACTAAAAAAAAAATTGTACCTGTTTATGTCCTCAATGACCTTTTGGGCAATATGGTTTCTTTAACTCTTTCCGTATATGACAATACAGTAATTTTTAGTACAGCCATACTCAGCTATTTATCACAGTCACGACAAATGTGACAGCAGCAAAGCAATTCTTCCTGTGAGACTCATGCATATAATGCAGATCAAGGGAGATGGCAGACGAGGTGGGATTTTCAGTTGAGATACACCCAATCCAAATGCACAAGCACAATTTTTATGGTTTAAAACCACAGAGGAATGAACAGGACTACTAGGATCAACAGACAGAGGAGATGCTGGCCTTTTGACATCTGGCTTTTTCAATGCAGCCCACTGTTAGAAGGATTCCTGCTGCTTTATCTATAGAAACAGAATACTTTATATGAATTAATAAAAATTTTAGCTTGCCCACTCTAAAAGCCTCTGTCTGCACTGTCATCCTCTTCCTCAGCTAAAACAAGGTCAATCAAATCAAGTAGGGATGAAGGACAGAAAAATGGGTTAAGAATGTTTATCAGAGCTGAGTTGGCAATGGAACTCAAATGTGATGCCTAGAAAAGCAACAAATTTTCTAAACTGAATTATGTAGTCATCTGAAACTGATAAAGGCAAGTGACTGAGGTTACCTTGGAATACTTCTTGGCAAGATTTTTTCCTATTTTTATAGTACATATTAAAGAAAGTAACAGCAGTTGTTTTTCAGCCTTGAAATTATCAGCAGCTCTTTTCCAGCTCTGAAATTATGGACTTGTTTATCTAGAGAGCTATGTGCAAATGTGAAACATATCAAATGTTTCTTATTATGAAAATAGTTATGTAATATGGATGTCCTTCAAAGATCTTCTGAACTAGGACTCTTGAGCTATTCATTTATACCAAAGCCTAGCTCCAAACTGAGAAGAAAGGAATGTGTAATATGAAGATCAATTCAGAATGGTTCAAATAAAGAGCTGAAAAACAGAAATAAAAGCAAGAAAATCAATTTCATGTACCTGTTGACATTTTGAAAACCAGCTCTTTATCATAGGAGGATTTGCTGTGGCATACTGCACTTGCTTCATAAGACCTACATTTACATCCATATGAAAGGTGTAGGACCAGGAGACATCTTCCTGCAGCTTCTGGAACAGACAGCTATTTATAGTTACTAGCCAGTGGCACCACCCTTGAGAATGACTGTGACCCTGACAACCAGTATTTACTACTAAGAAGGCCATTCCACCTTACATGAAATTGTAAAGCTTAGATAGGGGGAAAAGTGTTTCTAAGTAGACTGATTTCAAAAGATTAACAATTAAGGAGACGTCATGATTACCACACTTTCCGTGTGTACAGAAAATTGAATCTTCATAATGGTTCCAGTGCTTTTCTCTTTTCTCTTGCTCATTTCCGGTGAAGTAAGAAGTACTTGGATTAATGCTGATATTCCCAGTCCAAGATTTACCTGAGGAGTTTCCTAGACAAGTGGGAATATAGCCACCTGTTATCTGGGTGATAGTCTCTTTCTGCCTAGCATGTTTAGCTAATCCTAAGTTTAAATTCTTTCGAGAAAAGTACTATGTACATTGGCTAATATAAAATTATTTGCTGGGAGATGAATCTCTGGACATATTGTTTTAATTTTGTAACCAGGGGCTGAATACCACCTAGTCCATAAACACAAACAAATCCTTTGAAGAACTGCTCACTGTTGCTGCGTACTATGAGAATCGACACGTATAAATAATCCCACCAGTGACTTCATCATTTCACAAGTGATTGAAAAGAACTAAATAAACTCCTTCAGGCAAGACAGGCCTAGGGCATGTCTACAGATAAACAGCTGCCTTGGACCCAGCCATATCCTTTCTCCAGATGCTGGTGTTAGTTTTTGATTTGCTGCTGGTAAGGAAGCCTATACAAAACTCTCCTTGGGAAGTGGTGGGGGAATGGATGGGAAAGAGAGCACAAGAAAAACCCGAGCATCTTGCGGACTCGCAGTCCCAGAGGCACATGCCTACACACAACCACAGGTTCACACTGATCAGTGTAGGGGTGCACTCTGTGCTCCTTTTTCTGTAGCAGGACCTATACTGATAGGACAAGGGGTAACAGTTTTAAATTAAAAGAGAGTAGATTCGGAATAGATATGAGGAAGAAATTTTTATGATCAGTATGGTGAAACACTGGCACAGGTTGCCCAGATAGGGTGTAGGTGCCTAGTCCCTGGGAATAGGTCGGGTTGGATGGGACTCTGAACAACCAGGTCTAGTTGAAGGTGCCCTTGCTTCTTGTGGGTGGGTTTTACTGCAGAACTAAGATGGGAGGTGAACAGCCTCCTTTATTATTTACTGCTTTTGACCCCTCGTCATACTACATTTTTTATAGTATCATTGATTTAAGTATGTAACAGTGGCCAGCATAACATCAGTTATCTTGGAGGAGATGATGAGCAGCTTCTTAATCCTCTGGCTCTCCCTTTTTCCTTCTCGGTTACAAAAAAAGCCTTTTTTTCTGTACCCTTAAATCAGTATTGTTCAAAAAGAAAAAAAAGGGGAGAAAAAAGTTATTTATTTATGCCTGGAAAAGATTAAAGTGTTTAAATATTTTAAGAAAACACTTGAATACAGAACTGTGACCTTCCATTAAGCCTCATACAAGATAATTGTGGAGAGTGAATATTTCTCTGACTACATGGACTGAATACTTTGAAGATTTTTTTATATTCTATGTCCTTTTTTGCAAAAACAAGTTTTGATGGAAAACAGATGTAGATCTGCAAAAGAAAGGAAGTGACAAATTACATGTCAGTCAAAAATGGAAAGAACACCAAGCCCATCAATTTTATACAGTTATGTATATAAAGATAGCTGAAGGTGTGTGCGGTAGTATGGAAAATTATCCATATCTCAGGTTCTACACTGATAAAGAAATTGAAGTCAGCAAGTTTTCTCATGACAGTTTCTGTGGTTCCAAATAATTCTCTAAAATGTTTAGATTAGGAAGTAAAGAACTAGGTATTTTTCTGAATTTCTCTAGGAAAAAAGAAAAAAAAAAGCAGGACTAAGATTCCCAGTTATCACCTCCCTTTTCTGAAAAAACAAAAAGTAAAACAAAGCAAAAGGAAAAACAAAATCTCAAATTAAAATTAACAGTGCATACAGAAAGATGTGATGATGTAGCTGAAGCAAACATAGGACTTCCAAGAGAAGAGAGGACAAAAATTCAATTCCTCCATGAAAAAACTGTAGCTATGCAAAATTGGGTGTTCCTCAGCTTAGAGATTTCTGGCTTCAGGTCCCAATAAACTGGTCTCCAGTGAGAGGTAACCTTAAGTAGTTGGTGTTATTCTATGATCCCTCCTGTTCAAAGGCTTAAGAATTAAAGTAGAAAAAACCAATGGCCAAAAAGATGAATGCCCTGTAATAACTACATCTGAGTTTTCATTTACAAATATCTGATTAACCAAGATACAAATGGAAAGGTTTATTTCAATGAGTTTGGATGAGAGTTGCCACGAAAAGAATTGAGACTTCTCAAATATTCCTTTATTGTTGTAATGGATCCAGCCAATGTGAAAACTTCAGCTATATTGTCAGTCAAAATTCAAGCCAAGATATTTCCTAGTCCATTAAAAACAGGCCTTTGAAGATCCATATGAAACTCTGTGGAGAGATGAGACAACTTCAGGCAGCAAGGCAATTAGATACAAGCAGTATTTTTACAATAGTACCATGCTGTTTACAGAGAATGAAAACTAATGTTCAGTAGCTTTTTTTTTCTGGTTAAGTTGCAGTTTCTATCTTTTTTTCTAACATAAAGAGCATAGATGAGGATCACTAATAGGGCAGCAGAGAAATGTCTTTGAAGCGGTTTAATCTCCACCTCCCTGTGACCTCTGTTTTCATGGCAAAATAGGCCACAGTAGTGCCACATAATTCCATTAGCCATCCCTTCTAAACTGAATAAAATAGAATTTTTAAAAGAGGTGGAAATATCACCCTGATATGTAGTGTTATTGTCAGAGTTATATCAGATTTGTTATCAGAGCACAAAAAAAAGAATAAAACAATCACAGAATATTCTGAGTTGGAAGGGGTCCACAAGCCCAGCTCTGAACTGTAAAGCCCATACAGGGGTTGAACTGACAGCCTTGGTGTAGCAAGCTCACTGCTCTGCCCAACTGACCCAAGGCAGCTCATATGATGAACTGCACCTCAATGATTCAACAGAAGTGTTTGTCTGGTTCTCTGGAAGGGAAAAAAGTATTGTTTTGCCAAAGACTTCAACACCTCTTTGTACTGGTTAACTGCTGAAATAAGAGAAAGGTCAAAGATTCCAAGAAAAACCTGAATTTTTTACTGATTTGCTGTTAGACCACCATGCAGTCAGATGTACTGACTTGCATGACTACATTATGTCAGAAGAAAGCCTGTAGTCAGTTCCTCTTCACATAAACTGGTAAACAGTTCTGTTTTATGAGGCACTTTGTGTTCATCATTCATGTGCCCATGAAGTACTAACCAGCCCTTTGTGAATAATCTCTGTTAAATATTAAAATGATTAGAAAAGTGTGACACATGTATTAATGTGTGCCTAAATTAGTTCAAAATTAGTAAAATAAGTGAAGTTTCTGGAACTCACCATTGTACCATGCACACATTTGAGATTTTTACTGAGTGGCAGATTTTATAATGAGTCTATGCTATTCTTGTGCCTCTCAGTATACCTTTGACTGTACATAAAGCTGATACGCACATTTAATAGTTCATTGTTCTGCACCTTGTTACCTAATTGTTATCTAATGCCATAGTGATTGCTGTGTTTGTCTTGGATCACCTCTGTATTCTTGTTCATTGGCAAACGAATCTAAAGATGCATCTTTTGTTCATTCTTCACTTTTGATATTGTGGCAGCTGCGGTGTCTGTTAAGTGTCTCTGTCAGTTTTTCAGGCAGATATAATAAGAACCTGATGGGATAAATAAAGCCATACATTTCAGCTGGAGCTAGTCTCTGATCAGGGAATACACTGTGAAAATGCTTGAAAAATCTCCATCTTCTGAAGAAGAAATCAAATGCAGCCTTCAAAGCTGATGGGATAAAAAACCCAGAATCAGGAAAACAGCAGGCAGAAGATGGAATTTATGAAAACTTAACAAGTATATTTATTTCAAATGATAATGAGTATGGAGAATAAAGTTTGGAGTGGTAATAATATTTCTAGCAGCCTTGGAGCAGTTCTTCATAAATACAAACATTTTCATAGTTTCTGAGAATCTTGGCAAAATTGCAAAAGGTGCATTTTTAAAACAGTTACACAGCCTACAAGCAGGACACATACATACACGCACGTCCATTTTTCTTTTGACTTTAGTGGTTCTATGCAGCGGGGAACACTGAATAATTCTATACAAGTTGAGTCAGTTTGCTTTTCACAATACAAACTCTGTCACAGACAGATGTCATTCTCGCTTATATTCACTATATAGAGAAAGTTACAGGTCACGTATTTATAGAGGGATCAAATGGTGTTGTAAGTTGCATATATTTACCTGGTAAAAAATAATATCTCACACCAGACAGAATGGTTACATGGCAATACAAAGTGCAAGTGTCTCTACTGCCTGAAGCTTATCCTAATGTTGTCCTGAATACAAACTCACAAGCATTAACTGAACCAGTAGAAGGGGCCTTAGCACTGACAACTGATGCTTTAACATACAGAAGATTGAGTGATATTGGTGAACTTTGAACTCTAAAGAGAAATACATATTTCATGAGCTTAATTAATTAATATATGTCGTATTTTGGAAAGTTAGCCAGAAGATTAACTTTTATTAGTTGTGCCTTGCTAGTAATGTCTACTATATCTGCAATTTTATGAATGTTGTTATATTGAGTGTACAGCAATAATCAATACATGCAGTAATGTCTTGCTCCCTAAATTATCTGTGATGCTGGTATTTTGCCTCTTCTGTTTTCTAGGCTTTAGCTCATATCAAACTACACATGCTTTTTCCACAGCCAGGGCTCCCCCATCTGTTCTGCGTCTCACAAACATAGATAAAAATTCTGAAATGGTCCCAGAAATGTGGGTCAGACCAGTCTTGTGCCTGTGATACTTTAAAAGATCCAAAATAGGAATTAGAGATATGAATCAGCCATTAGCTCTTTTGGTTTTCTATAGGCACTGCAATACAAAGGGCAGTTAAATACAGAACACTGTTTTTGAAGTCTGTTACAGATGAACATTTTACCCTTTTTCTTATGTATTGTGAACTTAAGTTTTGAATTCTTCTAGTAGATGATCTGCAAGAGGTCAGCTTGTCAACCAAGAGAAGAGATAGGTTCCTCAGATTCTGGAGATATATAATGATGTTTCATTTCCTCTGCTTAAATCCTACTTTTGACCTTTGGAAAGATAGTTGCATTTTCCTAGTATAAGTCTCAAATTTTCAAAATTTCTATTTGGTTGCTAATAAAAATCAAGTTAAAAGGTTAGGAAAGCAATTCCTGTCATTTTATTATAATCCTGGATTACATTGCATTTTGTTACTCAATTATCTGAGGAATCTGTAAAGGTCTTACAGAGAAAATTGCATTTATAACTTCACAAGATACTGCTGCTGAGTACTGAGAAATAGAATAGCAATATATCTACTCTACTAGATGTTCAAGTGAAAACATTGCCTAAGCCGTTTCTCTTTAATATCTTGATTTTATACAGCTACTCTGCATTGCTGTTCCCTCATGGTACCACTTTGGTAAACAGAAGGAAGTGTACAGTGTTGATAAGACTGAGTATACAGGGAAGACTAAAAAAAAGGAAATGTACCCATCAACTTTTCTATAACTCCTTAGGAAAGTAGATGGCACTCATAACCTTGACTGTACCCATTTTCTTTCAAGCCATTATTCTGTGCCTTTGCAGGACTAGACTTTGCAATTGATAGAACCATCTCTTTAAAGAAGCAACTTTAATGCTTAGGCAAACTGCTGATGTATTGCAACGGAGTAAAACCTATGATCTTGATTGTGTATCTGATGTAACCATAGAGCAAGAGAAGAAAAATCACCAGGCCAAAACATTTCATGGAAAAGAGAGATGAGCTCTGTTTTCAACTCAACTCTAAAAGCCATTTTTAGGAACTCAGAAACAAGACAGAAAAAAAACCCCAACAACACTAAGTAAACTGATCACAGGATATTTTAAATCTATATTTAATGTAATCATACTTGTAATCACTTGACATTTATGACCCTACTAGGAGTAGGAATATTCTTCCTACTATTTCTATTGAAGTCTTCCCTGAAGTAGTTGTATGGATGTCAGCTGCAAGATGACTCAGTGAAGCGATGAGAAAGTCATGAAATAACTAATCTGAAAGGCAGGATCCAGGAAACCCAAGCCTTTGGTTTGATAGCTCTAGTTTGGCTGGCATGTAATAACTAATCAATAACATTCTGCAAGGATGAAAAAAATAAAGGTTTTCAACCTTAAATTGTAATTAGCAACATTTCCAAGCGCAGATACCACTAGAATAAATATGCAATACTTTTTTTTAAAAAGGAACCTTGGTTTATTTTCATATACCAAGCAACTTTTTTGCATACAGATCATATTTCTGTACTGATTTGCCCCTGGAAATGTGAAAATTTCCTTGCACATGGAAATTTTCACAGTTGCAGCTTTTTGTAATTGCTGACTTTGGCTCTAGCATAGAAAGTAATGAAATACAGGCCTAGCTGGGAGTATGAAGATACCAAGTATGTGTATTCACAAATGGAATCAGGCAGGAGAGCATATCATCTTTTCATTAATCTCCTAGATATTTAATGATTGTAGTATACCTTTTACATTTGTAAGCATTAAATTTACATGACCTTCAAAGTAAAGCACACTTCCTGCTTCAGAAATGCTACATTTTCATTTTCAAATTTGACAGGTTTCCTAGGACAGGCAGTGTCTAAGTTTGAAATTGTCATCTTCTAGGTCTACAATCAGCTTCACAAAACAGCGATGCAGGAACCAGAAATCTGAGCTCTGGTTTTCAGTGATTATAAGTATATTCTTAAATACACAAAGTTTGTTATAGGCTGTAAAGACATTTCCATGATTTGCTTCTCTGAAGACATTCTTCAGTAGACCAGCAAAACCTTAAAGAAATATTAATCTCTAGAACCTGTGAAATTCAAATATTAGGAATGTGACTTCATCTTAAAATAAATTCTCTATTCACCCATGCCTTATCTCTGTAGCCAGAAGACCTCTATACCACAATTTACCAATGAACGTATTCATACAAGGAATGGCATGTTTTAAGTAGTTCTGAAACTCAGAGTAACTCATATTCTCCATTAGCTGAAAAGCACCCTTTACATTGGATTTTTATGTACTACACACCAAAATTACTGCAATAAATGCTATGTAATTTCTAACTTGGCAATTAGTCTATAGAAAATAATTACTTTAATCATGTGACCTTCAAAAAGCTGAAAAATATAGATGTGACGTATTTATATCTATCTATCTATCTTTTGTAAAAGAATATATTTATTTTTAGCAAATAATAATACATACTTACAGGAAGACTGAGATTTACGCACTGAAGATTTCTGAAACAATGTCTCAGTTCTCTACTTTTCAGGATTTTGAAATTTGATGTAAATTATGAATATGTATAAACTCCTTTTTACCTTTAGCAGTTCATAAAAAAGTCACAAGTTAATTTCCAGCTTTGGTTAAACAGTAGTATGCTAAACAGATATATTGTTCTAAGCAGTAATTATTATGTAAACAAAGAAATGCCACCTCTTGACTAGTTACAGAAGTTATTTATTTGCATTGCCATTGTCTTAATTAAAACAAATATACTGCAAGTAACCACGGGCATTTGCCCAACCCGCATAATTTCTGTTTATATCAGAGACCTGCATGAATGAAGGAAATCCAAAAGTCTTTTGAGGGGAAAAAAGCCTTAAAAACTACTTAAATATAGCTCAAAGGTTCTTTTGTGGTATCTCCAGAGAATCCAGGGAGAAAGTGTAAAAGCATTTTCCAGTTGCTCTGATTTCTGCTCCACCAGGCCTATTTTTGCTAGAGCCTAATTGCTGCATCACCTGTGACAGTGACCTTATGTAACAGAGGTTGGTTTGTAAAACCCCCTGTGCCCCTCACCAGAGTGTTCGCACTGTGGATCACGCCGCCACTAGAGCTGGGGTTTGGACTGAGCGTGTTCAAGGATTCCTTTGCTTAGGCTTGCTTAGAGCCTGGCACGAAGCATTGGTTGGATAGAAACAAAACAGGTAATATCCAGCCCAGCTGAAAATTTTAGATCATATTTCTGGTGTATAGAACAGCCTTAGACATTCTATCGTCATCCGTTTCCTGCTGGTGCAGAAATGACAGAGTAGCTGCAGTGATGGCAATGGCAGTGCAGTGTCTCTGAGCAGCAAGCGCCTGCAGGCCCCTGGTTACACTGGTATTAATGGTCCTCTGTTTCGTGAAGGCATGCAAAGCCAACAGTACATTCATGATTTTGAACTTATGAAGAGTAAGACTAGGGTAATATTTAAGAACTCTTTCCTCGGGCGAATTCAACTGTATGCTTACATATACTTCATTTGGAGCAACACCTCCTTTGTCCTTTTAGAGATTTTATAGCTTCATTCAAGAACTGCAATTTATTGACAAACTGTGGTGATCCATAAATTGAATTTTACAAGGATAGAATGTTTGTCTTGAGACACAGCAAAGAAAGTACTTACTAACTTCTAGCCTGTAACCAGTTCTGGCTTTTTTCTGTGAGTGCTTTTGACAGGTACAATATTGAGCCTGTAGTGATAAAATTTTGTCAATAAATGCATAATGTTTTACACAGTGTAAGCTTGTTTTTCCTGTCTCTACCCATTGTATAAAGAGAATTCTTGTTTTAAAAGCCCTAACTCAGTATGTTCAAATAAAATAACACAGAAAAATTATTTTATTGGATTGCTACATTGACATGCTGTATTCCTTAGTTATTTAAAGCTTGGTAACAAGTTAGAAGATTCAATAACACAAAGGCAAGCCTTGACAAGTAAAACTATTTCATTCCACACTGCCAACATTTCAGAACTCTGAAATGCCCACAGGGGCTCCTTTGTCTCCCATTTATTCAAGGACTCACGTATTTCTATATCATGCTGTAAATACTGTGGTGAATGCGTACACTGAAGTCCAGAAAGAACTGAGTTCCGGGTCTAAGCCTTACTAATGCAGCCATGTAGATCTGACTGTTTGGTGTTTTTATTCTGGAAACACTATAGCCAAGCCTGCCAGCATTTCACAGGAATAAAAATGACAACATACTTTTACTGTGATATGTTCCATGTATTATTAGGTATACCCTGGGACAGCTTCAGGTTTTTTGGGGTTTTTGTTTCATTTTGTTTTGTTTTTAATATATTATCTTGTTATATACAGAGCTTTCTACTTCTAGACAAATCTCCAATAATGCCACAAATATCTTTAAGGAAGCATGACGTCAGGTTTTATTTGATCTCCATTTTCTTATCTGGTATTCTGTGTCACTGGCAAGACTATCACTATCCCAGTTTATTTCCACTGTTGAAGTGCTCAGGCCTGAACCTTGCCAGCAGAGTTCTTATCTGATTATGAAGGCTTGAAAGGTTTTTTTTTTTTTTAATGTTAGTAATTTATCTCACTGGAGACAGAGCTTCCAAACTGTGAATCTTCCTATATGTTTGAGTCTTGCAGAGGTAAGTTATCTCCAGCTTGGCTGACTGTCAAACTGAGAAAATATTTTGCAAGATTGAGAGAAAACAACCCTTCTTCAGGATGTAAACCGATTTCCCATGACTCTTACCACTAACTGGTCTTGTCATGTAACTATTTTGCTATTATAGCTTCTACAGTGTAATTGCATAAAGGAACTAGGAGGTATTTTTCATTATTTTGAAGAGGAAGTTGCTTTTTCATAAGTTTTTTTTGCCAGTTCTGAAAAACATTTCTATTAAGCATTGTATTCCCTTTTTCACCTGTCACTTCAATTTCTACCTGAAGTCTGCTGCTCTGTTGTAATGAACTATTGCTCCATTTAATACATGTATTTTTATTAATGACTGCAAAATTAAGATATAAAATGAAACCTATGAAATATGTAGAAAAAATCATTTTAGGAGGAGTACTAGAGGAGTCAGTGGAGGTGAGGGAAAACTCACATAATGAAAATAGTTGAGTGGGAAAATTTCACAGACGTATTTTACCCTGTATAGGAGTACCTGAGTAAAACAAAAACAAACAAACAAACCATGCCATGAAGTTGATTAATGCTTTATTTCTCTCTTTCCCCATTATCAAAAAAGCAGTAATAGCAGCATTTCTACAGTATTGTGTTTAGATTACTTCCAGTAGGTCAAACCTTTTTTCACACATTTATTTGAAGGTTATTTTGAACAAGAATGGGAGGTACAGATTACTTTCTTGATCTGAATAAGAAAATCCCAGCAAATGGCCTAATTAAATAGTTGTCATAAAAAAGTAGAACAAAGAGTAAGACAGATAACAAGTTCTACATCCCTTCAGATGACAGGAACCCTGCTTTCATGCATCATCAGAGAGGCCCTAGACAGACCTTCTCATGGTAGGCCTGCCTGGGGAAGAAAGTTCCTCCTTTCTGGTTATTTGATTTATCACATGATTTTCTTACAATAAAACAACTTTATTAATAATTTCTGCTGTCAAGCAACAACAACAGAAATATGCATGAGAATTTCTTGCTGCACTGTCACAAAGACAAGTCCACACAGGCAGCATGAATGCAGCTCCTAGGTGGGTGATGCTTTCGGGCTCCTCTCTTCCAATGAACTTGCTGACCTTGTCCTGCAGCCAAGGATTTGTTCAGCACAAGACAGCCTGAGGGCCAGGCTGGACACGGCACAACACGGTAAAATGTTCAGTTGTCAACCTGTCAGAATCACTACATGCCACTCCCTTCACCAGCATACGGTTTATCTTTCCAAAGATATTATCATTGCAGATTATGTAAGTCACAGGGAGTTTACAAGCCCGATGGACACAATTCAATCGATTATTCCTGTCCTATTTAAATTCTCTAACTCCTTGAATACAGGGTCTTCTACAAGCCTCCCAGTAGTCTGGTACAGTCTGATCTTTGTCTATTATATTGTATGTTGAAAAAAAACCCCAAAATATTACATAGGTTTTACTAAATTTTTATGTTACAGGACAAAAGCCAAATTCTTACTATAGATTTACTGTAAATAGACTGAATGCTATGACTAATAAGAGCTGATTTATGCTTCTAAGGTCAGAGACACAATGCTGAAGTTCTTCGTCAATCAACTTCTTACTAAAATTAGTGATACAAATAAACCTGGAGAACAATATTTAAAAATTATTCAATGTCTTAAAAGGCATACTACAAGTGTATATTCAAACATAAATCCAAAATAGAAGTATTTACAGCATTGATTTTTTCCACCGAATATTGTACATGCTCTGTTATTTCATTTTACTTTGTCCTTCTTCTAGTCAGTCACTTCCAATCTCCCGACCTAAAGACCTCTTGTCTTTACAGCCATTTTCATGATCCTTACTATAACTTGTAAACAGGATGTTCTGCTCAAGGAGCAGTTTTGTAAAATTCACTGCCATCTAGTTTAGCAGATTTGACACAGCCCACAAAATATATATGTTTGAGTAAAAATAATGAGGTCATATGAGTTTGATTACAGTGGGTGAAATCAGTTGAAGTGTGCAAAGTTGTGGTGCTGTAAAATCACTAAGCTCTGTAGTAAGAGAAATACTGTCTGAAATATGCAAAAAAAAGTCCATGTGTAAGCAAATTGGCAAGATAGGGAAAGAGTAATTAAAAACAAAAGATAAAGTTTCCAGATACCTTCTTTTCTAAATAAGTCAAGGAGGAAGTCTAAGGAAATTATGGTTATAGCGTTAATGGCTAAAAGTAGCAATAGCTGTCGTAAATGTCACATCCTGCTGCTTCTTCTTCAGTGGTAGAAGTATGCGGAGCAGGAAACTGTGCAAGTAGATGATTGGAATTGAGTGTCTACACTGTGCCTGGTGCTGGAGTAGCCAGTGACAAAGTGAGAACTGACGAGATAGCATATTTACTGCCTTAGCTCTCAGGAATGTGGGAGAAGAAGTTTCATCTTGGTGGAAGAAATAGATTAATCTTCAAATACTGAAATAAATTAAGGAAACGGTGAAGTTACAAGAAATTATAACTTGTAAGTCTAGCTTATCTTCTTAGTTTAAATCATGTAAATTAGGACTATCTTTGCTGAAGATGATGAAATAACAATCACTGTGTCTGGGAAAGAAACCTGGACCGCTAACCTAGGGCCCAGACTTTGTAAAGTCAAAATGCTCAAAAAAAGCTAAAATGTAGGGTGGAAAAGTCACAGACAGTATTAGGAGTTATATGTCTTCTGAAATATTACTTTAAAGATATCCAGCAGTGTGTTAATTGCTTTCCTTGGCAAACCTGTAATTCTATCTTTTCTGTGTATTAAATATCAAAGTGTAAATGCAGTACTGAAAAGCATTCTGTTCTGAATCTTCAAGTATTTCTTGAACTAGATATATCCAATTGGCATATCTAAAATTTTTACTCAAAACCCAATAGATTACTTCATATAGGAAATGAACTACTGGAATTAATGTAAGAGCTGCATATGTTAATTGAAATTCCAGTATTATAAAACTATTAGCAATATCATGACAGGAATTCTGAATGATGGGTACTTGATGAAGCTGGGTACTTTACCTTCTAGAAGTAAGGAAAGTGCATATTTGTAAGGAATGGAAAATATTCATGAGAACCTGGTGAACAAAGTCAACTGACATTTCAGTTCCTAAAATTTCACAAAATATATAAGGAACACCAGGTGTGTAGAGCACATTGTGGGTTTTGTATTATGAGAATTTCAATTTTCCAGCATGTTAGCCTGTCTTTTTAAGGTGAATGTTTTTATTTGCTTCAATGATCCACTCTATATCCTCCAATAATATTATAAAGTATACTGAGAAATTAATAAAGGAAAAGGAAAAAGAAAAAATAGGAAAATAGATAAAAAAGTTAAATTAGTAAATTACGAAGAAGTGGAAAGAGATCACTTTGGATAAATAAATATAAAGAAGATTACATCAGCAAGAGATAGATCGGAAGCAGTAGATGCAAAACATCAAGATATATAGAGAGGTTTTAGATACATTTGATTATCTTTTAATCAATCAACTTTCTCCTCTCAAGTCTAGGGAAGGTTTGTGACACCAGCAGAGAAGTCAATGATGTCCAAAGACGGCTGTAACCCTGTGACTTCTTTTATGCCTGTAAACTAAGTAGTGCTAGGATCCTTTTTTATCCTGAAGCCAACTGGCGTAGTCTTATGTAGGCTTATCCTCTAAAACTCCCTTTTTCCCCAGAAGAGGCTAGTCTTTTGAGGAATAGTCACTGGTTCAGGCTAAGCTCTGGATGATGCTTCAGTTTTGGGAAAATACTTAATCCACAGGATAACAAGATGGCCAGCTGATCTGTAGACCTTCTTAAGTGTTTTGTGTAGATATAGCTCCTATCTTTAATCATTTAATCCCCTGACAAATGCACTTTACCATTACTTGAACCGTATTTAGACTGCCGTTGATTTTTATTTTAGAACAATTTCTTTAATTTCTGCCTTGATATAATGCTCCTGAAAAGTTGTTTGGCAGCTCAAATTAGCCATTTACTGGTATGGCATTTGGTGCCCTAAAATCCAGACTCATTACTTAGTTTTCTATTTTTATTGACATATGGTAAGAAGACAAAATTATTAATAAATAAGATGGAAACCATGAAAAATAACGTTAACTATGAAAATAGTTATAACAAATCTGTAGTGGAAAAGGAGTGGCAAAATCCTGACAGACACACAATTGATTGCATGCTTCTTTCTGATCTGTAATCGACACACACATGGTTTCTCTAGAAAAGTTGTATTGTCTTGGATTTTTTGTTGTTGTTGTTTTGAAGCCATCAAAAATATATATATTCAGACTTCATACATAAAGAGTTATCAATATCAGAAACAGATCCAGAACAAAAGGTTATTCAGGTCCAGCACGCAGCTTTCAGCAAGATTACTTTTACTCTTGGTGTGTTTTGGTATTTATCTTCAGATATCGACCAGACTTTCTCTTTAACTGTAAACACATCACTAAAATTGAAACCGCCAATATGCTTAGTTTCTCCTGTTGCACAAGCTACTAAAAACATAGGAAACCAAAGTAATCCATAATTATCATTGTTCTAGCTTTTATTATTGATATGTGTATTAATATATAGGTAAGTATGAGGCCATCTACAAAAATTAATGCTTTATTTAATTCCTTGAGTACTGAAATATTTGGGAACAAATTCCTGAATTGTGTATGTACTCGGTATTCTCCATACACAGCCTGTGATCCCAGGACCACCATGAAAAGCACCTCCATCAGCAGCCCACAAAGGTGAATGAATCTCTGACGGTCAAAAAGTTCCAGGTTGATTTTGAGTAGCAGGATTTGACCTGATGGTCAGGTAGGAAAACCATCAGATTCTGTTTCAGCAGCACATCTTTCTGAGTTTCATAATCTTGAAAGTGGTAAGAGAAACTAGAGCCAGGGCAAGAGGTGCTAACAACGTCCATCTTTCCTACCAAGATCTCAATATTAACACACAAACATACATACATATTACACTAAAAGTTTTCTGAAAATCACAGAACTTTCATAATGAGACATTTTAAAAGAAGGAGGGGGAAGTCTTTAAAGGAGTATAACAAAAATAAAGAATCTCCTAAAATTGAACTTGTATAAGAAAGAATCAAAGGAAAACATTTTTAGAAAATGGAAATACTTTTGCTGTCATGCAGGCTTCAAAATTCCATTTCCATTCTATCAGAAGAAAGTGAGCCTGGGCTGAGATTTTGGAGCACAGTGGGGAAGTTATGAATTGTTTGTACAATATCTTCTGGAATTTGTATGTAAACTCGATCCGCCTATCTCCCTGACTTGTTCTGTGCATGTTTCACAGTTCCCTGGCAGTTTCTCTAATGGGATCTCCTTGCTTCTCCTCCCTCTTTCTCCTCTGAATTAATGCAGGCTACAGAATATTTGCGTCTATTATATGAATAATATTAAGACATCCATAGACTTGGTTTAATCACTTAATAAGGGTCTTTCTAAACCTATAAAATGTAACTGAAAGACAATGCTGTCCTACAAATTGCAATGCTGTGCATGCAGCCCTGCCCGCTGCCAGAATGAATCCCATAAGCAAGAATTGTTCACCATTTCAGCTTTTCTTCTCCAAGGCATTAATATCTAGGAATATTATTAATTTCATTGTAGACCATTTACAATTTCAATTCAAGCTCTCCTAAATAAATGAGATGAAAGCAAAAATTAGCTATTAGGTGTTTTCAAGGTTATAAATTACAGAGGATTTCTCCTAAAATCATTGTTTGACATCATGCTAAGGTTTTAACATGTTTTAAATTATAATAAATTCCATAATTTCTGCAAGAAAATGAAGGAAATAAAAAATGGGGATTTAGAATGGAAATTAAAAGATGTCATTTATCAACATCTTAGTGCTAAATTCAATTTACTTGAAATAATTATGCAGTGTATTGAAATACCTATTTAATGAATTTTTAAATTCAAGAAATATATTAATTTCCTTCAGAAAAGAGCTTTTGTGTAATCACAAAGTACTGCATTGTCCTTATCTAGAAGCCCTTTTCCTCAGTGCCCAACTTAAATATTTGTCAATTATTTCACCCAGTAAATTTTAATCTTTGATTAACCACACATCCTTAAAAATTCACTTTTTTCCTCATATTCCATTTCCCTACAGATTTAGATGTACATAAATATAACATTTTGAATAGATTATTTTTATGTGGTTTTTTTTAAAGTGAATACATATTATTCATTTTCTGTTGAAGTTAGTACATTAAAACAACAAAACACTTTAGGAGGTATGTGGATTTCCTGCTATAACCAAATCCCAAGGGTTTTGTGAAGCTAAAAGCACAGCTTTTATGCAAGAATGGGAAAAGGAGGAAACCCATCACTTTCTCAACATTCATTTCATACCTAAGGATTCCAACATGGAGGAAATGAAACAATACATTTTATTTCTGTGTTCTGTAAATAATAAATTTGGATATTTAGAACATCTTTTGATTAACATTCTAGGATGAGCTATGAAATTCCCATGCATTTATCTGAGAAACATGAAAAGTAATTTTGGTCTCAAACAGTTGTAGAAGTTGATTGTATGGCACCCTTAACCTGCAGAAAAAATCAAAAGACCAACACCACTCTTAGGATTTTTTGTAGTTTTAGATTTGTAGCTCTAAAAATTATTCACGTAATAAAGTTGCAGTCATTTTTTGATGCTAATATTCACTGTGTTATCAGTATTGCTTCTCAGATGTCTATGTGCTCAGCTAGTGACAAAAATTCCCTCAATTCTTTGAGACGCAATATCTATTCAAATTTGGATGAACTCACATTAACATCATTATTATTCTATGTCAAGCATGATTTTTCAGTGTGTTCCTGTGCAAGGAAAAACTTTTCTCCCAATTCTCTATTTAGGGATTAAGATTTGCTATTAATATAGCTAAAACCAGAGTTTGACATTATACATCTGTGAGTCTGAATACAAGAAATTCACACCATGGGATCTCTCCCTGTCCTTTGCTCTCTGCCTCTCGACAAGTAGATTCATAAGGGTTATCCTTTGGGACACTTCATCTCCACAAGGTGTCCTAATAATGTCCTTCCTTAACACTTACCCTTCACTATTATCTGGACTGATTCATTCAGATATGAAGGAAAGTAGTGATGGTCAAATAAAGGAGAAAACTGGTATTTTTCATTATGGACCAACAACAGCCACTTCTGGGTCTGGGATCAGAACAATGTAATCTGTTGCTTTCCTTCTGAAGTCTGTAAAAGCTTAAAGGATGTCACATATTACTCACGATGTTCCTCATTTTAGGTAGTGAGGATTATCTCAATGCATGGCAAAAGCTGTCATAAAAAGTCCTTAAGTTACACTGGTCAAAAATTTTACAAGTTTCATGTCTGAGAAAAGATAGATTAGCACTTGCAAGAACCCTCCCCTGTAGAAATTAATCAATTAAGCAGGAGTGGGCTTAGTCCTGGAAATTTCATTTGCTTCCTTGTTGTTTCTGTCAAGATTTCCCTCTTCTGGAGGATAGGAAGGGGATGTAAGCAATATACTAGACTTTACAGAAAAATTTCACTGTGAAACTAATTCAGCAATAATCCCCCCATCACAGTCCTTATTTCGGAGAGCTGGATTTTACTTTCGGACTGGCACCTGCCTCTTGCATAGCAGATAAAGATCTTTAAAAGTTATTAAGGACTCAGATTTTTTTCATAAGGTGCTGTAAATTCCTGAAAATTCACTACCTTGCTGTGTCAGGTTCACATGGAACACACGAAACTACAGAAATGCAATTGTCCTTTTGGAATTTTAAGTTCAGGGGTTTTTTGTTTTGTTTGGGTTTTGTTGGTTTTGTTTTGTCTTGGGATTTTGTTTGGTTGGTTGGTTTGTTTTATTTTGTGGTATTTGGAGAGCAATACACATATATGCAGACCTGTGACAAAAAACACAGCAGACCTTCTAGTTGCTACTGTGGAAAAACACAATGCATTTTGGAAAGTATTGCTTTTGGAATAACAACTGAGGGACTCAGGATTTCTTAACTTCTATTTCTCATTCTACATTGTCATATATATAATTTTCTTTTGTAGAAATAATAAAATTAGTGCAGGGTTACACTTAGTATTCTGAGAAATAATGGGTACAAGTTTAATGAGCTGACTGCCAGAGGCTTGCATTATAGTGGTCTTCAAAAAGGAAGAGATACAATAATTGCAGTGAAGAAGCCCTGAATAGCTAATAAAAGATTTGACTTGATAATTACTCTTCCTGTATCTGTGTTAGAACAAGACTGTCCTTTCTGTACAGCTTTTAGGTATAATGATATTGTGACATGATGTGCCATTTCTACGATATTTTCCTACTCTAAAAGGTACACCGGAGACAGTTTAATTGCAAGTGTCACAAAGCACACGTTTTGGGCAACGTGAAAGAGGGACTGAAGGCTGTTTATTCATGTTTTTAAACTGAATGGTAAACAGCTGTCTTGGTTATGTAATTGTTTCGTTGAGGGGGATGCTGTCTCTTTGGAACTCAGTGAGACCAGTTGGGATTCTCCTCCAGAAAATATTTTGTGGGGCTATGGCACAGTGAAGTGGATGCAATTTTCACACTTAAAGAAGGTTTCACCAGATAGTCAAAGTGGTGTAGGAATAACATGCAATGTCCATTTACCCCAAGGCTATTTCAGATGAATCTGACATCTACCTTGTAAGACAACTATCCAAAATTAGCAAACAAAAAAGCATTTAACCCAGAGTCACTGCATAGAAGTAGGCATTCTCTTAAAGAGAGTTCCCTATATAGTGATGAAGGAGACCATGTCCATGTTTTAGGAGACAAGAGGAAGGAGTATATCTGAGCCAAACTCACAACTGGTATTGTCTGAAAACTTGCCTTACTTATAACTGTAGTCATTTCCCTTCTTAACTAAAACATATGTGAAACAGTTTATTCTCTGACTTTGGTACTAACCTAACTCTTGGGGGTGAGGATGTCAGTGAAGGGTGGTAACCACCTTTTGCATGATAACTTATGTTTTTTAGACCCAGCCCATGAGGTAGGTGCTGGTCAAGAGATAATTTATGCCAGCTACATTCATACCCTCGTAATGTAGTTAGGAGCAGTAGAGTCCTGAGCCCTTGATTCCTCCTCTTCCAGCTATCTCACTGTACTTGTTTGCTCATTTGTTTTTGTAAAGGGTTTTGTTTGTTTGTTTGTTTCTTTTTTTTCCCCCTTGCGTCTCCTAGGGACACCAAGCCAGCATGCCTTGGAATTCAAAATAGCAAAGCTGAAGGCACTAAACATATTGAAAATTTAGATGCTCTGCATGAAAGCAGGAGGAAAGCAGCTAGTTCATTCATGGACTTGGAATAACTCTGATTCCAAACTGTTGTAACACCTAGTTAGTAAGTTTCTACTGAAGGATAGTTCTGCCCTATTTTCATTGCTGTTATCTTTGTGTGAAGGAAAATACAGTTCTGTGATTGCATATGATATGAATTTCAGTGTAAAAAATATCACTTCAGTCACTCCAGAAAATAGATACTCTCTTCCTAGTAAGAAAAGAGAACTTTGCTCGTTGTAGGTAAGTGGTTTATTTATCATTCCAGTCAAAATACTGAGTCTGTTTCAATCCTATCCAGTGAGTGGTTTCCTTGTACCCAAGTAGATGCTGGTTCTGGCTGAGTCAGCACAGCAGCCAGGGCGGTGCCAAAGACAGCTGTGTATATTGAGTTGAATGCACAGAATTGTTTCTCGGGTTAGACATTAGCAGAAAGCTGCTAAGGGGGTATTTTTCCATGGCAGAAATTGAGAGAAGGGAAGGTGTGTAATGACCCTGTTTATGGAGGACCAAGTTAATGAATGGCTTTGGTCTGAAGGCCGGGAATCGAGACTATGGGTTATGTTAATCCTCCTGGGAATTAGCTGATTTTGCTTCCAGAAATAAACTGATCACCTTCAATTCAAGTGAGAGTAGGTGCAGCTATAAGGTGCATATTTCTTTATTTATTTTAAATCTCTTTCTGTTTTAGTTTCAGCATAAAAAGATAATTTTGCTTTTATGGTGGAGTTTTTCTAGGAACTAAAAAATTATTTCAAATTGTCTGCATTTCCTTAGGGATACAATCTCTGAGGCAATGATGAATTCCTTAAGGAATTATGTCTCTCTTAGGACTAAATACTCAACAGAAATAGGGAGTCTTCAGTGGGGACACCAGCCCTGAGAGCTGCTGAGGTCTTCCTGGGGCAAGTAACATTGCAAGAAAGAGAATTCTCCCAGTAGTAGATAGCTATTTGATTCAGATCCAGTGAGAAAGTGCAAGACGCGAAAGGTTTTCTCAGAACTGTGATATTCTTTTTATTATCTTGGACCTTACTTCACAAATAGAGTGTAAAAACTGCATATCAGGAATTTTGACATGTATTTTCTTGAATTAAGGTGATTTTGTGTCTGGGTTTTTTCCTTTATGTTGTTTCTGATTTGCATATTTTACTTTCTTTTTTAAAAAAAACCATCTCTTTTACATGCAATAGAAATACTTACATTACTTAATTTCACCTGATTTTATTTCTTTTATATTCTAGAATATTATCATGATCTAAAATTAATTTTGTTGTGTATTTCACATTGTTTGTCTAGAATTAAGTACAATAGTTAATGTTTGCACTATCTGTTTATCAAAGCCAGTATAATTGTAATGGATTTCTGTGATGCTATGTCAGTTTACACAGGCTGAGGATTTGGCCCCTTTTTCACTATAGTCTTGCTGACAGTATTTAAGATTTGAAACAAAATACTGATCCTATCAAAACTAGGAAAGCCTCTGGACACTGATTCCAGAAATACGCCAATCTCCATGTAGTCAATCTCCGTGTATGAGTGTACAGTGTTTGGGCTGGGACAGAGTTAATTTTCTTCACAGAAGCTGGCATGGGGCTGTGTTCTGGATTTGCGACAAAAACAGTGCTAGTAACATAAGGGTGTTTCAGCTGCTGCTGAGCAGAAGTTACACAGAGTCAAGGCCTTTTCCACCTCTCACCTCAATCCCGCAGTGAGGAGGCTGGGGGTGCACAAGGAGTTGTGAGGGGACACAGCCAGGACAGCTGACCCCATCTGACCACAGGGATATCCCAGGCCATGTGCTGTTGTGCTCAGCATATAGAACCGAAGGAAGAAGAAGGAAGAGGGGGATGTTTGGAGTGATGGTTTTTGTCTGCCCCAGTCACTGTTACCTGTGATGAAGCTCTGCTTTCCTGGGGATGGCTGAACACCTGCCTGCCCATGGGAAGTGGTGAATGAATCCCTTGTGTTGCTTTGCTTGCATGCACAGCTCCTGCTTTACCTATTAAACTGTCTTTATCTCAAGCCATGAGTCCTTTCCTTTTTACTCTTCTGATTCTCTCTCCCATCCAACAAGGGGAGAGTGAGCAAATGACTGAGTGCTGAGCTGCCGGCTGGGGTTAAACTGTGACAATGTTGATGTTATCTTGAGCGTGTCATGCTCTCACTCATGTTTTGTTTATGTAGCCTGGGCAGAAGTCAAGAACCTTACCCAACACAGGAGGCGAAAAGAAAAAAAGGGTTTTCCAACATGAGAGGAAGCGGCATATTCCCAGAAAGCAAAATACAGAGTTGTGGAGAGCTCTGGATGAAGTAACGGTGTTTACTGAATAAAGTAGCAAAAACACTTTTTGCGATGTTTTGCCTTGGCTTATTCATCCTACCTGTTTACGAATTCAGTAAGTGATATGGCACCCCCATTTTAGAGCAAGTGTCTTCAAAGCTACTTTGAGTCCAGTGATGTAGTCTTGCATCACATCAGCCCCCAAAGGCTTGCAAATGCACCTGCCCATGACAGTTATTTGTGAATAAATCAAGTAATGTAACATGAGGGAAATTAAAATACATATCCTCAAGCCTCAGATCACTTTTACCATTAGGAAAGTTAGTTCTTAGAAATGTTAGACTACTGTGATTTTTCTAAATGGTGACGCTGCTGTGAATTAGGAATAAAGTCTTTCAATAAAAGCTGACATGCTTTTGGTGATGTTCTTTTCCATAATCAGGGGATGAGGTAGCAGTGGTATTTAAGCCAGGGGAGAAGACATCTTCTACTGTATGTGTAAATACAGTCACAGTGCCATCTTTCTAAAGTTTCTCAGTTATAATCCCTGATGGAATGGTGTTACGTTATGTATATGCTATGTAAATTCAATTTCTGCACCCTCTTTCTCACCCTTATTTGAAATGCCTCCACATAGCCCTTTGCACAGGTTGCCCAGTGTTACTGTAATTATTTTTCATGTTGTCAGCAAGAGGAACAGATCAGAGATAATGTTTTCCCTTGCTGTCTTCCTCATATTGGACACTGGTGTTTCTTTTTTGGGCTCAGGTGGATACATACTGCACTGAATGTAGAGTGCCATGAGAAAATTGCTTCTTGTTTTTTAACTTGATTGGTATTTTTCTACCCACATAATTTGGGAGCTAAAATGAATTTTTCTTGGAGCTATATTTTTCTCCTTTGATAATATCCTTCACTCAAGGCCTTGGCTAAATGCCCATATATAGTCCAAGTACATTGACATATTAGCTAGGTTTCCCTTAATTTTATTTTTAATCAAGCAACATCTTTTTCTGTCCTTTTCTGACCTACTTTCTATCAGCTACTGCAGCTATATCAAAGAAGTCACCTTTTTTCTATATTGTCCTGGTAAAAATACTGGTTTTCTCCTTTATTGTGAATGTGGATAGAATATGGTTGCTCCTGTTTATTTGCTCTTAGAGAAATACTGCCTTCATTTTGGTCTTCATGTCCTTATCTGGATGGTAATATTGAAACAAACCACATAACTAAAGAATCCCCAACTGACTGACTTCAAAAGGATATCTAAAAGAATAAAGATGAAAGACTGATGCTGAATATAGATATACTAAAGGTGAAAACATGCCCCCTTCTGTTCTGTATAGTTCATTTCTTGGAAATGAACTAAAAGAAGCAAACAAATGCCTAAATCAAACCCCAGTGCTTATTGTGTGAACTAATGTTCACAATAGACATTCTATTTTGAAAGAACATCATCAGGATCGCTTGGACTATAACAAGCAGAGATGACAACAGGAGAGATGACAATCAGAGTGGGAAGGATTGTTGCACACTCATAAGTGAGCAGTGGGCTGTCCTGATCTGACACGAACTAAAACCACAACAACTTTCCTGTGCTCCTGACATTGCTGCACTAAGACTCACAGAACATGAATGGTAACTGCAGAGCTTGTAAATCAGACAGACAGAACACATGAAAGGGATCTTTACAATACAAAATGTTCGAGGAATCTGCAGCTCCAATATTTATTTTCCAGCTCAATAAAATTCTACTTAGAATTCTACTTCTCAGCATTAAGCGTAAGAATGAAAAGTAGTGTTCACCTTGAACTTCATTAATTTCATACCATAGAATAGATGTGAACATAACGTGTAGAATTTAATATATGTTTCCTTACAAGTGTTTCCTTCTCAGGTCGTTTTCCAGATTTTTTTAGTATTTTGTTTCTCCCTCATTCTTGTCTGGCCTTGTGAATAAGTGTCTAAGTAATTTGAGAGAACAGACAAATAGGCACACTAACTGTGAAAATATCTTTGAAGTCTGTAAAAAACATTAGAAAAAAATTAACATGTAGTGTTGAATGAACTACCAAATATGGGGTAGAGAGATTAGTAGATATAGGGTTTGAAAAAAAATCCCAGATATTAGGCATGAATCTTGGAATTCCTTTCATGCTATAATACTGACAGACTATTTAATTTCTAATAATATTGCAGTTATATTGCTGTCTGTTATGAACTTCTCACTTGTCTTTATTCTAACTTGATAAATGCTAGAAAACAGGAAAGGTTCAAATTTGGCTTCTTTGTATTTAATTTTACTCAGAGAAAGTATTGGTATAACAAGCTCCTAGAAAATTCGAACAAAAGACCCTACTTTGAACATCAATGTTGTATTGATCACTGGCGTGCATATGAGAAACATGACTCCTACTACTACTCTTTTTCTCTATTTTTCTTTAATGTATTATAGCAAGATATTATGTTTTTGAAGATGGAACAGAGCTTTAAAGGTTGCATGTACACCTACATTTTATCAAACATACAGAAATACCAAAAAACTTTTTAAATTCTGTGCTTTTCCTTAAAATAATGCAATATAATTTGTGCTTTGAAGCATTCTTTTTGTATTTTTTGTGTCTTTGCACATGTTAAAATGACAACAACCACATAAACTGCCAGTGGATATTGAAAACTAGTTAACTGGTAAAAATGAAAAGAAGACAAAAGAGAAAAACCCCAACAAAAATACAGAATTGCAGATTGAATTGCCCTGATTTTTTGTATGTGACATAACAAATATTTTGATTGCTATTATTGTACATCTATGACTGCCGTTCCCACTTAAAGTCTAGACAATACAGGGCAATCAATAAAGCTGTTGTGTGTGATTGTACTGTGCTTAGATTTTGTTATTTTTGTGGGTTTCACTGTAAAGGAAATACAGGCCCAGAGACTATTTGAGTAGTGTTGATCTCATTGACACAAAGAACAATCATGACTTGACTATTTCTCCTCCCAGATTAAAATGGACAGTGTAATTTACATTAGCTAATGAAAGCTTCCACCTAGATAAATAAAATAAAAATAAAAATTTGACACTTAATATTAAGCTACACACATAGATACTATGTCATCAAAAAGAGATGTGAATCTTCAAGCAGTTATCCATACCATCATAAGGCAGATGTCACACAGAGGTAACCTTCCAGTAACTTCAGAATGTATAGTTTAGATTAGATACTTGCTTTCCAGAAGAATAGATTAGGTGAAACAAATACTAGCATCAAAAGCCTCATTCAGCACATATTATACTTTTGTATTTAATTACACTCATCTAAGGATTTCACTATGTAAGAAAACAGGTGGGGGGAAAAAAAAGTAAAAGTGAAAGCTTGAGAATGACGACCTCTTTCTACTTGCATTATTCACAATTTTTTTGGCACATACCTACCCACGGCTCCTATTAACATCTGAACCATTTTGAAATATGTGAGGCACTTTGAAATATGTGAGGCTCATGGAACAGACTTTTGAGGAATCTCAAAAGCATGAATGACTTGTACTTATTTCTCCTAGCTGCCACTCAATTATCCCCATCTCTTTACCAGTATTTCTGACACTGGAAGTAGCTTTAGATACTAAAGAAAATATATGAAACTTTTACTTGATATTCAAAGTAATAAATTTATTACAAATAGTCACATTTTAAAAATTGACAAAAGAGTAAAACATACTGGTTGGAATAACAAAATTAATTATATATATTTCCGATGATTTTACAACTTGTGAATAGAGTCTTTCTAGTATAGTAAAAGCCCTGAGTAATGCCCTCCTTGTATTTGGAGTGTTGGTGAGTTTTGTGTGCTATATCTAACAAGAACCAGAAGTACAACTGGGTTATAGGTAATTTCTCTTGATTTTCTCTTGACTTACATCAGCATTTGTTTTCATATAGTTTGTATTACCATGCAGTGTCTTTGGGATTACAGCCCTGTGGGAATGCATGAATAAAATTGCCTATGGGCTACATAACAGTAGGTCGAAATAAGTAAATGGATTTCATTGTTAAATGGAATCCTGCTAAAATTGCTTTGACTATATCAGGGCTTAGTGCTCACAGCTACTGACCTTCATGCAATCATTCAGTATGGCTGAATATCGATTTTAGAGACACCTACCTTTAAAAAACTTCAAGGAAAATGAGCACAGTTTGATATAACATCAAGAAGGGAAACTAAAGTAGGGAAAAGAAAAACTTCATATATTAGTAGTGGGTATGGCTGCATCATAATCAGGGGGCAGAAAAACAGGGTCAGTGCAGCGGCATCTATATCATATTTTATCTAAGGCACAATATCCACTGCATTGTTTCAGCTCTTTCATGTAGTCTGACCTCTTTATGTCCATTTGCTCATACTGCTCATCCAGCTGCATGAATGTTATTGTGGAGCAAACCTCAAAGCATATCCTAACACAAGCTGGTTCACTCTGAAGTCACATTTCAAAAAATCACACTTCAATATCATAAAGAAATATCCAATCCAGAGTGCAGCAGCCCTTGAAAATTTCCCAGAACGTTTACTACTCCTACTGTATTTCATAATTGACAGGAGGGCTGCAGTCAAAAAAACCCACAAGATGTCGCAATACAGACCTAGCCCGGGGAGAAAAGAGGCAGCCAAACTCAGGAAGAGCCCAAGATAGAAATGCCTTTATTTATTTATATACAGATGGGTTTTATACCCTAGGTTGTTGGAATGGTAGAAAGTCATTGGATCGTTAGCTAACCACCCCTCAGGTTTATTGGCTAGATCCTAAAACACCCATTTCCTAAACAATCCCTCAGAATAACAATAACAAGCTGCAAACATCTCACAGGTGCAAGATAGAAGAATTATTTACATAAGCTCTCTAGCTGTTTCTCAGCTAGTGTCCGTGGGAAAGTGGAGATGCTCACGGACACAGGCAAATACTGGAAAATCTCTCTGCTACCAAGCTTTCAGCGCCCACACCATGAGATTAATACACCAGAATCAAATGACGGACAAAAATTATCAAAAGAAGATGATAATGAAGTCCTTACACCATGACAAATTCTAAAATGTGACTATAACTTTATTAAAGCATCACAACTGTTTCTGAGCATTGAAAAATATGCTTTTTAGAGAAGAAACTAAAACTAGATGCATCATCAGAAAAATGAGATTTTTTTTCTAATGTGAGGTGCAATTTTAGACATCTTCACAAAATAGTTACATTTTATCATCTCATGTTGTAATTATGTTCTGCTTTCTCTTAAGTAGATATCTTTGTAATACCCTTACTGTAGATGTCCTGCCAGTACATATTACTTTGCAAGCATTTCCTGTAAACTAGAGCAAAGCTGAATCTCAAAGATTCTTTTCTAGAAAGATAATTGTACTCTGTTGAAAGTGGAGGAGAAGAAGGAGGACAAATAAAATGGCATGCCCTGATCTTCCTTTATGAGAATATCTTCCCATCAGCTTTCTCTGGAAAAAAAAGATTTTCATTTTGCCTTAAAAATCAGTCAGACAACATTGCTTAGCACATATTCTTCCCTGTCAAACATTTCACTGATGCTTCATTCTGTAGACAGCTTAATAAAAGGTATTTCACCCTTAGCATGTTACTGAAGTTGTGTGTCATTTTCTTTCCATTTCAGATGACATTTGTGGAAGGAAGAGTCTCAGATACCTTTTAAGTGCATAACTATTAGAACTGTTAACCCTTTTCTTTCTTCAGGCTTTACAGCACAGAGGAAAAGGAAATTGCGAACAGTGTTTTCTCTTGTGAAGATCATTTGTGATAACTGGACAGGTCTTGACAGTCAGTAATATTTAAAAGATATGAAAGTTGCATATTTTCCTCCCCTTCTTGAGGGTTTCTCAAGGGGTTGCAATACTCCAATACACAGGAAGAACTTATTACAACAGTTGTCATGCTTCTTTACATATGATTTTTTCCCACTACCATATAAAAAGCAAACTATATATGTGATGTTTTATATGTAATTTTGATAAACTATATATTTCCAATCTCCTTTTAAAAATAACAGTATGAGCCTTCAGAAGCTCAGAGGAAGATGTCTCATTAAGGTTATCCAAGGAAGGGCCTTTTCACTGCAAAGTGGACATTACATAAAAGGGGAAGCAAAAGAAAAACTCCACAAACACAAGGAGAGATATATCCCTAATAGACGAAGGATAACAAAGGCTATGCCAAAGAGAAAATGTCCCCAGTTGCAAGCTGAGGAGCCATCAAGCAACTCCAGGCACAGCTCTGGAGGCAATCAACCTGGACTTTGTAATTGGTAAAAAGAAGGAAACAAGAAGAAGATGAGGAATCAGGATATTCACGGTGTGAGCTCCCTGGGCCTGTGGTGTCCTCACTTGGAGGCAGTGAGGTCTCAGTGCTAAAGACCGGAGTAAGTGGGGGTCTTGACCCAGCCACTGGCTTGGGAATGGGGTATGTTCCAAGTGTCATCTGCTGGAGGAACTGGGGTGGAGGGAGGTGAGTGAGGGGCTCTGCACTGGCAGCTGGAGACAAACCATCAGTCTCAGCCCATGCGCCAGATGGTGGTCATGTAAGTTTCTGTATCTTCCCCAAACCTGATGTGAGTCTGCATGTGTGTTTAGTTGAGTCAAAAACCTCAAGCTAGACCAGGGACAAGTAGGATGCCCTGGGTCCAGCAGGGGTATTAAAGCGGTGCTGCCGCTCGCCCGACCCCCCTCGGGGGGTCGCCTCGTTCTGCTGGGCGGGCAGAGCAGCGCGTTCTTCCCGCCGCCCGCAACAGGGTATCAGGCAGGCAAAACTCTGTACTGGTATTTGGGGGAGATCTGTGATTATGAAAGTGTGTGTGTTTGCTGGCAAGCGAGTAGGGCACCCATGAGGCAGGTAAGAGACACAGGATCTGGGCAGGTGTGTAGGACAGGCAGACGGGCCATGCCAGTACTTGGAGGATCCATGGCTGTGCTTGTAAATCTAGAAAACATTGCATGGGTGCCTTCACTAGTGACCTTCAGTGCAGACCAGCCAAAGAGGAGTCTGTACTGATGTTTTAGTCAGTCCTGTATGTGGGTGCAGTTAAATGTAGAATCCTTTCCGTGCCTGGCTGTGTTGCAGGTGCTGTCATCGTCTTCTCTGTCCGTGTCTGCGCATCTGTGTATGTATGTTTGTGTCTGAGAAATGCTCTCAGCAAACCAATCGAATCTTCAAACAGAAAAGGGCTGCTCAGTCTGGCATAGAGACCCCAGGTGCCTCCGGATGGACTTCAGTGGCCATGAAGGAGAAGAACCCATCCCCAGAACTACTGGAAGAAGCAGCCGCAGCACTAAACACTGATGTGCTGTCAAAGGACGCTTCTATTTTTTGCCTTCTGACGGCAAAAGGTATAACGGTTATCTGTCTTTAGAATCTAATTATAAGTTTGATATTTTTTATACAATTCCTGGACAATTTTTATTATTTTGAGCCCTTCATATATTCTTGGATATTTCATCTTGCTTCTGAAGTTCTCATCCCTTCATTCCTACAATACAATAAGATCATCTTTGGTATAGTTTAGCAACTTTACCCGTTTTTCCCTCATAATTTTCCCTGCTTCCATTATTGTCTCTCTATTTTGGACTCCTATTCTACCTTAAGCACAAATAATCATTAATGATAATCTCTTCTCTTCCTAATTTTTTAGCAGTTAATTAAGAAGGTATATAGTGGGCTTCTTCCTTGACAGATATTTGCAAATATCCCAGGTATTTGAGTAAATATTACAGTAAATACTCTAATCAACTGTATTATCCGTTTTTGTCCTTTGTCTTTTCCCTGGGATCCTTATAGAAATTGTGTAAAAGAGGGGTTTTTGCAGTGCAGCTCCAGTAAGTACATGGTGGAGACCTCCATATAGACTTCAAAGCCTGCAGCTCATGTGTCTTGAACGAGCTAAATCCAGCTCCCTGTGAAACAATGATGATGGAGATATTAACTGAAGAAGAATTTATAAAGATTGCCTCCTTTCAAGTTTTCATCACAAGAGAGAATGAGTTGGATCAATTACAATAGCATTATAATGGCACTCTAATTCTCTGTGTTTCAAGCAATTGTCAAAACCAAGAAAGCTTGGAAAGCCGAAAGAAGATGAAAATTGTTAGTTGCACTGTATAACAAACTAGACAGCAGTTGTTTTAAGAAAAGTGTTCCCTAAAAATGTTGCTTACGACAAATTTGCACTTTTATCTATAAATTAATCGGCATAACATATTTGTCAATGTAATGAACAATTCGTTTAAATGGAAAGTGAATCACTCTACATTACACATGTACTATAATTCTTTCTATGCATAGAAAATGTTTCAGATACATGAAATAGCAAGAACCAGTTGGTAAAATTAAAATGCATAAAATACAGAATGAACAAGGAGGAAAGCAATTGCTTTGTATTTACAAGGCTTCTTAAATGGCAAATAAAAAAAGATACGGAAATACATGCAAAAATATTCAGTAACACTGACGAAGTCACTGGGTTTTATAGAATTTACTCTTTAAAGCCTTTAAGAAGTCAGGGATTTTTTAAAAAGTAATCTATTCCATTCCTATGGGAAAAACCACAAGGATACTGAGAAGCTGAATCACAACACAGAAGTCTGATTCTTATTTCTGTGTTGGTTTCTTGGGGTTTTTTCCCCAGATTCCATACCAGTTCCTTATAAATTTAATGATTTACAATAAAAATACTGTGTTCAAAAATAGATTTGAACCACAATTTCTGTATTTTTATATGTGGCTGTGGTATTTTCAATGTTACCTGCTTTATTTGATTTCATGAGTGCCATTTTCCATTGTCATTATTTGTTTATATGTCAGTAGTGTTCAGAGGTTCCAAACCCTATCAAAATCTCTCAATGCCAAGGATATTGCAGTACAGACTATTCTCAGATGAACTGAAAATTGGAATAGTCAGAAGACAGGATAAAGACAGAGTGGATTCATTCACAAAGACCTGAATCTGAAAATAGGCAGGTTGTCTTACCATGTAAATACAGGCATCTTGGATTTCATCGCCGTGTTTAAGTGTACACTCTCCCTGTACTCCTCCAGGGATCGAGCCCTGGTCCCCAGGCCAGGTAATGTAGCACGGCCTGGGCCCACTCTGCCTCAAGTGGAGGGTGCATTAGTAATACAAGGCACCTGTCTCCGATCTTCCAAAGCTTCCAGGTGGTGCCCTGCAGCTCACACACAGAATAACAGTTATTTGGTGCACACACACACAAAATAACTATTATTGTGAGCTTTCTCTAGTTCAAAATGCTGTAATAACAATACATTGCAAATTTGCTGAATCCAAGTTACGGAATGGGTTGCCTGAATTCCTACCAGTCAGACTCTTGTTGTGGTCCAAAGAAGCAGACTGAATGCGAAGGAGGAATTTAGTTTTGGTCTAAGTCTTAATAATCTAATCAAATAATTTTTTTTTAGACCTGTTATCATTATATTAACACGTATTTTATACGGGTAAGTTGATATATCTGCTCAAAATTTCTAGAATTCATTGGGCTATTACTGACACTCTTCACCGCCTGTCTGGCAGTTTAGATCAATGGTTTCAGGCTGTGGGGGAGGGCTATGGCAATTTTTGGCATTCGAGGTTCTTCATGGGCATGGGGATGAGGATGATGTTGTGTTGATGATTTCTTTCTAGCCCCTTCAGGATCTGCCTTGGATTATTTTTACTGTCATGCTTTACTTATTGACCTGCAAGTGCACAGCACATCAAAATTCACATCTACAATCACTATATGTAATGTTTTGCTCTTGTTGTATACTTGTTCTTTTTTCTCTGTTACCTCCAGAGCTGGTTTTACTCAGCTCCTGATGTTGCACTCTTTTTGTGACTGGTTAATTGGGCATTGGTGAGTAGTTCACAGCCCAGGAGCCCCCTGACGTCAGTGGAATTACATGGGGTTATTTTTTTCCTGTATTTATTGTACATATTTGGCTGTGTTCAATTTTTCTCCCCTAATAGACTACCTTAGAATTACTTATCAGAGAATGTAGAAGGTTGCAGGAGCATTTAAATTACTTAAACCATTTCCTCTTCAGCAGCCTTGATTTTTGAGTGAAGCCCATCTCAAAATTAGAAGTGTTCAATGGCAACCTATAAACTACATTAAGCTCTATTAACTCATTGGAGCAACCTATTTTGGCAGATGTGCTCATCCAGAAAATAGAGAACATAAAATTCAATGGCTTTTTTCCACAGCATCAGACAAATTTAAGCCACTCATAACATCAATTTACAGAGAAGTGGCAGACTTATAAATTACTTGAGCTTTATAGGCAGCATGAAGCAAACATATGGTGTAAGGTATTTGGAAAGGCATTTATGAGTTCTGTAAAAATGATGTAATAAAGTTCTAAACAGTTTATTCCAGGGTACTTTTTCAATGCTGGTATATGCTCCTAATTCTTGGGTCATCTTTCAAACACAATTTAATACCAATTTTGTGCAATCTTAACGTTTTGGTTTTTTTAATTTTAGCTGATACTTACATATATTTTTCATTTTTAATTTTAAAAATTAATTCAAGATGACTCCATTACTAGTCACAGGAAACAAGAAAATAATATTCTTGAAAATCCATGAATTGACTATGAAAAATGCTTTATATTTTATAGGCTGTTTGCTGCACAATTAGACAAAATAATCATTAGTGAATATCTAGAAGAGTAAATACTTCAATGCAAATGATTCCGAGCAAAGAAGTCCACCAATCCTTTTTATTTTGGTGATAGATCTTTCCCTCTAACCAGTGGCATTGTGGTCTGTTGACCTATTCTGTGAGCCCTGCATGGGTCCTTGCTTTGCAGAGCTGCTGCTCACCCTTCACTGTGGCCATAGCTTCACTGTTTGGAGTGAATCAGTATCACCTCAGTATCACTCAGGAAGGCAACTCAGATTTTCAGAGCTGACACATAAGCTCCTTGCTTCAAGAAAGTACAGTAATGACAGTCATAATACTGTGTATGAGACAACAAACAATTCAGAAGGTTTTAAGTGTCAGCTCCAATTCCAATCAAACTATCAGAGTCTTCCTCAGCTCTGAATTAGCTTTCAACCTTTCTCATGAAGAGACAGATTAGGGGAGGATTCTTGGTATTGGTGTGTGCTAAAGGATACATGTTTTTTAGTACCCTCTTACCTAAATATAACAACTAATGATAGTACATTCCTAAATGTCAACTCCTAAAATTATATTTTTATATCATCTTTAAAAACAACACAGAAAGTTTTGAACATAATGTTTTTACTGAAGCTCATTACTACTACAGAGCTACAGAATACTTTTGCGAATCCCTTAATCTAACAATGACACCTGTTGAAAAAGTATTGCATAGAGAGGCACTTCTTAGTTTTCATTGACTGAAATATACATTTCATTTAGAAATCTTATCCAATTGAGAGTTTAATTCTGTCCTTGTACTGCTTTTTGAGTCAATACAAGAGTCTCTGGGGATGTACTGTAATTCACTGAACCAGCCTGGATTCTTTAGGGTTAGTTCATTAAGAGTATGTTGTCATTTTACTTCATTTATTTCAGAATTAGATGATTAAACTTTCTATGATATGGGTTATTTTTGAAAACTGGTGATCTGTACCCAAATCTAAGGAAAGAAAAGAAAAGCTTCTCAATGGAGACATACAGATTTTTAAAGGTCTGCAAAAAGTAATGACAGAAGTTCTCCTGGTTTTACTCTGTTGAACAGCTTTTGCCCCACCCCTCTTTTTGCTTTGATCAGCAAGATTTACTCTTCTTCAGTGATGCATTTGAAAAGTGCAACTTAGTAAAAATTGACAAAGTTTTATACCGAAAATGATAAAAATAGAGCATGTGACCTCTAAACACATTCTATGAAATTAATTTTCTTATATAGTCTCTATTTTTAAAACCATGTTAGAGAAATATAAACTATTTATTGCTGATTAAATATGAATACTAGTTAAGTGATAAAAATCAAACCAGAATTATTTGAAAGATTGCAGAGGAAGCAATACTTACAGTACTGAATTAGAAGTATTTATTGCATAAATGCTATCTGTTGTAGGTCTATCCTGTAGACATAAAACTGCCTGCTGTAGATAGCTGTGCAGAGTTGACAGAAAACAAATGTCTTCATTGTAGTTCCATAAAAAACCTATTTGTATAATTTTACTGTTTGCCATCTTTAAAATGTTCCCTCTCTGGAAAATTCAGTCCTTAAGGACATTAAAAATAATAAAGTAGAAGTTTCTGTATACCTAATAACAGAAAATTAAGACATAGATTTTTCCAGTGAATATATTAAGACTGTGAAATTCATTGTTCAGGATGAAGTTGGGAGACATGAGATGGAAAAGATTATAAGGATATTAAAAGCTTATAATTATATTGAAACTTTCCAGAGTTATATCACCTAATACCATTTCTATTTCAGACATCAAACTAAATGTAAATTGGATTAAGACAAAAATTCATGGGGACACATTTTGCCAGAGTGCTCTACGGATTTTGGGTGCTGATGGGTAAGGATTTGTCTCTGAGCATTTTCTATTGCTCCTCAAAGGAGATGAGATATTGAATTAAACAGAGAGTAGGTAATTATCCTTGCNTAAAAAAAATCATCAAGACATACCCTGAGCTGCCTCATCTAGCTTCAGAGTTAGGATTGCTTTCAGCATGTGTTANTACCTTTTATTTCCAATTCTCCTCCCCACTGAGGGGAGGGTGACAGCGTGAGTGAGCAGTTGCGTGGTACTAAGTTGATGGCTGGGGTTAAATGACAACAATAATGCAGCACAAAATTGTTTATTGAAGGTGGTTTAAATTTGAAACTAACAAATTAAGTTAAATGGTGAAGAGTTCTGGACAATTACATGCTCTCAGGTTGTGCTAGTAACCTAGAGTGAAGTCCCACCAGATCTCAGGTCATGTGGTATTCCCACAAGTCTTCCCAGGTATGAAAAATTGGACTGGGGAAGAGAATTTTTTTTTTTTTTTAATTA